>OU015636.1:20842500-21395000 GCA_907165235.1 Zeuzera pyrina
GCGATAAGACCGCCTGTCGTTACACTTTTATTTTTATAAACTTTAATGTTGA
Source organism: Zeuzera pyrina (assembly GCA_907165235.1). Taxonomy (NCBI): domain Eukaryota; kingdom Metazoa; phylum Arthropoda; class Insecta; order Lepidoptera; family Cossidae; genus Zeuzera; species Zeuzera pyrina. Next base: position 20,842,553 of record OU015636.1, read on the forward strand.
CTTTGTGTTTATCCTGAGGTGTTGGTAAAAAAGAATTATATATCTATCTATCCTAATTAAGGTAATTATTGTTACAACGAAATATTACTAATATATTGCTACTTATTCATTCCTCGCTGATTTTCAATGCCACAAAGTTAACAACAAACATAGAGCCCGCCTCACATTGCATTGATAGTTAGCAGTTTCCTGAGCTTGTGGACACTTACTACCCAGGAACTGCGACTCTATAAAAAAATTTTCATGTACTTTTTAAAATAATTACCATTGTAGAAGTTGCCTTTCTCCTAATATTACTACTTGTGTGTTTATCTCAAGAAATGAAATAACAAGTCCCTTGTTAGAGAAGTGAAAAACAGAGGTGACGTCAATTGCGGCATGGAAGAGAAACTGGCTTTCTTATCATTTTTTTCTGTCCTGACAAACCAGCTCTGACACTATCTACTGATAAAATCCCAATAAATAGTACTCCTAACTCCTATTGTTTACAGTCTGTCTGCCTGTTTGCCTGTTTGCCTGCTTGCTTGCAGACTGACAGGCAAACAGACAGTAAGGAACCTTCTATGCTTAGCTACCCGACTACACCCCACCTGTTGAGCTTATCTCTTATATCACCCTTCTTCTTAAACATATACATGTAGTAAACGCAGTATCAAATGTATATTCTATAATAAGCAACGAACGATCATGCGATGGGCGTGGCTTGGTCCCACGCACTTCTCCAATCGATGTCTACGTCATCGATTGGAGAAGGAGCACGCTGATATGTAACAACCTGCACCAGCAGACGTGGCCCACTTCGTTTACTGCTTTCGTCGCGATCAAAGTAACTACCTAAACCTCTTGTCAATGTTCCGTTTGAAAGTTAATTTATTTTCAATGACAGTTATTATAAAATTCGCTTCATCGGTAGAAATATGTCATACGTATTGCATTTATACTATAAGGTGTATGCTGCTGCATTGCAGCACCAACAGGGCCGGCTCGCCCGGTGAAATACCACCCTCTCACAGAACATCGGCGTGAAATAACAGCATCTATTGCTGATGTGTTGCGGGTGTCCATGGGCGGCGGTTGGTTACTCTCCATCAGGTGACCCCCTTGCTCATTTTCCCCCTCTATTATAAAAAAAAAATTAATTATCTACATAGTTATAGTTATGTACATATGTTTTTGAATTAGAATAATGTGAAGATTCCATTCAGTCGACCATATTGCGTGTCTCGTTAATGATATACAGAATGTAATTACTATACAATATTATCATAACAGTAAGATCGCATCCTTCATGGCATGCAATAAAGGGGGTGCGCAGTGTAACGTAATAAAGACCGCAGAATGTCACGCCGCTATGATATATGGGGAAATTTGTTACAATTCCCCACTATTTTCTAAGTAATGAACGAGTTTGTTATATCCTCTGTGCTCGAGTACAATTAATTTCGTGTAATCACTACACATATGACAAATGAAAAGACGAAACGATGTTCACAAATTCACGTGAATTTTAAAGTTTAATGACTTGTATTTCTGTAGTTGTAGGTATACAAAAGAAGTTATTCACTGTCTGATTAATCAATGTACAGTGAAAACCGCCAATATTTTGATGTTTTGTGAAAAAGCTCCTATATGTCTATGTATATCAAAGTCAAAGTCAAATCCCCAACCTGATATGTATGAACAAAAACACGGACGATCGCTGACTGTTTTTATTAGTAATCCATAGCAAGTGCGAATACATGAGTGCGGGTATAATAAACTATACATTTCTTCTATTACCTACATATTATACATTACACTTTTCCCTTCCTATTGAACTTACTGACTACATTAATACTAAAGTATACTATACAAAATTTAACTTTACAACTAGTCCATGGTCTGACCTCCCAATCTACAACCATTAAACAGATCATATACATTAGACAATATACATACGATGAACTTATTACATACAAAACTAATTAGATACAAATATATACATAATATGAACAATCAGCTAAAGTTGATTCTTTTTTAAATCTTTTCTTAAAACCATACGTCGAGTTCCATATTGAGTAGGAACCCGGCGTAAACGCTTGGAAGAATTGAGAGAATCAGTTTCAGTAATAATATTATGTTTGTTGTCATTTCCTGGTGACTGAGTACTGACCATGCTGATTTCATGTTCACTCGATGACGGCGAAGAAACATTATTATTATCAGTGATACATGTGGATACTGATTGTGTCGGGCTGGTAGTACTGACAGTTACTCCGCTTTCATTATTAGTTAATCGATCTGATTTATGGTCAACACAAGATAATGAATGTCGCGACTTTCTACTTGTAATATTTTTTTCCCATAATTGATCTATATGACGCCTATGTGGTTTATTATCATCACTAGTTTTAACTACATATGACAACGGTCCCGTTTTTTCCACGACTACCCCCTCCTTCCACTTAATATTTTTATCCCTATAATCTCGCATGAGTACCGTATCACCAGCTGCTACTTCGCGAAGCGCGCCTTTACTTTTTGCCTCCTGTAGGTCATTAGTTGTTCGCACTAATTCATTCGTATTAGGACGTAATAAATCCAGTCTACCACGTAATCTACGACCTAATAATGCTATCGCTGGTTCCTTTTGTGTGGTACAGTGTTCGGTATTTCGATATGTAAATAAAAACCTACACAATGCCTTATCATAGTCGTCATTTTCTACCGTGGCCTTTTTTAATACTTGTTTTATTAACCGTACCGAGTTTTCAGCCGCACCGTTACTTGCCGGGTGATACGGTGCTACGGGACTGTGCTTTATACCATTTTTTTCTAAATACGATTTGTATTCAGTTGAAGAAAATGGTGGCCCGTTGTCACTTACTATACGCCTTGGAAGACCAAAACGAGCAAATATTTTACGTAGACAACCAATAACCGCGGCAGCAGAAGTAGTACCTACGTTTTCCACTTTTATCCATTTAGAGTGCGCGTCGATTAACACTAAGTAATATCTACCGCGATAAGGGCCTAAGAAATCAATATTGAGTCTATTCCATGGTTCCGTGGGCCAATTCCAAGACAGTAACGGCGCAGAAGGTGGTTCATTACGCTGTGCGTTGCAGGCTATACATTTGTGACAAAAATTTTCTATATCCGCATCCAGTCCCTCCCACCATAGATAATTACGACCTATTTGTTTCATTTTAACTACTCCAATGTGTCCTGCATGTAACTCTTCCAACAAATAGTCACGTAGTTTTTTAGGTATAACTATACGGTATCCCCAAACTAAACATTCGTGTTCTATAAACAAGTTATCTTTTCTTATAAAATAAGGTTTTTCTTGTTCATTTTCCATACACTCCGGCCAACCAAATTTAACATATCCTATTATTTTATTTAGTAGTATATCTTTTCTGGTTTCCGTTTTAACTTCGTGAAAGGTTACAGGTAAATTATCCTCAATATAATTTAAATAACTAAATTTCTCGTTTTTCGTTAAATTACAGTTTTGTACTTCCAATGAATTCAATGGTAACCGAGACAATGCGTCAGCGAAACAGTTTTTAGATGAGGGTACAAACTCTATATTAAATCGATACCCAGCAAGTTTTACTGCATATCTTTGTAAGCGTCTAGCAGCTGTTTGTGGAATGCCTTTATTTTTCCCAAAGATATAGCTCAATGGCCTATGATCACTACGTAATATGAACTCTCTACCGAATAAATACTGGTGATGCCTAGTTACGCCGAATATAATAGCGAGTGCTTCCTTATCGAGTTGTGAGTAGTGTAGTTCTGTGGCACTGAGAGTGCGTGAGGCGCAGCTGACGGTCCGCTCGCGACCCGTGGCGTCGCGCTGCAGCAGCACGGCGCCCAGCCCATATGCGCTGCTGTCCACTGATAAGATCAGGGGCGCACGCGGCTCGTAATGCGCTAGCACCGGTCTAGAGCTTAATATGCTTTTTATTTTTTTAAATGCTAATTTACATCTATCATTCCAACACCACTTTACACCCTTCTTAAGCAAATCGTACATAGGTTTTAAGACATCACTCATATTTTGACAAAATTTACTATAAAAGTTTACGAGTCCAAGAAAACTTTTCAGTTGAGATACATCTTTTGGAGTGGGTGCAGATACAATAGCCTCTATTTTTTTGCTATCCGTATGTAAACCCTGCTTATCTATACGATATCCTAAATATGTTACACTGTTTTTAAAAAATTCACACTTAGACCAATTAACTCGTAATCCTGCTTTCTTTAATCTAGTTAACACAGCACGTAAATTTTTCAGATGTATAGTCCTATTTTCTCCCGTTACACAAATATCATCAAAAAAACTCACCGTAGACGGCAAACCACTCAGTGTCTCCTCTATGAGTTTTTGGAAATATTCGGGTATACATTTTATACCAAACGGTGTACGCTTGTAAACAAATGTTCCTATGTGCGTGGTGATTGCCGTCAACGGCTGGGAGTCTTCAGATAAAAGTACTTGCTGATAGGCGTGGGACAAATCTAATTTTGTATATTGCTCGCCACCCCCTAGCTTAGAAAATATTTCTTCAATGCGTGGTATCGGGTAATGAAAATCTTTTAATAATGGATTTATTGTGATTTTGTAATCACCACATATACGAATATCACCATTTTTTTTAATTATTGGCACGATAGGTGTGCCGTAGTCAGAAGAATCTACCTTGTAAATGACGTCATCGCGCTGTAACCGTTCGAGTTCTCGCTCAACTCGCTCGCGCAATGCTAAAGGTAACGCACGCGCCTTTACAAATACAGGTGTTTTATCGGCGAGGTGCAATTGTATACGCGATTTAAAAGTACCCAACCCCTCAGCAAATACTTCCGGGAACTCTTTGCGTAATACAGATTCAACATTTTCCTCCACTAAATTGTGAAATTGGATCACGTTTAAATTTAATTGTCTAATCCACGTACGACCCATTAGAGGTGGGCCACCGTTATCAATGACAAATAATTCAAGCTGATTAGAATGTGAACCATACACTACATTAACTTTTATATATCCCAGAGGCTTAATAACAACACCAGTGTAAGATTTGAGTTTTAACATATTTTTATACAAAAACTTATTAAAAAAATACTTATCAAAATCATATTTCGAAATAGCCGATATCTTACTTCCTGTATCTATTTCAAATTTCAAATAGCTATCATCTACTCGCAACTTAACATAATAAGGACTGTCATTGCTAGAATTTAGATTATAAAAATGTAAATCGCTGTCATCAGAGTCCTCTAAAAAAAACTGACCTTTGGACGATAACTTCGCCACACTTTCATCTTTACTACATACCACTTTTAAATGACCTTTTTCACCGCATCGATCACAACTGTAAAATTTATATCTGCACCGAGCGGGCGTATGTCCGGGCTTGCCGCAGCGCGGACACGCACGCCGCGCTCGCTCCGCAGTGCCGGCGCCGCCGCTGCTGCCGCCGCGCCGCGTTCTCTCTGCCTCCACGCGGTGTACGTTCTCAACGGGCTCGCCGCCGCCGCCGCCGCTGGTCCCGATTCCGCCGGACGCCGTCGCCGCGTGCCTCTCTGCTGCTTCCAAAGCCAGTGCTAATTCTACTGCTCGTTTATAATCGATGTCCTTCTCAGCAAATAGTCTAGATCTCATATCCTCGCTATGTAGGACAGAGACAAATTGATCCCTGAGGTTAATTTCGAGGGTGTTTGTAAAATTGCACGTTTTAGCTAAATGTTTCAAATTTTGCAAATATTCATTTATTGTCTCGCCCTGATGCTGCTTTCTTTGCCGAAAAACATGACGTTCCGCGATCTCCGACCTTTGTGGTTCGAGATGTTCCCTTATTATTTGTTGCAATTGTTCAAATGACTTCGTTTCGGGTAAATCCGGCGAACACAGGTCACACATTAACTCATAACACTGCACGCCTACATGAGTCACTAATGTGGCTACATGTAACTCTTTGTTTATGCTATTTAATGCAATAAATTGTTTTATGCGCCGACAATAGGCATCCCAGTTATGAGTACCGATTTGAAACGGCTCTATTTTACCGAAAGGCATAATTTATAATAAAGTACCGACTGCGCCAATGATATGTATGAACAAAAACACGGACGATCGCTGACTGTTTTTATTAGTAATCCATAGCAAGTGCGAATACATGAGTGCGGGTATAATAAACTATACATTTCTTCTATTACCTACATATTATACATTACACAACCTAAACCCAATTACAAGGTATTTTTGAACGTCAAATCTACTTTAATTCGGTTCAAATAAAAAATCTGGACACTGAGAAGAACCGATAAGAAACTCGGTCAGGTATCATTTTTTCAACTTCCTTTTACAAAAGGTTTATTAAAATACAATATTTTCATTAAGCCAGTAAATGCATGTGCAGAGAAGATCATTTCCAGACTATTGTTTTATCTTCAATGAAATCGTTTATTTTATAATAAATGATTGTCTAATTAATGTTCGTTTTATAACCAATCTAAATTTATTCTCTGTTAATTGAATAATTTCCTGAGGAACTTTGTTATAAAAACGAATGCAGTTACCCAAAAATGAAACATTTGACTTATGTAATTTAAAAAAAGAATAATATAAAAGAAGTAACTGACTGATTAATCAATGTACAGTGAAAACCGCCAATACTTTGACGTTTTGTGAAAAAGCAATATGCAAAAAAAACCCTGTCCGATCCGTAAAGGTATTATTGTATACGGAAAGTCGGTTGAAGTAATTCTTTTCAGATATTAAGTAAAAGAAAATACTCCGATTAACATGATAAAATTTATTTAAATGAGGACACTCCCATGGTTATAATGTCGGCGCGCGTGGCATGGGTGTCGATATTTGATCTTCATAATATCTACGTTGGCTTTCTATGGTTTTTGCTACCATTCATTTTCGCTTTCTAGATTTTCTTCTTCAATCGTTCATCACTGATTCTTTCTACGTATCTGAAACATCTAAGCATTTGTTTCTTCATTTTTACAATGACACCTGAGTCTTATAATAACACTGTCGTGCAACTTCGTCATACTATATCACTGCATATCTCTTCATTGCTTATTTTCTCCGCACTAGTGTCGTTAAATTTTTCAGAGATCCCATTCATATTACTTTCACTCGATTTTGACGAGAAAATTTTAAAATACAATTCAATGCAGTGTACTTTATTGCACCACAAATAAACAAAAAAAAAACAAATGCAAAAAAAACAAATGATCAAAAACATAAAAATATAGTACAAAAGGCGGCCTTATTGCTGAACAGCAATTTCTTCCAGGCAACCTTTGGGTTATAGGATATAGATTATGAAAAGGCCACGCCACGAAGAGGAAATAAACTATCATAGATACTTTAAATATGCTTTAAATACATGTACACAACATGCAATATATATACCCATATACACAACATATACATATATACATACATACACACATACATATAATTACCATTGAAATCTTACTACAAGATAAGCGAAAACAGGAATGTAGTCTAGGAATCATAACTGCGCAGTATAATACCTTCACTGACCTTCAGTCAAATGTAAATGTATACCAGCTGTTCCTTGCGATTTTTACCGCGTTAAATTTGGTATTTCTCCGCTATAAAAAATAACCTAAATTACTTTCTGAAAGGTGACTACTTTCCAATGAAAGTTCTGTCAAAATCTGTTCAGCCGCTTCGGAAATTAGTTCGGACAGACAGACAGACAGACAGACAAAAATAAAAAAAACGTGTCAGGGTTCCATTACAATTTCAGAAAAACTAACAGTTTAATAAATTAACTGTTAATTAATAAATAATAATAAAACAAGTCCGAAACAATTTATTTAATTTTTTTATTCTCTTTGGTAGTTTTAGAGTATCAATTGTCGCCTCTATGGCAAACAAGGCGACGCATTGATAAACAATAATTTAACCCAAAATAGACCTTCTGGTCAATGCAAAATTGCACGCGCTAGCTTACGAAAAATACGAAAAAAACAGTTACTTTTGTTTATTTTAAAAACCGAAATTAACTTAATAAAATCCAACTGTTATTTTGAAGAATATGTTTAGATTAAAACTATACAGTAAATTTAGAAACATAAATCTGTCCCGTTACTCCTAAAAATGTAAATCTATGTTTTAAAATAGGTTTCTTTGATATATTTTTTTATTTTACAAAAGTTAACCAATCGTGTTTCGCAACTGTAAAAATAAAGTCAATGAAATGAAAAATCAAGTTACCAAATATCATTTTCACACGTTTTGTAGTCACTTAGAAAAATTGAGATCCCTGCCGGCAATATTTTTAATGCGTCGCCAAAGACGAAGAATTACATTGCATGTGACAGACAGATATAATAAAACTATAAGATTAGGCATTTCTCCTACAGAACCTTATAAATACGGTCACAAAAGCTTACTATATATGTTTGTGAAATTATAACCTCAATTTCACAAGAGAACCATCGATTTTTAGGAAACAACAATGACCGCTGCCCGCCCCCACTTAGAACGCTATTATTGAACCTTTTCACGGGACAAGGGGATGAAAGTATGCAATAATTACCACCCTAAAGAGCTTGCTATAGAGCAATAACGTACAGAAGCCTAAGGTTTTGTTGTGAAACCTTCGGGGCCGAGTTTTTCAGTAGTGAATCTCGAGTGGGTTTGAGAGCAATCAAGCTTAGAAAATATCAAATACCGCACCATTTCTACAATGAAAACGTTATTTCAAATGTGTCTATTCGTAACTTCTTGAACTACTCGTGCTAATTACTTTTAGTCCTAGATTATTAAACATATTATTAAATTTCACTGTTTCTAAATATTTTTCTGAAATGTCATGCCATGAAATTATCTTAAAATACGAGCAAATCGCGTAAAATTTAAAGGCAATGAAATATGGAAAAATCTTTTAGTAATTATTTTATTTCTTTTATGTTCAAAGATTTTTTTACAAATACAATATTTTTACGTACTAACGTAAAAAAAAGTTGATATTTTGAAAAATTCGACAAAATAATATGTGTACATTCGTGATAAAGGCTTGATTATTGTGATAATTTCGTAATGCTTTCGTTTTTTTTTATTTTATTTTTCCTTTTGTTAGTATGCTTTTTTGTTTGAATGTTTGTACTTATAATAAGAATTATGTTATGATGGAAATTGTGTTGGTATGTGAGATATGTTAATATGTTAAGTCTATGTTTTATATAAGTACCGTTTGTTTCCCAAATAATTAAATAAATAAAAGAATTTATAAATCTGAATTCCTAGCAAGTATTTTACAAAAATTTGCAAACAAAATGAAATAAATATGGAACGTATCTACGAAATTATACTTATTTCTTGTTATATGCAAGATTTTGTTAAATATTTGATTGATTGATGATTAAGCTTCATCACTTACATATTTTATTTAAAAAAATATATCGCTGAGCGTTAACTACATTATTACGAGAAAAAATTGAATATCCCGACAAAACTGTTGAACTGTCCGTCATAAGCTTGATATGAAAACGCTTGAATGCATACGGGTCCAAAAAATATTTCTTTTTTTCATAGATTCATAGAAATTCTCCTTTTTTAAAACCTTACGTCGAAATCTCACGTTCTCAATGAAATCCTAACAGCATGAATATAGTCGGTATACAGGGTAGGTAGAAAGCTTATTTTTGAGTGTTCACCGACAATGAGCCCGCCGTCGTTGGATGATAACATTGCGATTCAAATAAAGGGATGGTATTATGTGGGCCCTCGTAAAGCACACGCGGTCGGAAGCCGACTCAGCGAATGACAAGCGCTTTTATAACATACGATACGTTATCTCGCACTAAACCTAATTTAGTAAATTCTAAAGAGTATTTAAGGATTTAAAGTATATCTAAGTAATTTACATTCAGAAATAAACTATAATGACATTTACTTGAAGAAAAATCAATTTTGATGTAGAAAATTTAAAATTGACTATTGTACTGCTACTGGCGAAATTCTTTATTATACCAGTTAGCGGTGTCAAAAATTGGTTAATAAGTTAACTTTTAATCGAGATTAATATAATATATTGTTCTCGTTTTACGGCCTCACGGTGGCACCTAACGATTATTGGCATAACCATGAACCATTGTCTATATATATTCTGGGAACATGAACTCAAACAATCAAATCTTTCAGAAGTTACACGACAACTAACATTCATACCTATGATTATATACATACATATGTATATGAAAATAATATATCACAGAAAAATTATTTCGTCATCGTAATTATTTCACCACCGTGTTTAAGGAGTAAGCAGGCCTTGCTAAGTGAGGTGCGTAAGACTGAAAGCAACATTAGTCTCCCCACGTGGAAAGAATGTTTAATACATGTTCATCATAGACTAAAATCTAGATACCCACCATTCAAAACAGCAAAAGTTCTATCAGAAACCACTTGCGATATAAATTCGGAATGGATATTGTAATGGAGATCTACAATGATGGGTATTCGGTGGCGATATCATACTGAGAACTAAAATAAAAGGCTTTGAGCCTCCGAGACGAGATTGTTGTAAGCTCAATAGACTACGCCCTGGCTATGGGAGGTGTCCACAGTACAGATTCCTTTGTGGTTGGACAGACTCCCCTCTATGTGACTATGGACTTGGGGTCCTAAAAATTCACCATATCATACAGAAGTATCCCTTAACAAAATATACCCGCCCCCCGTTTGATCTGATCACTCTAAATGACGACGCCCGCAAATGAATTAAAACGCTTACATAGACGCTTACCACGCTTAACGCTTAACATTTGTAGTTTGGCCCCATACAAGTGTAAAAAATGTAAAAACTAATGTATCTTAAATAATTTCGAACATACAAGTACAAGTGTCTCTATTCAAAGATTCAACGATTCGATCACGATACGATTTCGATACGGCACAAATCGTTACATTTAAAGTAAACCCACTCTGTTGAGATTTATACGCACTCGACAGAGTAACTTTATTCTTTTATTGATGCTAAACGGAGCGAAAGTGACAGATAAAGTGTGATTACTATGAAGAATGTGATCAGATGACAATAGTTGTCTTATACCAGAGATATATGTTTATTTTATTTGGCCCAAAACCGTTATAATAATTGCCTATTGCCAAAACCGTTATAATAAAGAAAAGAAGAATTTGACCAATGCTTCTGCACAACACAATCGAAATGCTAAAATCGCACCTAGCGGCGACAACTATCAGTTAGTATGGCGCACGCTTGTGAACAACTATGAAGACAAGCGTAGCTCATCTTCGGCTTATGTTGATCGGATGCTCGATTTTAAACCTTTTAATATCGCTTCCTCAAAAAATATCGAACTATTTTTGGAAAGATTTTGCTCCAGTGTTTCAAGTTTAAGAGCACTAAGCTCGATAATTTATCTGATTTTTTGTTGTTGCATATCGCATTGAGAAAAATGGATAAAGATACCGCACGCGCATTTGAAATGCACAATAGAGGTACAGATATACCCGCTTATGATGATTTTATTAAATTTTTACAGGAACAATCTAAGATTTTGGAACGTACTTCTAATTCTTTGTCTAAACGTGCAATTAATAATAATATAAAATCGCCACATGCATTTTTCTCCTCCGCGAGTTCTTATTTCAATAATAATAAACCGTGTTTTCTTTGTAAACTTGCCGATCACTATAATTTATATAAATGTTTTAAATTTCATTATTTGCCTCTGAACGAGCGATTTCATTTTATTAAAAAACATAGTGGATGTACAAATTGTCTAAGCCTAATTATTCATCGTGTAAATCGCTGTCTCGTTGCCGATTTTGTAATAACAAGCATCACTCATTATTGTGTCGCGATCGGGAACTCGATAATAATATTCGTAATGATAGAAATGTAAAGCGCGCCTCAAGCGCTGCTCGAGCGCTGTCCCCTGTCGCGACCAAACAGCCGTTCGCACCTGCGCCCGCGCTTTCACCCGCAGCCTTACCGCGCCCGCGCTCGCATACCGCGCACACGACTGACTCACAAGCGCAACAAAATAATATTTCTTTGTATAATTCGTTTCCAGTCTCGCAGTGTAATGTTACGTGCCTGTTGGTTACCGTTCAAGTCAATGTTATGGATGAGTACGGTCGCACAAAAAGTGTTCGCGGTTTAATAGATCCCGGATCTCAAAACAATTTTATTACCTCGAAATGTTGCAGGAATTAAAATTAAAATGCGATAAGTTATCGCGCGCGTTAGTTAAAGGCATAGGAGCTTCGCCAAACCCTATAAGGGGTGTTACTTCAGTCAGTTTATTTTCTCGATTTGATGGTAATGTTCCAATCGCGCTAAACGCTTATGTATTAGACCGCATCACAGATAATTTGCCTACAGTTCAGATAGATGTATCAACGCTTTCATTCTTGAAAAACGTAATGCTTGCCGATGGCATGTTTTGTACTCCCGGAGAGATAGATATACTCATAGGCGTTTCGCTGTTTTCTAATATTTTTCTACCCGGACGTATTTCTGGTCCACCAAATACTCCAACGGGATTTGAAATCATTTTTAGTTAATAGTAATAGGTAACGCTCCCGTGAGTCGTTATAATTCGAATACTATTTCTTTACAAAACAAAGAGCAAAACTCTGTTATTCTGCTATAGCCTAGGCGCATTTGCGAGCTAAAAAGAAAAAGGAAAGCAAAAAGTTAATATAAAATTTGTGCTACGTGTGTATTCAGAGACTGTAAGTACTAAAAAACTGTAATTTGGCGTAGTTTTACAAAATAACCACGCCTATAAAGCTGAGAAATAATGTACTGAATTTTTTTCGGGTACCTCCTCTCCACGTAAAACGAAGATCATTTTTTTACTCATCTATTCCATTGCGTGGGCTGTCGAAAGATTAAGTTTTGAAGTGGTTTACCACCTAAGTCTTTGTTTTCGAATATATGAAAAGTATTCACGACAGTAGTACAGTACTATAATTATTTTAATTATATAGTGTTTTTTTTTAACTGGGACAGTATGGGGAAATCCGAATCCATACGAGATACAGGGGTAACTATCTTAGGAACAATTCGATCTTTTTTATGACAACAATTTGGGCATTATCGACTTTTTCGTCAAGCGTAAGAAAATTAGCAAATTTTTGTTTAATGTTGATTGACTCAGTTTCATGTAAGCATCATTTCATTGTATCGGAAGAAAAAATCTGGATAGCGGAACAATAAAAATATTTAATAAAAATATTTTTCATGAAATACAGTATGGGGAAATTCGAATCCATAAAAGATACAGAGCAAACGTCTTACAGACCATTTAGTCTCTTTTTTGAAAACAATTTTGTAATTATGAATTTTTTGGTCAAGCGTGAGTTGTTATTAAAAATGAGTAAAATTGATTATTTCTTTTTTTTAATGCAGATCGACTTTGTTTCACATCAGTCAGAATAACAGCAATTAGTCAAATTTAATAAAATGTTTTTTCATGCAACGGAAGAATCCAATGTACTAAATCATAGTCGACTTATTCGGAAACAATTTATTCAAAGCGTTCCTAAGCTGAATTTCGTGTCGATACATTCACAAATTCACATATGAAATACTTTTTTAGCACTCAAAAGGTTTTGTCACTTTCAATGAATCGTTTCCGAGTAAATCGCCTATAATTTATTACATCGAATTCTTCTACTGCATGAAAAATTTTTCATTAAATTTGACCAATATCTGCTGTCCAATTTTTTTTCATCCGATACAATCAAATGGCGCTTACGTGAAACTGAATCGGTCTGCATTAAAAAAACGAAATAAAAAATTACTAATTTTATGGACAGGTTGACCAAAAAATTCATAATAAACTGATTTCACAATAGGGACGGAATGGTCTCGGAATGGATTCGGATTCCCAATACTGCATTGTATGAAAAAATATTTTATTAATTTATCAACTTCTGCTGTCCAGATTTTTTTCCTTCGGTACAACGAAATGATGCTTGTACGAAACTGAGTCGATCTTCTTTAAAAAAACTTTAGCCAATTTTACTAATATGTATGGACATCTCACGCTTGACCAAAAAATCAATAAACCCAGATTGAGTAACACGAAAAGAGATCAAATGGTTCCTTAGACAGTAAGAAAACTATCACAGCTAAGTAGACTCTACAAGTTAAAGAGTAATAGTCGACCAACTTATAAAATGTAGGTACTTAAATAAGTAAAAACATAAAAATTCCATAAAAAATACTTAAATGACGTTTAGGCAATAATTTTAAGCTAGGTGTGTCATAACCATTTAATATCCGACGAAATATCCAAAATAATTTTAAATTTAAAAAATAGTAAGTCAGCGGATTAAGACGGCATTAACACATTTCTTATTAAACTTATTTGCCGATATATATCGGAACCTTTGGCATATATTATCAATCTTTCAATGGAACAGGCGTGTTTTCCTGAAGGATTTAAAATTTCTATTATAAAACCACTTCACAAGAAAGGTTCTAAACTCAACAACGATAACTACCGACTTATAGCTTTAATTCACGTAGTTTCAAAAATTTTTGAAAAAGTTTTGTACAAAACATTGATATCTTTTCTTAATAAACACGACATCTTAGCAGAGGAACAGTATGGGTTTAGAAGGAGAAGATCGACAGCATCAGCAACTTACAACTTAGTCAAAGGAATAATGGATTGTCTTAATAACAAGATCTCTTGCTCGGGCTTGTTCCTTGACTTAAGCAAGGCGTTCGATTTTGTGGATCACAAGATTCTTTTGAATAAATTGGAAAAATGTGGAGTAAGAGGCCTATCACTGCAATGGATTAAATCTTATCTGGCGTCTAGAAAACAATCAACTAGAATCACTAAACTAGACAGGACTTCAAACTGCTTGGTACACTATGAGTCTGATGCTAAATTGAATTGCTTTGGAGATCCTAAGGGAAGTGTTTCAGGACCCCTACTGTTCCTTATATACAAACGACCTGCCACTGGCAGGTCGTTTATATCGTCGTATAACTTATAACGTATACATATAATACGTATACGTTCATGTATACGTATAATACGTATACCTTTATGTATACGTATAAGCTCACAGCAGTATTCTGTTTGCAGATGATTGTTATAAAATGTAAAGACAATGCAAGATACGAAGATGATGTAAGTGACTGCCTGCATAATGTAATTGATTGGCTTAAATCAAACAATTTACAAATATGTATTAATAAAACTAAACTTATAAACTTTAAGACATACAAAAGAAAATGTACTAATTTGAACATCAACTATAAAAATGACATTATAGAACAAGTGACTAATACGAAATTTTTAGGAGTTGTTATCGATGCACATCTATCTTGGAAGGATCACATAGACTCTATTTGTACTAAGTTAAACAAATTTGTATTTGCATTAAAAAAACTAAAACAATGTACGTCAACATCATCTGTACTAGCATTGTAATAGCACAGAAGAAATGTATTCGTGCAATCTTCGGAATGCAATGGACAGAATCATGTAGAACAGTATTCACAGAAAAGAAACTGTTAACAGTCCCGTGTATGTATATCTACGAAATGGCTAAGTTTGTTAGGAGTAATATGACCCTTTTTGAATACAATCCAAATATGGGTAAAAAAGAAATAACTCACTTTAAGAATGCCAGTGCCGTGTTTGCAATTATTTCGAAAAAACTGTACCTATATGGCTCCTCTAATATTTAATTCCTTACAAAAAACCATAATTAACTTACCTTTCGATAAATTTTGCCTAGAGCTGAACACGTGGCTGGTTGAGCAGTGCTTTTATACAATTGAAGATTTTATATTCATGTCGATTCTACATTTACGGAAGTGCATTGTAATTTGTGTTGTTGATTATCAAATTTTACTTTAAATTGACATATCATGTATATTAATTAATAATGATAATATTAATTAACAGATTGGAATAGTTAAATAGATTAAAATTATATCATTTTCTAACATGAAATTATAATTAATCAATGTTATTGTGAATTTGATTTAAGGCCGCCTTTTGTACCGCATTATTTAAAAATTGTTTGTATTTTTGGTGTTTTTTTGTAATTTGAATTTTTGGTGCAATATAATAAAGTATATAATAAATAAATATTATTGTAGAATGTGAAAATAAATTTTTCGCTTCCTTCGCAATGTTCTATATTGGCCCGTTTTTTAGTCGCAATTAGCCGTTAAATTGCGAACTCAATATGCTCATAGCACAGACTCATAAAACCCATTAAATGTCAAAAAGCTCCATTCTAAATACGAATATCATCAAAAACTTGGCGATATTTTTAATTCCACGCAGACAAAGTCGAGGGCAAAAGCCACTTTTTTTGTAAATTTCTTTAATGTGCACAGATCTATAATAAATTTACAATAGCATAGATTTCCTGAGCATCATTACTCTAACATAAATAGACATACTTCAGTTGTTTCATAGGGAGAGCATTTATTGACATTTCGACACATAAAACCTCCATAACAAATCCCCCACGTGTGGCACGCGCGCACGTGCGCCTAAACATCGAATTACGACTTTTACCGCGTCATATACGTCAGGACGCAAACACACAGTAGAACGTTTTAGACGTGCGCGCCATAGTTTTGGGTAGAGCTCAGTCCTCAATGAAAAAACAAGCACGCGAGTACATTTTTCTAGATAATGCAGTATGCTTTCTAGAGCGGCAGTTAACTGACTTAACTTAATGATTGATATGTTGCAAACGATTTTAAGGCTTTGTAGGCAAACGGCAAAAAATAGAGCCCTTATAAATTTCTATTGACCGTATTTCTGGACAGTCTCCGAATGAAATGGCTGTGAGATATGGACGTATATCATAGCCATTTTATGGACACTATCGGCACTATACAACACCTTTGAAAGGTAGGTGTATCTTATGAACTGCTGGATAATGGTGACGTGAAAATTTGAAAAAAAAAAAGAGGAGTGGCACTCCACATATAAAGATACTGAAAAAAAATTCAGTGCATATGTATAATCGCGCCAGATAGGTCTTTAAAATTGATAATGAAATTTTCAAAATGACTTTTTTATTTTTATACTTCTAACGTCGTAACGTCGTGGCCTGAGGCTAAACTGTAAATATGAATATTATTTGTGGCGCAAAAACCTAAGAAATACTCTAAAAAGGTATTACTTACATGAATTGCAAATTTTCGGCACGAGAGTACTTCAAAATCGTTTCACATACATATGTGTATTTCATTGGTCCGTCAAGGCAAGGCAAGGTCCGCTTCATTTGATTCATTTGATAACCGTTAATTAATTTAAAACTAGGTACTTTCAATTGGCTTGGAGTCAAGATATTAGTAGAGCTCCCTCTGTTTGTGGTGTAGCCCCAATAATACAAGCCCAGTATTTAGTTAAGGGTCTCAGAATGTATGTAATTGTCTGGAGAATCATTTAACAAAATATTGAACACTACTGTTGCTCGCGACTTCGTTCGCGTAATCTCTTATTTACTATCTAATAAAATAATTTAAAAATCCTTTTGAGCGTTGGTAGATTAAAAATAAAAAAGAGCCATCTACAGGGTGCCATTACAAGTCTAAACCATAAACTTAGTATATACTGTCGTATAGACGAACATAGAGCTCCTCGAAGCGCAACGATTTTTTATTTGTCGATGTCATCTATCAAATGAACAATTGCCTTGATTTTTGAGATATGTAACATCACAATCACATACAGAACACGTAATCACTATTTAAAAAATATAGTACTCCTTTGAAATAAAACAAAAATAACACAGAATAGCAAAATAAGTCAACAGCGTTCTTCACAGCGTGACGACTTGTAACGATCTGTCTTTCAAAAAGAATTATAATAGCGTCTCGTTTGCTGTCCCTTCCTACTCGATCCACTAGCATAAAAGATTAAATTCTCACTCGCACTCTTTATACGTCTATACGCCAGTATATACTATGTTTATGGTCTAAAAAACCATTCAAGGGCCCATTAAAACACAAACAAAAAATTTCATCAAAATCTGTATAGTTGTTTAGGAAGAGTTCAGTGACATACAGACGTACAGAAGAATTGTATATATACATACATATCTTCACGCTGTATCCTTAACAGGGTAGTCAGAGAGGACGGAGCGCCAAGCGTCGTGGTTCTTACATCCTTCTATCACTTCCTCAAATTTCATCATTGTATCTTCGATCACAAATAAAGAACTAGAAACACAATCTCCTGTAAAATCTAAACAAATTATTGTCCGAATTGACGCGTATATTTTTAATATCGTATAGTATTATCGGTAATATTGTATTAATCTAAAGTAGATCTTACTGTCAAAGCATAAGGTTATAAAAACTTAAGGTTATAAAAAAAATATTTTAAATGCAGTCTTGCGTCTCATGTGTAAAGTATGTCTATTTGCATTGCTATTAACGTCATTTTGATTTATTACGTGAAAGTGACAAGGGTAAGACATTATGTCGTCAGGCAATATTTAAAAATATGATTACGAATTTACGAGAAGTTCTAGCGACGGTTGAAGAGAACGAAAGAATTGTTGTGTGTGGAGACATGAATGGATGGGTCGGGACAGCTCGAACAGGATTTGAGTCTGTCCTAGGCAAATATGGAGATAAGAGAGTAAATGATGCTGGTAAGATTGTGCTAGGACTGTGTATGGAAAAGGATCTTTTTGTGGCTAATACCATGTTTGGGCACAAAAGGATCCATCAGTACACGTGGGAAAGAAAGGGTGCGAGAAGTATGATTGATTTATTCCTGGTGGATAGCAGACTTAAGAAGCAGGTAATGGACACAAGAGCGTATAGAGGAGCCGATCTCGGGACAGACCACTTTCTGGTGATAACCAGAATAAGGGGTCTGTTCGCAGCATGGCGACATCGCGTAGTGTCCAAACCTGCAGCGGTTAGCCGCATTAAAAGCTGGAAACTGCAGGATGCGACCACCAGGAATGAATATGAAAGGGTATTATCCAGTAAGCTTGATGATAGATTGAAAGTGTTGAGCGAGGATGTTGAAGAATGCTGGCAGAACCTTAGAGATAGTATGGTTGAGGCTGCGAAAGAAGTGTGTGGAATGAATAAGATTGGGAACGGCAAAAAGCGTGATGTGTGGTGGGATGATGAGGTGAAAGTGGCTGTGTATAAGAAAAAGAAAGCATGGCGAGACTACCTTGCTACTAATGACTGTGGTATGAAAAATTTGATGAAAGACAGGTATAAGCTGCAGAAAGCAGAAACGAAGGCACTAGTGAAAGAGAAGCGTGAAAGGTGTAGGGTGTTAGATGAAAACAAGATGTCGGACAACTTCGAGGAAAATTCCAAATTATTTTGGAAAGAAGTACGTAAAATCCGAAGTGGTCCGGCACCTTGCAGAATGAATAAAGTGCGTTCGAAAGAAAACAACCTGCTTACAAATAAAAAGGATGTTCTGCAGCGATGGAGTGAATACTATGGAGAACTGTATGAGAGTGGCGACTCCGTCTCTGATACTGAGAGCGATTCTAATGAATTGCCACACTCAGGCCAGGGACTGGAGGATGCCATTAGTATGAAAGAGATTGAGAAAGTGATAAGAAGTTTGAAATGTGGAAAGGCTGCGGGAATCGATGAGGTGACTGCTGAGATGATCAAGTATGGTGGTCCTAGAGTCTGGGATGCCTTCTGTGCATTCTGCAACCTTTGTTGGCAGAAGGGGGAGGTTCCAGAGGACTGGCGCACGGCAGTCATAGTACCTCTATATAAAGGGAAAGGTTCCTACCTAGACTGTGCGTGCTATAGGGCCATCAGCTTGGTCAGCTTAGCGAGTAAAGTCTATACTAAAGTATTGACTGAACGTATGAAAGGCGTTTCAGAAAGATATTTGTGGGAGGCGCAAGGTGGATTCAGGAACGGTAGGGGTTGTATGGATCAGATTTTCTCGCTTCGCGTTATCGTGGGAAGGTTTCTGGCTTTAGGTCAGAAAGTTTTCTGCGCTTTCGTGGATCTAGAGAAAGCATTCGATAGAGTAGTGCGGAAGAAATTGTGGAGTCTTCTGCCTGAATATGGCGTGGAGGGCTCCTTACTGCAGGCTGTGAGGTCATTATATCGAGACCACAGAGCCTGTGTAAGGATAGACGGTGACATGTCGCCCTGGTTTGAAGTCTGTTCTGGTGTCAGACAGGGCTGCGTGATGTCTGCCTGGCTATTCGTGCTGTATTTGGACAGTTGCCTCCAGAGATTGAAAGGTAATATGAGTGGTATGGGATGTGGTGACACAATGGTAAACTGCCTATTGTACGCTGACGATGCTGTGCTAATAGCACCATCAGAAGCAAAGTTGCAGACACTAGTCACGTGTATGAAAGAAGATTGTGAAGTAAAAGGATTGAAAATGAATGTGAACAAAAATAAAGGTTCTGGTGTTTGAAAGAGAAGCGGTACAAACGAAATGTGTGATTAGTGTAAATGGAAAATGTCTAGAACAGGTGAATGAAATTGTGTACCTGGGGAGTGCGTTTTCGAGGGATGGAAGATGTGAGTTGGATGTGGAGAGACGGGTAGCAGCTGGCAATAAAGTGAACGGTGTTCTGTCCGCATTAGTGGGTAGTGTGAATATATCTAACACTGCTAAAATGGCCATCCACAATGCGGTGTTGGTGCCAACTTTGTTGTACGGCAGTGAGGCCTGGATATGCCCGAAATCGAGTGAAAGTATGATAAATGCTGTGGAGATGCGGTCTCTCAGAAATATGTGCGGTGTCACGCTTGCGGACAGGATAAGCAATGACGAGATACGCAGTATGACAGGGTTGCACAACAGTGTTATTGTAAAAATGAAGAAAGGAATGCTTAGATGGTTCGGGCACATGGAAAGAATGAGTGATGAAAGACTGACGAAGAAAATATACAGAGCGAAAGTGAGTGGTAAAAGAAGCCAAGGAAGACCAAGGCTGACTTATGAAGATCAAATAGCCAGAGTGTTAGCAGACGGAAATGTCAAAAGCACTCGCATACCTAGGCGAAAATGTGTGAGGAGAATGATGAGATTTGAGGAAGCGAAAGAGGTGTGTAAGGACCGCGACTCCTGGCGCTCCGTCCTCTCTGGCTACCCCGTTGGGGATACAGCGTGAAGTTATGTTATGTTATGTTATTACGAATTTAATAAAAAAAGCGATGTAAAGATGTAACGTTATTACTATAACGAAATAATGAACACGTAAATAATATTATTTAATTATGAACCGAAAATAAGAATCTCCGTCATTTTTAGCATTCTAAATGTGTTGTTTTACAATTTTTGAAGGAGCACTATGACATGTCTGCTCTAAGCAATTTCGATTACTACTGAAACAGAAGTGCACTTTAACACTCATTTGAGCGCACATTTGGTTCGGACATTTTTGGAGCGTCGATTGTGTATCTAGTTTTGTCATTGTGATCGAAGAGTTGTATATATTAAGATAAGAATTATTAAACATATTTGTAGTCTCGTTCCAATGTGAAATAAATTTAAAAAAAAACAATTCGCCACTTATAGCCAAATCTGAGCGGCTAGACAAGTGATAAACGAGTCGTACAATAGAAACGCTTTACTGTCGTTATTGATCGCCAAAAGTACCATTTGGCTATGTTTTAACGGCGGTTTTCACACAACTTTGCTTTTCGTTTGATTTAATAGAAAATTAATAACGTTCGAGTACCAATACGCTAGATCACGTAGTTTTGGCGACGAAAGTGACGAAAAGTAAAGTGTGAAAACTGCCGTAAAAAACGTAGCTGAATGGCACTTAGAATAGACTTAGACTTAGAATAAAAGAATAAAGCAGTGGTAAGAATGTGCGCCCGTATATTGTCGTGTTCAGCGGAGTAGTACACATAACGCCACATCTAGTATTTACGAGGATCGTGCGTGACACGGGAATGTTTTCGACGGGTGCCATTTCGAGATATCCACTTTCTTACTACTATAACTTCTAGTTTCGTTTTATTTATGATAAAGACAGGAAGTGGCCGCTGGGATAGTGGCTAGCATTTCTAACAGCGGTTTTATCAGATGAAGTTTATCTCAGTGGAAAATCATGATACATAACTTTCTATTCTGCTTCACTACTAAACAAAATCATAGCTGTATCTATGCATACATCTACAATAATACTATATTATACATCTACAATAATACATTATTATAAATCCAAAAATATATCTGATTGTTACATCGTCATTACTAAACTGTTGATGAAAACTGACAAAAAACTTGAACCCTGGGAAGAAGATAGGAATTTCTAATTCGACATGAACGAAGTCGCAGATAACAGTTACATGACAATATTTATGTAATCTTTTTGTAATCTCCTTCTTATGAAAAATAAATAAAAAATCCACTCTATTCACTTCACGATTATATAATATTAATTAATACAGTTTAGTACATTTCAATACAAGTGCGGAAAGTATGTCATTTCTTCACGAGTCCCGGTTTGTTGACCCAAGCCGAAGGCGCGGGTCAACAATAGGGACGAGTGGAAATGACAATTCCGCACGTGCATCGAACGACGTTTTTTAATACATTTGCGAAAAAAATATAAATTAATTAAAAAAATGCAGAAATAATTTGCGGGAGTAAGTTTCTTTTTTTTTTAGAGGGCATGGCAGGGCAACGGTTGCTATGCATACAGCCAATTCAATGACAATAATTTATCTAAATTCAAAATAATTTTAATTGTGCTATTTATTTATTTATATTATACGTATATATTAAAAATATTAATTTATTTTAAATTTAATTCATGTATTAATGTATTTACGCTGTAAAATAGTAATTTCATACAAAAATTTTGTACAGAAAACTTTTTGATCAAAAACCTCCTTCATTCATTTGGATGTTATATGCAGGAGGATAACAAAAAGCACTAGTGCGGAAAAGAATAACTTTCCGTACGCTAAACACACATGGAACTACTTTTTGAGCAAATGTATTAAAAATTTATTATGTTAATTATTTATATCATAAAATTCGAGAACATGTTTATTTATAAATACGGATATAATATGTACATAGAAGTATGTGGATCATTAGTTATTATACATTACTTCAAAATTCACCAACATTTGAAGTACCTAACTTTTGGATTTTGACGAAATTGCAAAAATAATGAAATAAATATAACATGTGAGATGAATTTTTGTAAATTATCACCCGAGTCAATACAAAATCTGAAACAGAAACTTTTGTAACTAATAAAAATAATTAATAAAGTCACTCTAATATTAAAAATTAATATCAGTTCAAGCCGATTTTATTTTATTCATTTCATAATAGTAAAAATAAATATTAAATAAAGGTAAATGCATTCTAATAACGCAAATAATTTTATTTAGCGCTAACTGTAACTCGCTGTTTTATGTACTTTGGTATTTTTTCGGGACAAAATTTAGTCTAAATTATTCTGTAGAAAGTCTTCTCCCATCAATGAAACTCCATTGAAATCTGTTCAGCCGTTTCAAAGATTAGCACTCACTTCACTGACAAATAGACAGACAGATAGATAAAAATTAAAAAGCCCATGTTTCGTTTTCATAACTGTATAAATAAAGAGCTTAAGAAAAACCTTTATTATAAAATCAATAATGGTAGAGTCATGCTATGTGTGGTAGAGCCATGCTGCATTGCAGCACGAATTGGGCCGGCTCGCCCGGTGAAATAACACCCTCTCGCAGAATATCGGCGTGAAATAACAGCATCTATTGCTGTTGTGTTACGTTCAGTGAGTGAGAGTGCCGGTGGCTCATCTCTCCTCACCCTCCTTTCCCTCCTCTCCCTAAAGGCCGGCAACCCACTTATGATCATACCATGCGGTGGACGTTGCGGGTGTCCATGGGCGGTGGTGATCACTTTACATCAGGTGACTAGATTGCTCCCTTGCCTTTTCTTTCATAAAAGAATAAAATCACAGACAGACACTTTAATTTTATTTATTTGTACATATTTCACAAATAATTCGAGTCCAAATATTCAGAAATACTCGTAGGCACTGATTGTAAAAGTTATATCTTAACCATTTAACAATGTGAAATATATTTTAGTTTAAAAATTTTGCATTTTATATTTTTAATTTCAATTCTTCCACTTAATTACTTTAATTACTAATATTTATGAAAATGTATTTCCAGAAAATAGTAATATAAGTTTCTCGCAATTATTTTATATGAATATATTTAAGGAATATGTGCGGTGTCACGCTTGCTGACAGGATAAGCAATGATGAGATACGCAGTATGACAGGGTTGCACAACAGTGTTATTGTAAAAATGAAGAAAGGAATGCTTAGATGGTTCGGGCACATGGAAAGAATGAGTGATGAAAGACTGACGAAGAAAATATACAGAGCGAAAGTGAGTGGTAAAAGAAGCCAAGGAAGACCAAGGCTGACTTATGAAGATCAAATAGCCAGAGTGTTAGCAGACGGAAATGTCAAAAGAAAATGTGTGAGGAGAATGATGAGATTTGAGGAAGCGAAAGAGGTGTGTAAGGACCGCGACTCCTGGTGCTCCGTCCTCTCTGACTACCCCGTTGGGGATACAGCGTGAAGTTATGTTATGTTATGTTTATTTAAGGAAAGTACTTACAATTTAGATTTGATACATTTATTTTAATTTTAACTTTCATATTTCTTTTTTAATAACTGGTACTTCTTCTTCAAATTAATTCCATCTCTGTAAATTTATTAGTATGGTAATAATAGATGTATTTAAAGAGTACATAATCAGATACATAATCATAATCAATTGTAACCAAGAAATATGACCGTAGAACTATAATGTGATAATTATATGTCATATTTCTCGGTTCTTAACAATTACTATCATAATCACTATCACTATCAGTACATAATTATAAAACAAAGTCTCCCCGCCGCGTCTGTCTGCCCGTCTGTCTGTCTGTCCGTCTGTCTCTCTGAACACGATAAACTCGAAAACTACCGACCAAATTTTCATACGGTTTTCACTAATGGACGGAGTTATTCAAAAGGTTTATGTGTATAATTCATTAATCTATTGTGTAAATTGCTTTAAATATGATGATGAAGATTTTGGAAAAAATCAAGCCGACTGGGAGCTTTCATCAAAAACGCTGCCTAATCTCTTTGAGATATAACAAAACAATGTATGGTGAAATTGTTCCTCTTTTATAGGTTTACAGACAAGTCCGGGATAGCATATGTCTATCTTTTAAGGATAGCTTACTATACCCATTTTAATGTTTAATAAATGGTCACATATAATGTGGTAATTGGAAGGCTATTTAGACGGATACGATATTAATCCCTATCAAATTAAATACGTTAGTTACCTTAAGCATCTCATGCATATTGTAATTGCCCTTCACTTTTGCACTTGCACTACACCACATACTTTAAATTATTATCTAAGGAGTTATCGCGAATTGAAAACTAGCGGCCGACAAAATACATTCAAACGGTCCCACACCGACGCGACAACCGCGGTCGCCCAATATAGAATAAACGTAGGAACAAAAAGTATGCAATTTTTTAGATATAATCTAGTTCCTGCAAGTCTCTTTTAAAATCTGTGTAAATGAATAAATAAAATCAAGTATAAAGATAATGTTTGAATGAAAGATAATTTTGGGAACATCCGCCGGAAAGTTGGAAGTTTGGATGGTATTAAATCTCCATAACAAAATTGTGTGCTGCAAACATTCAAAATCCTACCCGGGCGAAGGCGGGAGTAGTCGCTTGTTAATTAATAAATAACAATTTTGCCACATTTGCGGTACCTACATTTTTACTTTAGCCCTATATAATCACAGATTAAACATAAAAACGTTATTTACTGAAATACCGACAGCAAATTGAGTTGGAGCGTATAAAAACCATAAAATGTTCATTAAAGTGCCGAGCTGGAACTGTTACAGGTTCGTAATTTGGGAATTAATGTTGTATTACGTTCCGGAAATGAACGCAGTAATAGGAACTCTGGATCGAATTTTAAATCAAAATTGACACGTTTGGGCATTCTATATTACATATCGAGAAATGGAGTATATAGCTTGATCGCATAAGCTATGTCAGCCTTATGCAACAGACGCGGCGCAATAGAGATAGATTAGGAATTCGAGATCCTAGCATGTTATGATACTTCTTGTTATGTATTAATAAAAAGATGGCTGCATTCGGCGATTGATCACATGATTTTTTCGAAGAATCGCATCTATTCCAACCAATTTAACGTTTCAAGAAGTTTTTGGCGGAAATTTATGGGGAGCGGTTGGACATTTGTTCTAATTATTTGCAAAGTTTCTAGTGGATAATGTGATATAAAATTGGCGTAGTTTTACGTCTCAAGTATCTACGCTGTTGTGGTGTTATGTGAAATTGTTGAAATAAGTGCTTATTTAGTAGCGTGATCTTGAGATTTTTTTAGTGGCTTAGCCTGTCTCAGAGGATCCTATAAGAGACTGCTTCAATATATTTGTCGCCAGAAACTCCAAGAAAGATTTAAATTGTATTACGTCAACATTTGGATGAAATAATATGAAGAGTTTATCTATTTGTTACTGAAGATGTCGGTTGTATGGGCTAAGATCCCTTTAACTCTCCTCCTAAGGGAGAATCGTACTACTACTACTTAACGTTTCTAACAAAAGTTTATAGATTTTCCTCAATATTATTATTCGTTTCAAACATTCGCAGTCGCAATGTTATTCACTTATTCTATTATTCATTAATACCTATATATGTAACAAAAATAAAATAAATGTATGTACGCATGTATATAAAATTAAAATATGTATGTATGTATGTATCGCGCCCAAACGTGTCAAGCTCGCGCTTAGTGCGGAGGTCGCTAGTAATTGAAGTCTTTTTAATCTTATTTTGTACCCTGTTTTAGTAATTAAGTATGTTATATTTGTTATGGTAAATAAATTATTATTATTATTAAAATGTATCTTAACATTAATAACTTGCGTGATGTTCATTGAGATCGTTTAAACGCTCAGTATCATTTGCGACATGGACATTGCGACAAGCGACATGGAGTACAAGCATCGCCCAAGGAACAAGTTGCTTAGTTTTAATTAAATTAATCGTGTTATAGTATCTTTTTAATAATTTAATTTTAAGTAAATTTCGCTACTTCTATTTTTTTTCTTTCTTCATGACATGGCGCACAGATTAGCGCATTTGCCAATGTCACGTGTTAAGGTGGCACTTCACATGGCTATTTGTATTTGCGTATTTGGCATATTTGGCAAACAATTACCACGTGAGGACAGTATATTTGACAAAGTATTGGCCTTATTTGCCTATTTGACAAATATGGCCAATACCAAATACGCGTTATGGTGGCACTTCACATGGCTATTTGTATTTGCGTATTTGGTATATTTGGCAAACAATTACCACGTGTAGACAGTATATTTGACAAAATATTGGCTTTATTTGCCTATTTGATAAATATGACCAATACCTAATACGCGTTACCGTGCGCTTCTCGGTTTCTCGACGCACATCAAAGGGGTTAAATAGGCAAATACGCGCCGTGGATCTATATCGACGTGCAGTATTTTGTGTCTGTGTTGTGAGCGCGAACTAGAACAATTATTGAAAATGCAAATGTTTATGCATAGTCAGCATCCACCAGCGCCTTGCTCACCATGGTCTTTTCACTACATACTTTGTATTTTTCAAGCACTGCATGTAATAGTTACATACATTTAAATAATAAAATCCCGCTACAAGTTGAAACACGTCCATAGTTTTGGTGAACACATTTCCTTCTGCTGCCAAATGTTTGTGTGTTTATTATTTGGCTGCCATGTATGGATGGTCATATTTGCCTGTATTTGCATGTTTGCAAGTACGTCATATATTTTTCCAAATACAACAAACACCAAATAGCGAACACGAATAGCCACTATTATATTATTTAAGTAGAATCGTTATCCTAAAACTCCTCCAGTAAAGTGATAGTAAGCTTTACTGAAGTTATAAAGGACTTCTTGAAAGAGCGCGAGAACTTCAGCTACACATTTTTATTTAGACCTACTCCATTCTTTTCACTTACTTTAAAACTTTAATACACTTTAGAACTTTAAACTTTATAACTTTAAAACACAATATACTGTCACTTTTTAAAAATAATAGAATAGAATAGAATTTAAAACTCCCAAAAATGTAAAAAATAGAAAATCTAAATAAAATGACAACCTTACTTCTCCCGTTCCCGCCAAAAAGTCGCTTTTTCTTTTGCTTCCTACGCATTCTTAATTGGTGGCGGTGCGCAATCGCAGTCACGGCGCTAAAATAACGAGAAATTCGAAATTCGAATATTTTCAAATCGTCGAGAGGATTTTTCACGCTAGCTCTGGGATTACAACATTTTTAGCGATACTGATCACTAAAGCATCGTTATGGCGGACAAAAGTCATCGTAGTGCGACTCACCCGAGACACTCTCCAATGTATAAGCTCCATAATATGAATAACGCGACCCATCCAAAGTACTCTCTAACATATAAGCCCCTAACATAGACTTTATAACTTCAGACAGCCTATCCTGTACTGCGATGTGAGTCAAATGAATAAAAATGAAATGTAGAGGTGTGTCTACTGTTTCCTAATGAAACTGCGGCCGATCAGCTTATCTGATGAATAATAAATGTCGTATATGTACAAGTGAGTTAGCTTATCTGATTTGCTTCTGCGTAGCTGCAGGCACGGTGTTATATTATAAGAATTCATCACATAACATAAATATATCATTTATATGAAGAAACATCAAATTTTCAAGTTAAAACAACACGGCTTGTTAACAGAACTATTAGTGGTGACCCACAAATGGAATCACGTGTTCACTCCAGAGGCCCTCGAGGAAGCAGACGTGATCCCCGAATTAAAGTAATTTTGAGGGCTGTCATGGGGATAATATGGCCTTCCAGTGGCGGAAGGTTTTTTATTAGCGATAACTTTTTGTTTTGAATTTTTTATGAGAAATATATGAACGACCAACAAAGTTAATAATTAAAGCTACAACTGATTATATTTAAAATCAATAGTTTCAAATTAAACTTACTATTTTTACATACATACATACATATCTTCACGCTGTATCCGTAACGGGGTAGTCAGAGAGGATAGAGCGCAAAGCTTCGCGGTCCTTACAAGCCTCTTTCGCCTCTCTGAATCTCATCATTCTTCTCACGCATTTCCGCCCAGGTATGCGCGTGCTTTGACATTTCCGTCAGCTGACGCTCAGGCTATTTGATCTTCATAAGTCAACCTTGGTCGTCCTTGGCTTCAGCTATCACTCACTTTCGTTCTGTAGATTTCACTGTTTTTAATTTGAATTATATCCGATTAGAATTGATGGTTTCTATAATAAAATTGCTTTTAACCATTAACTAAATAAATACTACCATATAATATATTTGTATTATTTATTTACCGATTAAATGTTAGCAGGATTCCAAAACAACCTTAACTTTGCAGTCGAAAGACACGTTCTTACACTCCAACTGCAAATATAAGCTTTTAATGATAAATACAGAGTAAAATAAAAAAGTAAATAAAAAGGGAACCCTCATAAATACATTTCGTTGTCTGTCTGTCTGTCCGTCTGTCGGTCAAGACCTTTTTTTACAGGAACGCGTGGAGGTATCAAATTAAGTTATGTCTGCGGTCCCCTGGAGCCGTAAAAATCAAGTTTTTAAGAGGAAGCTCCTAAAACAAGCTTTTTGCGTAGACTCCACCCTCACACTCCGCCACCAGGAACACAACATATACCGTTATAACTGGAATATTAATTCATGTAATAAAATATCCTGCAGCCACTATTTAGTGAACTGCATGGTCTTCCTGAGGCCGCAACTTTATGTAACTTACTCAAGTAATTTAGGAGAAATACTTAAAAATCTCTCAAAAAGGTCTCACACTGCAGAAAAAAAAGTATCGAACGAAAATACATAAATTGCGTTATGATTTGAAATGATGATGATGATGATGAAAAAATGTAAAAAGAAATAAAAGTGTTCAAAATTTTGGCAACCGGATCTTAAGTCGAGGCAATCAAAAAATACGGCCTTGTATGCTTTATATTTTGACAGTCGCAATCAAATAAATCAAATATCGAGTAAATCAAAACTTATAGGGTACTTCCCATTGACCTAGAATTATAGAATTTAGTAAGAAACAAGGTCTCACAGCACAAGTAAAACAAAAATACCGAAAATCGTTAATACGAGTACGTAGTTAAATTACAAGAAAAACATTTTTTTGCAAATACAAACTTACACTTGCAGTTGGAAAATCTATTGTGACGTATATCGATATATGGACGAACATTTACGCAGCCGTCGGTGCGCGAGTCATATTCTCACTTGTCCCGTTTTTCTCCTAATGCTGAAATAATAATATATAGTCACAGAGAACGGAGCGCCAAGCGTCGCGGTCCTTACATGCTTCTTTCGGTTTCTCAAATCTCATCAATGTCATCATTCTTCTCACACATTTTCGCCTAGGTATGCGAGTGTTTAGCTTTTGTAATTATTACAAAAGTGGGTTGCTTTTGGGGTAATCGTGCTTATATGATGTTGAAAAATAATCCCTGATTTGAGTTTCCTTTATATGATAGATAAAATGTAGTGTCAGTTACTCCTAATTTATCATGATCTCTGAATTTCCATGTCGCTAAAATTGTCTTTTTTTAAACACAACTATAATTTTTTTCTGTTATAGTATACATTATAATATGTTCAAAGATGTATCACTCAGCAACTCCTATGCATTCATACTGTAGATGGCACATATTGGTTTAAAATAATGATAGAGTAACACATCGCCATAGCAATGAGTCATAACATAAATACAAAGCTGTAGCATGCGAATCAAATATTGTCAGGATCCTGGATCATTGCCTACAGCAATTCCTTACTGCGTAAGCTAAACTTCGCTTGCGTCGTCTTACGTTTGAAAGGTTTGAAAGCTTGTTGACCGTCCCGCGCCCCACAAAATTTTGACGCGTTTGTTTCAAGTACAAAATTACTCTAAGTGCCCTCAATAGGAGTACTGGGAGCTTACCCATCTCTTAGCATTATTATTTTAATGTTAATGACTCGACTTACGGGGTTGTTACGCGGCTGAATATCGCGGATCTTATGTATTTTTTTTAGCCTACTGACGATTGAATGTCAAATGATAAAACTGATCACTAACGTACTGTCAGAATTTCGAGCTCTCTAAGTCAAGTAACATTAAAATAATAATGCTATGAGATGGAGGTAAGCCCCATGGTCTGTGTATCAGCCATGCCCCTTGGCTGATTTTCATGGCTTGCGCTGGAAGATAGGTAACTTGCACATGTATACTTTAATTTCTCTTCTATATCACCATGAAAGTACTGTTTCTTTTAAAAGAATCTGAACACCTTAAAGAAAAGAACGATATTAAACTGTTGATTACGGTAGCAGTTTGCTATTTCGCGCTCCTCTGACGCTCTACATAGAAATAAATTTGAATAATGGCGGACCGAGGATTTTTGGTTGGATCTGAATTTCAAATTTGGTCCCGGACACGCGAGGGCTTGTACTACGAAAAAATTGCATAAAAGGTATAAAAGTAAACAGAATGATATTTATTTAAAAACGCTTACATTCAATTCTGATTTAATTAATTGGTGAGTCGATTTGATTATGATTTCACAGAACGATCTCTGCCCTTATTTGTTACGTATATTTTTTTATGATTCACGTTTGGACGCCATTTTTCCATTACCATAATTGTTATCTACACTGATATCATACAGAGGTATTTGTTTGTTTGTACGTAGGCGGTAATCTCTGGAACTACTGAATCCCCGGAAGCAGAGCAGTATTGCTGATGTGGTGAAGCGTGTGGCGGACCTGAAGTGGTCATGGCCCGAACGTAAAGCCAGAAATTTGGATTCGTGGATGCAGAAAAAGTTTTGGAATGGAGGCCATAAAGGACCGTAAAAGACCAGTAGGAAGACCGCAAATGAGGTCGAACAATACACATACATACATACATCTATCATCTTCACACTGTATCCCTAACGGGGTAAACAGAGAGGCGGAGCGCCAAGCTTCGCGGTCCTTACATCTTTCGCTTCCTCAAATCTCATCATCATATAACCTGAAACCTCATAAACGTGGAAGAATGAAATCATGAAAATGGCGGACAGGAACTGAACGAAAGCTATTCAAATTAGAAAGAAATGCAGATTATAGAAGGAGGTCTACACCAATATGGTCGAGAATGTCTTGAGACGAGACGATGATAACTATTCCTGAGTAATATAGGTTATATTTTATTTCGATGAAAGTACATTTTCTTTTCTAAATGAAATTGAAAGAAACACGCTACTTGGTTGCTTATCGGCATGTGTTAACCAAATTTTAAATAAGAATATACGTAAAATAATGTACTAGGAAATTATTGGTCACCTCAAGATCTAAGGAAAGGTTTTCTGACACATTTGCAATCTGAACTTACTTTATTAACCTTGAGCTAATTCCTTCCCCAACAATTTATTTTATTTTAAGTTCAATTTGAAACAACCCGACTGGAGTTCTCATAAACAAATCGAAATTGTTTTGGACAATCCCATAAAATCTTTATTTATCAACAATCAAAACAGAGCCGTTAAACAATAAACACTTCATTAGAGGAACAAATGTCGCTATACACAATGCGTAAAATGATATCGCAATCCGACGAATAGAATCCGAAAAGAGCCGAGCACTTGAGGGATGAACAGAAAGTGGCGAGAATAAAATATACAATTTTTTTTATGAAAACGAGTAAAAAAATTTGTTTGTTTTAAAAAAACATTTATCAGCGCCATAAATATCCATAAATGCCATATATGCGTTCTTCACTGGCCTTGAACTGTAATTATAAAACTGTTGTGTGACATGTTTTATTTTTGAGAAAAATGTTAATCTGACTGATTTTCTTTACCGGTTCTTCTCAATTCAGTGATTTTTCCAAACCAGTAGTGAACTAGGTTCACTACTAATAATCACTACTAAATACATTAATCGACTAGTTCTTTGATAGAAAATTGAAGAAATGATATTCATCTTAAAGTCTAGATGATACTGGAAGTAAACCCCCAGTTCATTATAGCAACAATTTAGACTGTAGTTTTTTTTATTTTTATTTTTTTTATTTTTAAATGGCACCGTACGTGAGTACATTGCCAACGTCAAGTAAAGCGAGAAAACAATTCAGTAGATAATTAGCGCATTTGCCAATGTCACGCATTAACACAAACCAGTATACAGACACAGAATAAGTAGAATCCATGTAGAATCACAAGTAAATTAGTTCTTTGTATCGTAAAACTCCTCCAGTAAAGTGATAGTAGGCTTTACTGAAGTTATAAAGGACTTCTTGGAAGAGCGCGAAAACTTCAGCTACGCATGTTTATGTAGATATCCTCCATTCTTGTCACTTACACAGAACTTTAAAACACAATATACTATCACTGTTGTACTTTAAAACTCTTTAAAATGTAAAAAATAGAAAATCTAAATAAAATGACAACCTCACTTCTCCCGTTCCCGCCAAAAAATCCCTAGACTGTAGTTTGAAGGCATACAATGTGTGGGTTTGAAAAATGTTGAAATCCAGATAGTGTTTAGTGATTAAAAGTTCCATTCCTTATTCATATTTTCTAACATTAAAAATAAATAGTCACCTTTATACAAATCAGGTAAAGAGTACTCTAACGAATATTTCGTAATTACTTTTTGATATTTCTTAATTTACCTATTTTAGTTCAAGTAAGAATATTAATATACATAATTAATCATGTTATTTATTTTAAGAAATTATATATTCATTTAAATTTTTTATGCCCTACATTTTTTAGCAGACTTAAATATGATTATATAAGTTACATTTCAAGGCGGAATGTATTAAAATATGTTGTAGTAATAGTAATTTTGTGGGTTTGTTTAAACCAGCCATTCCCAAAGTGGGCGATAACGCCCCCTTGTGGGCGCTGCAGGCCTAAAGGGGGGCGGTAAGAGACCCAGAAAAAAAATGGGGGTGTTGTGTAGAGGCCTGGGGGGTGATTTGTAATTTCATTTAGCTAGGAGACATCTTAGACAACGACTGCATGAGCTCTCGACTCAGTAGACAAAATAAGTCTGGGAACCAGTGGTTTAAACATACACAACACGTTTATTTGTGTTTTATTCGCTTTGACAAATAAAAAAACTGCTATCCTTTCCTGCTTTTAAATTGGTATCCTCTCATTATCTCAAAAAATGTTAATAGACATGATAAATATTCATAATAAGATTTGTGTTGAAGGATATAAACTAGTTTGCGTTAGGTTCAATACTTTGATTTTACATGAAATGAAAAATATACAACAAATTTTCTTTCGTGGTTGACGGTTGGTAACAACTAACGGAATACAAATTACACAAGTATGCTGGCACTTGGGCGGATTTTGAATTCATCTAAAGTCAAATTCACATCAATTAATTCAAGTAAATCCATCGAAAGGTGTATTTTGAACGTCAAATCTACCTTCATTCTTTCAAAAAGAAAACTTGCACAATGAGAAGAACCGACAAGAAACTCAAGAGAAAAAAACCGACAATAAACTCAGTCAGGATCAAAAAACTCAGTCAGTAACCGTGTAATCTAGGACATCTATGCTTGAAATTATATTAAATAATCTAATTAAATATATCCATAGAACCGTTGAAGTTAAGCAGAAATGGTTATTTACATGGTCTCAGAATTTTTTGATCCACCTCCACGAACAAGCCCGGCGGGTCTATAATTTGTGAACCATTACAGTAAGGGGTCGGTTCTTAATTAAAAAGTCGGCACAGTGTCGCATCAAACGAGCAAACGCTGTTTGTTATGACCGTGTGATGTCGAGCCAATCGACCGACTTTGTTTGTTCCGCCAATCAATGCGTGATATTCACTGAACTCTTTAATAGGTATACAGTGACTACGAAATATACCACATCAATTTGTATACATTTTTAAACGATTTACTCTCAAAGTTTCAAACTATGGATTGCAAAAATCAGACTCAATCAGCTGCCAGCATTTATTGTTTTCAACTTCAATCGATATCTATTTATCGTTTTTCTTTTTTTTGTACAATTCTCTCTTGAGAGAGAAGACAAAGGAATCTATACCCATACAGGCGATGTCTTCAGTAATGAATAGATTTTCATTAAAATCTTTCTTGGAGTTTCTGGCAACAAATATATTGAGATAGTCTTTCAATAGAAACCGCTGAGGCAGGCCAATGACTAAGGAAACTAGAGGACATGGCATGTTGATCTATTCTATAGCAACATTTAATTGTATATATTCTAACGCATAACATTCAAACGTAGCGTTGTCTCTTTTTTATTTACGGCTTCTTATGTGTGTAAGAGGAAACAACAATACTTTTCTCAAAGAGTAATTTTTTTATGTAACATCATTGTAATGTCGAAACGTGCCGGTCCACCATTCTTTGCGACACGCTGACATGTAGACGAAGCGTCAAAACATATCAATGAATTTAATATTTTTTAATGTTTCTGTGATTTTATGCTGGATATTGGAACTGTTTTGTTAAAGGAGAAGCTAGCATAATACCACAATAACAGGTATCATGTTTATATGTCGTGTAATTATCTCGTTTCAGATTACCATCATGTATTATTAGAGGAAAAGAGTGGCTTGATATAATCGGAAAAGAAAATTGAAACCCCTCTGCAAAAATTACATACTTATATATGATATAGACATACATATCTTCATGCTGTTTAAAGAATCTTCTTTCAATAGAACATTCAGAAAATAATTTTACAGTATGAAGCATTACCCTCGCAAAGATTATTGGGAATCAGAGACGTTATTTAGAATGGTAATTAATTACTTTTTAATTTCATGACCATGTAAATCCTCTATTGAGAAAAAGTAAAAGGAAAATATAAAGTGTTTACAGAATGGGGCTGAACTTTGATTTGATGTTTCCGAGAGAAAAAAATCTGCCCATACTTCTAAATATCTGCTTCAGAATTATGTGAATCAAGACCAAACCGAGTTATTTTTGCGAAAAAGCTTTTATTCATAACCCAGAAAAGAGTGGTTTTATTAATAACCGAGATGCGGTACAAATTAAACAACCTTTTAAAAGACTTTAAGAACAGAAAAAGATACCAAGGTGTCGGGAACTCTATTCCTATGGAACAAATAACCCTTTTAATTTGCTCTAGTAGGATGGATCCTGCGAAAACACTAAATAATTTCACAGACAGAAGTTTTTTTCTTCACGTATCAAAAAAACGACAGCCATTTACATGATGAGTACAATGACTGCTTACATTTAAATCTTAGTATTCAAAAGTTTTATTCAGAAAGTATAAAAATTGTGCTATTTAATCAGCTAGAATTATTTATTTTGTGAATATGTTATTAAAAATTTTAAACATAATTATTATTTTAGAAACAGTAATATTAACAAGTTTTATTTTTAAACCCAGTAAAAATAATATGTTATTATGCATTAGATATAAATAGTCCGACATTGATCACCATTATAGTGCCTAATAATTTACTATCTTAACTTTTAAAAGATTTATATTTGTTCAAAAGGCCGGTGTATTGTGGATTTTTTTACGCTAGATAATATTATAAACTGTATTATATTACCTATTTCTTCATAATGTAAAGAAATTAAATTTGTTTTGAAGGGGATAACCTCTAGAAGTATTTAACTGAATATGAGAATTCTTTGGATAGATAAGTGTGCGCGCCAGCGGCGGCTGAGCAATACAGCCGGTAACACCGACGCGCTTGGCGGGGTGAGGTGCTGGTTATAGTTGGGTACGGGTATAGTGAGGACGGTACTACGACCAACGCGCGGCGACGTCAGAGGTCGATCGTAGACTACTAATAACAATTAGCAGGAAAGATGCAGCGGACAGAATAGCATAACAAAATTATTGCGAGTAGAACAAAATAAGATATATATTATTTGGCGTTAACAATAAGTCCACAGTGTTCTATTCCTAATTGAAATGTTATTCCCAATTACTGTGTGATAAGGCCACTAATTTTTAGTAAAATTCATTATTCTAGTACCTAGTTTCCGAAACTGGGGGTAATTACGCCCGCGGGGTTAAATCCGCTATTCTGTGGGGGGTAACAAAGAACCTAATAATTAAGACCCAATCTAATCAAATACCTAGCTAGATAGTAAAAAAAAATGATAGATCGATGCGCAGTAAGTAGCGCAAGTAAAGTGTAAGACTAATGTGCAATTTGTGATTAATAAAAATATTTGTATTCCCTTGTATTGATAACATTTTAGGGTCGGGATAAAATCAGTTTTCCTAATAGGTCAAAGGGGTAACAGTATTGAAAAGGTTAGGAGCCACGGTTCTAGTATTTAGTTAATCAGAGCGGTACAGTACGCTATGGCTATAGATTTGGTCGGTACGTATGTATGTTTCTCATAGCACTTAGATAAAATTTCACCATCATCACCTCTAGAAGTAACGCTCTGCATTTAAAGAAAAGAAAAGGACGCTGTGCTGTTCTTCGACTACTTTGACCGACGTTAATTGATCTTCAACATTTATATAAGTTTATAAATACGATACACATACCTACATAATTAAATTTGACAGTTACTGTAGTCGGTGCCAAGCCCACCAAACCAATAGACTATGTTGTTGCACATTGATTTGGCACCGACTTCCATAACTGAC
Source organism: Zeuzera pyrina (assembly GCA_907165235.1). Classification (NCBI taxonomy): domain Eukaryota; kingdom Metazoa; phylum Arthropoda; class Insecta; order Lepidoptera; family Cossidae; genus Zeuzera; species Zeuzera pyrina. The sequence goes on from OU015636.1 coordinate 20,880,351, forward strand.
AAATTTAATTATATAGGTATGTGTATGGTATTTATAAAGTTATTTTAATTGTACTTGAGTTTTGATTAGTAAAGGATAGTTCTTTTACACTTTTCAGTGTTTTTTTTTTTGGAGGTGGTTTAATTTTTTTTAATAAAAATTTTTTATTTCTCCCTTTTGAGTGGTCTTGACCTAAATAAATATCTAGAGCAGGTCTGCAATTAACTTCATTCTAATTCCGGAGCGTAACGATATACAAGAGAATCGTCAATATAAATAAAGGTAATAACCTATATATATATATATAATAAAAAGGTCGTGTTATCTAGTGTATCTTCGAAGTCCAAGCTCCAATATCGGTGAAATTTAAATGGGAACACTTCTGAAGTATCAAACGAAAAAAGAATTTTCGAAATCGGTTCATAAATGACGGAGATATGAGGTAACAAACATACAAAAAAAAACAAAAAAAAAACAACATACAGACGAATTGACAACCAACCACCTTCTTTTTTTGAAGTCGGTTAAAAATGTGGATTTTTCTTAAAAAACAATTTTATTTCTGTAATAATCATGGACGTACTATTTAGTATTACAAAAAGAGATAAGTAATTTATTTGTACGTAGGGTTCATTCAAGGTTCCACACAAAAATGATCTTTTCTATCCTCGAAAGCGCCTGTTGCTATTGTTACTAATAACACCTTAAAATTATCTTAGGCGCAGATTCTAATTATATGCCGACAGCATCGAACTACGCTGGCTGCTGTTTTCAGTGTGAACAATATTTCAGTACATTTGTATAAATATAAGACGTAAAATCTTAAGAAATCATGCAAAATAATTGTCATTTCAATACTTATGGTGAAACAAAACTTCTTTCAACAACTGACTTAACGACATCTACGTAGTAGACATTTGGGACATCACTAATCGGCAGCCATTACTTGCGACAGTCGAGGTTTAGGCATGCACGTTTATTTTGTAGTTGATTCATGTCCTTTAGTTTCCTTAGTCATTGAGGCAGACTAAGCCAAGAAAAAAAATCTCAACGTCACATTACTAAGCAAGCACTTATTTTAAAAATTCCACATATCAGATAGACAGATAGATATACAGATAGACTACATCAAAACCAAAAGAAAATAATTACAAGTAAATACTTTATCAAATTTTCTGACATTTGTAATTGACTGAACATGAAGAAAAATGTCATTTACATGGAAGTACAGTTCCCAGTTAAAACTTTATTGCCTGCTATATTTTTGTATTTTATAAAGCTAAGTGGCCTATTAATTTAAATATTTAGTTTTATATAAAAGACCCTAACTCCAGAATTTATTTAAAAAAGAGGCTCTCAGTACCGAATATTATAATTGTATGCGTCTGTGTGTTATCGTTTGTCATATGTCATTTAAATTTTCACCCACAGCCTGGTGCGGTGTGATCGCGCACAAAAATGGTAATTTAATGCAGAGGACGCCCGCTCGCTATATTAAGACAAACTAAGAATATGTACGCAGAAAGAAACAATGTTTCGTGCACAGATGTCAGGTATAATCTGGGCAATATATCGTGACGACCAATTTAAAAAATCAAAAGACATTAAAAGGTTTCTAACATTTATGACCTGGAGTTGGACGAGATTGTAACTTGCTGCGTGTAAATTAAATGTATTCTTTTAATAACCAAATATCTAAATATAAAAAATAATATTATCGGAAACACCGTTAAACACACTAGCTAAACGGTTTTAAATACATTCAATAAATAACTACCAACAGTTTACTTATAGGTATTCACAAAACTTCTAGTGAAGTGCACAAGATTTCACTTGCCTTTGTTTTTTGTCTCCTGGGACTAGGTCGCTGGTGATATGTTATAATCCTAAGTAGATTTCTGGCACTTCTTTATTAATTGAACGGCTAACGACACGTCGATAAGATTTTATTTTTATTTTTAACACTAAATTTGAACGGGTCTGTGCGCGTGAGTAGCGAAGTACGAACGAAGAACGAATGAATAAAATATGACGGCAACAATGACTTCTTGCGAATAGAAAGGGAAATCACGACTTTTGCATTTTTAAAACATTTTTGAAAATGTAATGAAATGCAGTTTAAGTACGGAACATTAATTTGGTTTTAGACGTTACAAATACCACGTTAGTGACGGTTTCATTTATCACGTAAAAAATTCTAGATAAAAAAAGCAGTGTTGCAATCACGTGACAGATATCGATATATTTTAGACCATAATTACAATGACCTATTCATTGCCTTAATTAAAAAAACAGTCGATAGTTACATTCCTTACAACATCACGATAAATCGGCCATACTATACTTTTGTATCGCAGATGTAACGGCAATGGCTAGCAACGCGCCATAAACCAGCTAAATCGTTCGTCGACGGCCATTTGCATAAACATAAACGAGACAACGGTAGCGGGAAAGTGTAAGTGATAACGACACTATCGATAAAAGTGCACAGAGCAGAAGTTATTACGTCATAAACGCCGTCTGCAATGAACGCCTTTGATGCTATATTTTCGTGCATTATTTAAGTTTTCGCTCGAAAAATTCCACTATAACAGTTGAATCTCCTCGTAAGCAGAGTAAATCAATTTTTTTGAAACATTATGCGGTAATACCTGTTATAAAATACTGTTTTACGACGAATTTTACAAAGATTTTATTTTTAAAGATAAAAGTCGGTAAAGTGCGAGTATACACTATTTTAGTGCTGCTTGACTTCTCTCGGGCATTTGACTCGATAAATACTTCGCTTTTAATGTCCAAACTCACCTATTATGGTTTTGAATCATCTACAGTCAGGTGGTTCTCCAGCTACCTCAGTAATCGTAAACAGATAGTGAGCGCAAAGCAGGCATGTGGTACGCAGGTGTTTTCGGAGCCGTCTGCTGTTACTAGAGGAGTTCCACAAGGATCTATATTGGGTCCTCTACTTTTCATATTGTATACGGCTGATGTCTGCAGTACAATAAAACACTGCAAGTATCACATGTATGCTGATGATATGCAGGTCTATTTGTCCTTTGATCCCGGGGAAACAAACAGCGCTGTAATAAAAATTAACGAAGACTTGCATAGTATAACGTTGTGGTCAGGGGCAAATAATTTAGTGCTAAACCCATGTAAATCTAAGTATATGGTACTTGGAACAGCGGGACAGCTAGACCGTATAATAAACAAAAATCCAAAAATAACAATCTCTGGAGAACGGGTGCTGCGGGTGACGGAGTCCCGAAACTTGGGTGTTTTGATGGATGACAGGCTTCGTTTTGAGAATCACGTACTCGAAATAGCACGGAACTGCTTTTATAGACTCAAAATATTATACCGAGTGCGTGACTTTCTTAACGAGGAACTACGCGTTAGATTGTGCGACTCGCTGGTGGTTGCTAGACTTGCGTATGCAGATTCTGTTTATGGCCCTAGGTTGTTGGCAAGAAGCGGACGCGTTATACAAAGAGTACAAAATGCTTGCGCGAGGTTTATTTTCAAAGTTCCTCCACGTACCCATGTTGGACCCTATTTAAACGCTTCCAAAATATTAAGGATGTCACTGCAAAGAAAGTTACACCTTCGCTACGCTGATATTTGGAGTGATAAAATCCGGCAGACCAGAGTACCTCTTTGAAAAGTTAGAATGGAGAGGTAGTGACAGTGACGCTAATATAAGACTAGCACGCAAACGTATTGCGTGTGCCGCAGCACCGCACGGCTGCGTTTCGCGGCAGTTTTAGATACGCAGCCACCAAATGCTGGAACAACTTGCCTCCACCTCTTCGAGAACTTTGTACTATTTCTAATTTTAAGTCGCGACTAAAATTGTATTTTCTCTCATGCCAAGCGGACGGATCCTATAGTGGTGACTAGGTTGTTCCACAAATAAATAATTTAATAAACGGAAACTTGATTGGTGCTAGTCGAAAAGAAATGTATTTGTATGCATATGGGGGCATGAAGAATATATGTATTTATATATAGCGTATATATGTTGTGTAGGTATTATATATGATAAAATATTTTCAATTTTCTTATAATTATTATTTACTAGTCCTCAGACTACCCCGCTGGGGATGCGGCGTGGGGGTATGTATGTATGTATGTATTATTTACTATTTATTAATTTAATTGCTACGGCCATCTGTTGGACCGACGTACTCCACAAATATTGGTCGCCGCTGAAAATCAGCGCTGTAGCACTTGTGCTGCAGCACGTACTGAGTCGGTGTCCATTTTAGCATCATATCACTCACAGTACACATTGTTTGTTGTACGCGTTTAAAACTTTTTATTTACTTGTTTGTATTGTGTGTGATGATGCTAAATAAAATCTATGTCTATGTCTAATAGTCTAAAGTTGCATCTCCCTTTTCACCGCCATAGGAGTAGTTTTTTGATAAAAAGGTAGCCTATGTGTCCTAGGTGTCAAAAAACTATATCCATGCTACATCATAGTCAGTTCAGCGGTTAAGCATTTCCCGTACGAAGTTTCATCCCCCTCCCTCCCGTCCCCCTTTTCACAGATTCTTGATAAAAAAGTAGCCTATGTATTTTTTATAAAAAAAGTCTTACCACCTCACCAAATTGTATCATAACCAAGATTTAGCGTTTCCCATACAAAGTTTCATCCCCCTTTTCACCCCTTAAAGATAGGTTTTTGACTAAAAAAGTACCCTTTGTCCGTTTCCTGATGTCAAACTATCTCAGTGCTAAATTTCATTATAATCGGTTCAGGGGTTTACCATTTCCCATACAAAGTGTCATCCCCATTTTCACCCCTTTAAGGGTAGATTTTCTAAAAAATAAGTAACCTATCATGAGCGTAATCACGTGTTCTTACGACGTACCGATTGCTATTAAGATCAGTCAAGCCGTTCTTTAGTTATAAAAGGACATACAGACAGACAGACAGACAGACAGACAAAAATTTTAAAACTGGTACAATCGAAATCAGTAAGTAATAAAACGACTATCTAACGCAAAATTTGACAAAAAATCTGAAATTACAGACAGACGCAAGAGATTTATATAGTAGTATAGATATAGATAAAGTGTTTAAAATTTTAAGCCAAGTAGTTTTTCGAACAGAATAGAAACCGGTCAAATTAAGTTCAAATAACCAGTATTCCCATATCAAATACAGTGTATTCAATACACTATTAAACTCACTAAATACTCACTAAAACATTCACAGAGCGTGCGTACGAACCCAACAACGACTTTTGCATGCTCTGGTTATCGATTAATTAAAAAAATGGTTAAAACTGTTAATTATAAAGTGTTCATTAGATAGTTAATGGTAAATATAATTCGTTTTTGTGAAAACCATTATTTGTAATTGCGTATAATTAAAGTTAGAAGTAATAAATTTACAGCGGAAACTATTAACTTTAAGTTAAGTTGTAGTTTGAAGAACTGACTCCTTTGCTATTTCAATTATTCCCTTTTGGTAAGCATCACTTTGGTAAGCATCAATTTAAATACAAAACGATAATACAAAAAGTTCATAAAAAATTATTACAAAAATGTCACTGGTAATGGCGGTCCACACGTGCCAACTTTTTTTATTTTTTTTAAATCGAAAATGAATAATTTTTAATAATATACAGGGTAAATAATAAATTTAAAATATTTTTATATTGTTTCAATTTATATTCATAGTTTACACTTATTTTGGTGCGTCATTATCAATATTTTTTTGTGTTAGCTGACCGAAATGTCAAAATCTCTCGCATACTTAGGCGAAAGTGCGTAAGAAAAGTAATAAAATAAAAATAAGTGAAATGAGGCGAAAGTAATATGTAAGGACTGCGAAGCTTTACACTACCCTCCCTGCCCACCTAGTTTGGAATACAACGTGAGGATATGTATTTATATATGTATGTATGTATCATATTTTTTCAAGCTAGTGTATTTTTAATGAATTTGAAATATGTAGTGGATTATATTAGACATATACCATATAGGGATAAATAGCATTTTCATTGCGGTGCAGTGCTTTCAAATGTACCATAACTCAAAATAAAATGGCTTAAGTAAAAAACAACAAACCTGTATTTTCTTCTAAGCTATTGAATTAATCCAATATCTGAATCGTCCAAAGCGTTTATTTCGATGAGAGACATATATTTGTCGAATTTTATAAAAATATTGTTAAATACGAAATGTAACAGAAGCACTGATCACTATGAACCTATCAAATCTTCATCACAACTATTATGTACTTGACTATTCGTAGGCTTCTCAACAAGTGAACTCTAGACTAAAATCAGACTTTTATGCAGCCTCACTATACGCAGGAAATCCATTCTACCCTCATTCTTGTTAATAAAATGTTACAAACTATAAACTCTGTTCAGAGGTTACTTTGGGATTTTTTTTCATCAAGACGATTTACTTTGAATGCCATTTTGAATTTCTGGTTGATTATAAATATGATGTAAATTCACATATATTATTTTAACACCTACATATAACATAATAACGAATACATTGAGTGGTTATTGCCAAAAAATTACCGACATGAGGCCTGTTTATGGCACTACACGCCTTTACACCTTTTGGTTTTGACGTTTCGGCCGAGTTTCATAGGCCGTGATCTCAAGTAAAACTATAAAAAAACAAAATAAAGAACCAAAAAACCCAATTAAAACTGTAAAAAAACAAAATAAAGAACCAAAAACCCAATTAAAACTGTAAAAAAACAAAATAAAGAACCAAAAAAACCAATTAAAACTGTAAAAAACCGAAACGTCGATCCAAATAGAAGGTATTCGTGTTAATTTCCCACGTTTTTAGATACCTTATAATGGAACGCGAAAGTTTATATTAAGCATTATCGTTCACAGAACATCAATTGATGGAGCAACATCGCTTATTTTCGTATAAAAGCGTCCCACGCTTTTACTCTCAAATATCATACTTCATTCCAAACATGGCTTACGCTGAAGCCCTTACGAACTAGACAAGGCGAATAGGCTCGATAATGTAAAAGCGTGTTTTTTAATCTATCGAAACATGGTTTTTGAAAATATTTAGATTTAGAACTAGTTATATTTCTTGTGTAAATATAGGTACTGCAAAATTCCTTGAATTTCAATAAATGCTAGATCAAGTAGTTCTGAAAAAAAAAGAGGAACGGCACAGTCAAGTTTTGAATAAATTTGCCTGTTTTTACTCTCCTATGAATATTTTAAAAGGTTAATTAATATAATATATTATATCTGTGGGTTTACGAAGTGTAACACTATGGAAAATTTCAAATTTGTATGAACAAAAGACAGACGCGTGAGTGAGACCTCATAAGGGTTTCATTTCTTTTTATAAAATACGGATCCCAAAAATTTTGTGCAAAATATTAGTCTGAAACATAAACATTGTGAAATATATAGCAACATTAGCAAAACGAGGGGAATTCAAACCGATTTCGAAATACGTGTTTATTTCCCCACTTTTTATGTTAATTATATTTGAATGGGCACATTTTTCTCTGTTTTCGCAGAGGCTACATTCCCGCTACAAAATTTGAATTTCAAATTAAGAACAAATCCTGTTCCACGGTTATTCAAATTTATATTCTGTTGAGGGCCAATGACGCAGAAATATGAGGGCGATCTTTCATTTGCGAGGCCAGTTTATTTGACACGCACTTTCGTTTGCGACTGTACTTTTTTTACTTCATGAAAAAACTCTTAAGATTCACTCTCATGGGATTAAGTTTGTGAATTAAACAAATGGAGCGAAGACAGAGAGAATATTTTACAGAATCAAAAGGCTTTTTAACATTCTACCTAACTGCTGGTAATAAACCACTTTTCATCCAACTACGGTTAAGTAAAAAGGAGTATTATGATTTATTGACGTAGGAATGTATGAGAGTCCATAGACAATTATAGCGGTTTTTTTATGAAAGAAGAAGGTAAACGACCACCTGATGGAAAATGATTACCGCTACCCATGGACACCTGCAACGTCCAGGGAATCACGGTTGCGTTGCCGGCCTTTAAGGAAAGAGTAGGCTCGTTTCTTGAAGGTCCCTAAGCTGTAACGGTCTGGGAATACCGCCGCTATAAGTTGGTTCCACAAAATTTCCGTACGTGGTAGAAAATGTCGTAAAAAACGTACAGTTGTAGCCAGGTATGTAATAAATACAATATTTACTCATAAAATTAGTATGTAATTCCATTTTCTGAATTATATTAATATGAAATTCGGGGATTGCACTGCGATAAAAATAATCGATCAATCCATGTATTTAAAACAAATATATTTTAGAGGCTTATAAGTTATGTTTATAACATTGTCATAATCTATTAATTATTATTTATTTATTTGTTTCTGTCATGGCGACTTAGCATAAAACTACACGGTCACTCGACTGCTTTGACAGAGTTAATTGCAAGCAAGTCAACATGAGCAGAAAGCTCATTAAGTCACAAGGAAATTGACCGTCCCTCCCCTCACCTCATTTCCGTTCCGCCTTGAACAAATCCATTTTTCGTGTTTCACAATTATATTTTAAAAAGGAAATATTAAGCATACTGTAATGATTATCCAACTGTTCGTAGGGTTCCGTAGCAAAATGTAACGTTCTTAAATAGTCCCACATTATCACATACGTTTACCGACATACTAAAACAGGTATCGAGGGTTGCATGGTCAAACCCGATAAAAGAAGAAAATGGAAATTTTGTGTTTAAAATCGACTATAGTACAATTTTCATGTTCTTTCTCATGACATTAACAGATAAATCGAATTCAAAATATAACACTTGGAGTTCCTGAGTTAGTAATCCAATAAGTGCATATTTTTAGTTTTATCTTAATAAAAAATAATAATAAGTACAATAAAAGGTTAAGTTTTATTTTATATGTAATGGAAGCACCAATTTATATTTTGATGGTATTTAGCAGCTTGTGATTCTCACTATACTGAACATATCATAAAATGTAAAACCAGAAAAGCGTATTTTACTGAAAACCTAAACAAATTAAATATAGTTATCGAGTTTTAATTTTGTGTCATGTCCATTTTATAGGTACAAAATATACATAAGAAGAATCCAGAAAGAAACCGTTTTGCACAAAAAATAATTGAGATCTCCGAAATTCTAAAGAGTTTTAAAATAATTTTAATAAAAGATGATGTCTCAAATCTTTCGAACCAATTCTAGTAATGTAGCTTTTCTGCGAAATACAAAAAGTCGGTATGTAGGTACAAAAACAAATTTTGAGATTACTTCATGCTGAAATATGATCAAACTGCAGCTGCGGATATCAAACCTATTGTTGCTAATATGGAGCGTGAGAGTGAAAAATGAATACTAACGCTTACGCTGGGCTAATTATCTAGGCTTTTGAGGTGTGATAGCCAATGTTACGCCTATAAGTCGCCACCTGGTCCTACTAACACACAGAAAATATATAAATAATATAAAAACATAATTGACAGTGCGTTCCTATTTATGCAGTTAGTGGTAGGACATCGTTGAAATAAATTTTATTTATCCATAAACTTTCATCGTCGAATAACTCAAAAGTCACAATTTTGCAGTTATCGCGTTTGAGCACTCGATATCTATTATTATATTAAACGAGCAATATGAGATTTCTAGCGGAAACGGGAGAAGTGAGGTTGGCATTTTATTTGGATTTTCTATTTTTTATATTTTTAGGAGTTTTAAAGTACAACAGTATATTGTGTGTATAGTATATTGTGTTTTAAAGTTCCGTGTAAGTGACAAAGCAGTATTTGTATATTTATACACGCGTTCTCGAAAACGGCTCTAACGATTTCGATGAAATTTATAATCTGTAAATTTAAAGTGGTCAAAAATCGATATAGCTAGGGTCCAATTCTGAGAAAATTTCTTTTCTCTATGTTTTCATACACTTAAAAGTTCTAAACTCTTCTGAATTCACAACAGAGTTTACTTTCATAGTAGTACAGTGGCTAAAATCTACCAAGCTGCAATACGCGAGTTCGAATCTTGTAATGTGGTCAGACATTTTTGAATTTTTTGTAAAACACCAAGTTAAGCTCAGTCGCCCAGGTACTGCATAAAAAACAAAGCGCCACCTGCGTTTGTCTGTATACTCACAACTTCTGATTTCAATGCGTGTTGTACCATCATTTATATCATTTAAGGCGACATATTTGTATGAATGACACATTCATATTAGGTCTATAGAATTAGGGAAGAAATATTGACCTTTCGTCATCAAGTCGTCGTGCAAAACCGATATGAATTGCAAATGTATGTAAAATATAATAAAAAGCAAAAAAGGAATGCTTAGATGGTTCGGGCACATAGAAAGAATGAATGATGAAAGACTGGCGAAGAAAAACTACAGAGCGAAAGAGAGTGGTACCAGAAGCGAAGGAAGACCGAGGCTGGCTTACGTAGATCAAATAATCAGAGTGTGAGCTGACGGAAATGTCAAAAGCACTCGCAAACCAAGGCAAAAAAGTGTAAGAAGAATGATAACGATCTTGAAGGCGAAAGAAGTATATAAGCATCGTCATACTTGGCGCTTCATCCTCTCCGACTATCCCGTTAGGGATACAGCGTGAGGATATGTATGTATGTAAGTAGAAACTAACTGTATTAAATCTTTTCATATGCCCAGTAAAAATAAGACTGTAAATCTACGAATCCACCCCATTTTCCATATGTATTTAACGACGATTTATTTGGCGGATTCACAATTTAATCTCATATAAAAGAGAGAGCTGATAAAGACTTCATGCTATTATCATTTTTTGTTTATGCGTAGTAAATTCAAAGTTAAAATTGAAAATAAAAACATATTCTGTCAAAATATTAGTTGACTTCTCGGACTTCGTGCTTATATCAAAGAGTAACACTATCAAAGTATCAAAGAGTGACATCATTTATACAAACTTTTATTACTATTTTTTAGTAAAAATTAAGGTACTTTTATTTATTTCATTTAAAATATTTCAATATATTTTTTTAGATGGAATCAGTAAATATTTAATATCTAACAATTAATGTAATCATGTCACTCGCTCGTTTGCCCCCTCCGCCTTAAAAAATCCTTCAATTAAAGCACTGGTTCCCAAACTTATTTTGTCTACTGAGTCGAGAGCTCATGCAGTCGTTGTCTAAGATGCCTCCTAGCTAAATGAAATTACAAATCACCCCCCAGGCCTCTACACAACGCCTCCATTTTTTTTCTGGGTCTCTTACCGCCCCCCTTTAGGCCTGCAGCGCCCACAAGGGGGCGTTATCGCCCACTTTGGGAATGGCTGAATTAGAGCAATAATAAATACTAATAAATACGCCAGAAAATACACACCGATCATCTGACCTCAAACTAATTCCCTGTACTATGAGAACCAGACAACGACTACCAGTGTGTCTCCAGTACCATTTATGTTTAGTACACCCAGACCAGAGACAATCTAGTAAAGTTCGTTTCCTAAATTGACCCGACCGGGAATTGAACCCGGAACCTTCCACGCATGACTGCAACGTCTAAACCACTGCAGCACCGACGTCGTCGCGCAATGAACTAGCAATTACACAATTTTTGTATTTCATCATATACTATTATATTAACGATGTCATAATTTTACTGGGCTGTGGCTTGTGTGGCTTTAACCCCACCTCCGTTAGATAACCAATTTCAACCACATTAATAGTTAACTCAATACAATGTTCCCCTTGTACAAATTTAGTTATCAGATTGTCGTTTATCCCTGCTCCTAAAATCAAAGTCAAATCAATTTATTCGAGTAAGCCCAATTGCCAAGGTATTTTTGATATCAAATCTGCTTTAGTGCGGTTCGAAAGGAAAACCTGTACGCTGAGATGAACCGACAAGAAACTCAGTCAGAAATCATTTTTTCAACATCGTTTTACAATATTTATTTAAAATACAATATTCAAATAGCCAGCAAAGCCTAAAAGGTAAAAATATTCATTATCAGTGAATTGATATTATATAAAGATTAATTAGCTCGAATGTTAATTGGAAATGTTATAAACACTCGCACAACTCGTTGTAACGGCGTGAGGAGAACGCCGAGTTATTACGATGCCAATAAGATACAATAATCGCAATGCTCAAGTCTACGTTCTGAGAGATATCTATAGCGCAATGTTGCTTCTAGGAGACTAAGAATTAACCTTTTATTCTTTGGAGTCTACTGACTGACCACTACACATGGGTGTTAAATCTGCCGTCTGCCGTTATAATAGCGATGACTTGAGCATCGCCGTGTTCAGGCAGCCCTTTCCAAGTGCCAATATGTGGACATGCGAGTAAAAGTGTGTAAAAAAACGATTAAAACGAAATACAAGGTAACAAAGCCGACATAGTGAAGGTGACTGCGAGTATGCGATTATTTGGTTACTTCCTACTCGCAGATTATCTCTAGCATAACAACAGGCATACTGGAGTCATATGTGCTACAATAAAAAAAATGAAAACATAACAATATCTGTAATGTAAATTAATAAATAATATTAAAATGTTTATATGGTAAATTAAATAACGCACAGACTCGTAACGCCATCTGACGAATATTTTAAACATTACTTAAACACATTATTTCGTTTTCATATCCATAGATGGAAATTCGTTCTATGTTAGAAGGATTACTATGTACAACTCGAAATACCTATCGGACAATGCTTCAAGCTATCTTTGCTTCGTTCTCACATAGATTATAACTACTTATTGGTAGCTGAAATGTATGAGATGTAATTAAAAGCGATTTAAAATTGATAAAAATAATTATGAAAATGTTATTTACGGCTTTAAAAAATATAATGCTTTACAAAGAGATAATAAACATTTATTAAAAATGTTGACTTAAAAAGTAAAATGAATCTTTAAATAATTATACATATCTTCAGGGTGTATCCATAACGGGCTAATCAGAGAGGACGGAGCGTCAAGCGACGCGGTTCTTATATACTTGTTTCGCTTCCTCAAATGAATAATTATGATTTGCAAAAAAACTGGAATGGTGTAAAATTATAGTATAAAATAGAATGTCATATACTTGTCGTAACTGTTGTCATCCTAATAGTGACTTCTGCTCGCGGTATACATAGGCGACTCATTGGAAATTTTGACGGCAGAGACCTCAATTTTTCTAAGTGACTAGAATATGTAAGAAAATACTATTTAGTAACCTGATTCTTCATTTCATTGACTTTATTTTGCCAGTTGCGAAACACGATTGGTTAACTTTTGTAACACAAAAAAAATTATCAAAGAAACCTCTTTTAACACCGAGATTTACATTTTTCGGAGTAACGAGACTGATTTATGTGTCTAAGTTTTCTGTATAGTTTAATCTAAACATATTCTTCAAAATGCCAGTTGGATTTTTTTCAAATTAATTATAGTTTTTGAAATAAAGGAAAATAACTGTTTTTTCGTATTTTTCGTAAGCTAGCCTGCGTACATTTGCATAATGCAGAAGGTCTATTTTGGATAAAATTATTGTTTATCAATACGTCGCTTGAAGTTAAAAAATTATGTGCAAAATATAACCATTCAAGTTCACAGTAGTTATTAAATGTAAGTAGTTCTATTTCAGAATATTATAGTAATTATTTTTTAAATCGTATATGATTGAAATTATCTTTACAGTAAAAATTATTAATTTCTATACTAGTAGGGGTAGTAAGCTGAATTATTAACTCTTTTGTTCGTTTATGTATTTTCCATTATTTATCTACGTTAAAATCGCCAGACTTGGCACTTCGTCCACTCTGTACATTTTATTTTTGAGGACTAAAGCCCACAGTGTTATAATATTTCTTTTCAAAATTGTACTGCATTATATAGCGTTTACAGAATACACCTATCTTCAAATTTCATCTATATAATTATATTCTCTGAGTAAAATGATTATGACACACGGACAGACAGATGGACAGACGGACATATGTAGCCGTCCAAGCAAAAAGGGTCCAGTGGTCGGCATTTAGTTTCCGAGATATACGCAGTTTTGTAAAGTGAAAAATGGCATTTCCAGTTTTTAATTGATTATTAATTAATGCTCCATCATCTATACAAATGCATATAGTAAATGACTATACAAGGCGTCCCAAGAAACAGTGATAAGCGGTGGTCCAGAGATAGAACAGGCCCTGGGGTACCCGGGTCACCCCCATGTATGTTCCGCGATTTTTCGTAGTTTAGAAGTTATGAATTTTTTTATGATATTTTTCTGATTTCCGACTTTCGAGCCCATTCTAGTCATATTGTAGTGAAAAATTAAGATAAATGCCTGATTTTTTTTAATGTTTAGCTTAAAGTTGGACTTAACCAAGCTGCACACAGTCACCTCCATAATCCATACCATTGCACTTTAAAATAAAAAAAATGTGACATGAAAGGAAAAATAGAAAGAAAATTAATAACTTCAGGGCGTTTAAAAAAAAATGTCACAACTTTTTTCATCCAAATGTATTTCAAAAACTTCTTCGTTTTATCAACTATTTACCCTATGGATATCATGAAGCTATCTCTACGACATCATACCTAAATTTTGCGCGTCTCCAGATCGCCATCTATCTTCTAAAAGGCTATTGAGGTCTTCGGTCAAAAAATTTAGATACTATTCACCATTCAACCGGTCTGGTAGCTCAAATGGGCCAATCAGTTATCCGTTGACTATCCCAGACCAGAGATTAACACTGAACTGCTCCTGGAAGTTGGAAGGTCGTGCAAGGTGCGGATTTTCGAGACTCCATGAATGGTAATTATGGACATTGAAAATTCCATTTCGTCTGAAATACGATTCGTAAGTCCACAGAATAGTTTAAAAAAAGTTAGAAATTAAAAAAGCCACATCTGGGTTGCCGCTATTGTTCAATATTTAGCAAAATACGAATGTGTTCTATTGTACTAAGTTCTGAGTAGGTATTGTTATTTTTAGAAAAGTGTAAAATAAACTGATTTAAAATAATTTTTACTTGGTTTTAGTTATAACTGAAATTTAAATTTGAGACTTTGTACATTTTCACGCAAAATTTAGGTATGATGTCGTAGAGATAGCTTGATGATATTTATAGAGTAAATAGTTGATAAAACGAAGAAGTTTTTGAAATACATTTGGATGAAAAAAGTTATGTGACTTTTTTTTTAAAACGCCCTGAAGTTATTGATTTTCTTTCTATTTTTCCTTTCATGTCACATTTTTTTTATTTTAAAGTGCAATGGTATGTATTATGGAGGTGACTGTGTGCAGCTTGGTTAGGTCCAACTTTAAGCTAAACATTAAAAAAAATCAGACATTTATCTTAATTTTTCACTACAATATGACTAGAATGGGCTCGAAAGTCGGAAATCAGAAAAATATCATAAAAAATTCATAACTTTTAAACTACGAAAAATCGCGGAACATACATGGGGGTGACTCGGGTACCCCAGGGCCTGCTGTATCTCTGAACTACCACTTATCACTGTTTCTTGGGACAGCCTGTATATATATGATATTTCTAAGTAGAAACAAACAAGTAGAAGTGGGTTTTTTTTTCAACCATACTTTAAAAATGATTTTTCTCAAAACAAGCTTTTTCAGAGTTTCAACTTTAAATGTCTGATAAAAAAATATGTGCTAGTTTTGAATATTTTTTTAATCCTTCAATATTTACAATTGACTATTCTAAATTTCCAATCTAGTCTTAACTCAATACCTCACTACTGGACCCTTTTTGCTTGGAAACCCATGTATGATTAAGTTGTAATAGTTCCGTTTTTTGCTATTTCGCCATGGAACCCTACAAAAGAGATAACTATATAATCGGTATCGTTTTCTGATGTTTTGATATGGAACTTATATTATCTTTACTTTCTATACAAAACATAGCATTACCTTCGGTTAAGCGCTATCATAAACTAGTGATGTTATTATTGTAAAATTTCATCAATGAAATTAACAATAGCCAGTACCATTGATTTATTCCAACGAACTCTAGGTTCGAAGCTACGAAGTTAATGAGTTGAAATCGTAAATATTATATTTCTGTTATATAAACGTGGGTTGCGTATCGAAAGCGAGAAATATTACACCTTATTCGTTTCGCTTTAATTAAACTTTCGATGGCAGCGACGTCCGATCGGTGGCGCTGTTGTATGTAACAGTCACGAATTTAAAATCGTATTTATTTTAGCGAATCATTACATTTTAGTACGATGTTATATCACATGTTTTCTATCATTTTACTTATTTCAAAATACTATTTGTATTTTTGTCCCCACAAGCGATGCATCGATGTATCGAAATCGAAAGTTTGCTGGGATATCTAGTACCTCATCCCATAAAAGTGATACCGCGTAGTTTTTTTGAGATTACATTTAAACCACATATAAATATATATTTGTCAGAAATGACCTGAGATTATTTGTGGCAGATCGCATCACAACTCACAAAAGAAGGGAAAGAAGGGGGAAGGGGTGATGGGCCACCGGCACTCTCACTCACCAAACGAAACGCAACAGCAATAGATGCTGTTATTTCTTGCCGATATTTTGTGAGAGGGTGGTATTTCACTGGGCGAGCCGGCCCAATTCGTGCTGCAATGCGGGATGGCTCTACCACTCTTGCACTAACGATACATATTGTCACGTAACATATTTTTACGGCATAGAAAAGAAGATACACAGTATGACAGGATAACACGACAGTGTTATTGTAAAAATGAAGAAAAGAATGCTTAGATGGCTCTGGTACATGGAAAGAATGAGTGATGAAAGATTGACGAAGAAAATCCACAGAACAAAAGTGAGTGGTAAAAGAAGCCAAGGAAGATCAAAGTCGTCTTATGAAGATCAAATAGCCAGACTGTTAGCTGACGAAAATGTCAAAAGCACCCGCATACCTCGGCAAAAATGTGTGAAGAGAATGTGTGAGGAGTGGTAAAAGAAGCCAAGGAAGACCAAAGTCGTCTTATGAAGATCAAATAGCCAGACTGTTAGCTGACGAAAATGTCAAAAGCACCCGCATACCTCGGCAAAAATGTGTGAGGAGAACGATGATATTTGTAGAGGCGAAAAAAGTATGTAAGGACCGCGAAGCTTGGCGCTATGTCCTCTCTGACTCCCTCGTTAAGGATACAGCGTATGATGTGTATGTACTTATGTCTAATTGTTAGAAACAAGGTAGTCCTGAAGCTTTTCTACTCGAAACTGCAATGCACAAGTCCGCGTTAAAAGGTCAAACCACAATTTTGCCACGACTGTAATGCCGTCTCTGATTTCACCTGTGTACTATTTATATACCTACTAACTTTTGCCCGTGACTTCGTTCGCGCGAAGTTTCAAGACACACAATATCTTTTTAAATTATGGCCTGTGTGTTAGTCTAATGTAAAAGCTATATTATTGTAGTTTCATCAAAATCCGTTCCGTAGTTTTTGCTTGAAAGAGTAACAAAAAATCCATACAGCCCATCCTCACAAAGTTTTAAATTTATTATTTTAATAGGATTAGTTCTAAATGACTTCGAACATTTAGACTTTATAAACACCGTACGAGTTGTCAATTTCCGCATTGTCTTACATCCCTACTTCCACATCCATACTAATTCATAATCCACACTAATGCGAAAATGTCTCCGTCTGTATGTTTGTTACTTTTCACTGCTAAACCGTTCGATCAATTTTGATGAAATTGAAGAAGGAGATAAATTAAGCCCTGGGGAAGGAAATACATACTTTTTTAATTCCGCATATCCGACGCAAAAGTCGTGGGCAACAATTAGTATTTCATATATGCCAGTAGCATACTGTGACGCATATCCACTGAAAGTAGTCACTGTGGAAATTGAAGTAGGTTTCAATATCTGAACTGATCAATTACGAACTCTCAAATATTTGAAACGTACTCATGTATTGATACATGAGGAATGATATTACATCACCACTGAAAGTTATAGATTCAGGTATGTAAATCAGGAATGTAAATACATTTCATGCATATATTAACGTTCCTGTTTCAGACAGAGGTACAGTTATAATATTAACTAGACGCAAGTTACTACATTTTTATTATAAATCATTTTTAATATAAACATTAAAAATGATTTATAATAAAAATGTAGTAACACGAAATTATGAAATAATCACAAATAATTTTTTATTTGCGATCGAAGTGAATAGCACTAATATTCTGTAATATATTACAGCATTAAAAACAATTTATAATAATAATAATAATGCGCCAGACGATACACACCAATCATCTGATCTCAAACTAGGGTATTCCCTGTGCTATGAGAACCAGACGACGAATACTGGGGACATCTCCCAGTACACCCAGACCTATCTAGAAAAGTTCATTTTCTAATTTGACCCGACCGGGAATCGAACCCGGAACCTTCTGCGCTTCGCTTAACGTCTAAACCACTAGGTCATCATAAATTAAGATTATTTATCAAGCGTTTTGTAATTTGTACGAGAACGTGCCGTCAAGAAACAATGTGCGGTTAGTAAGGGACAAGTAGTGCAATCAATCATTATAATGAACCAGTTTTGTACGTTTAATACATTAAATTACAATACATTAAATTAAATTAAACAAAACGTAAATTAATTAAAATAATGTTTGGTTTTGTTTGTAAATATTAACGTTAAGATATGTACCAAATGTACTGATTCATGTCTATAAAGTTAATAAAACATTCACTAGTTACATTCATAATGCCAATGACAAACACAATAGTTTGTGGACTGTTGTGGTCAAACCAAAGCAAATAGTCGCACAGAGCTGAAATTGTTGTTAAATAATTCGACAATGATGCCAACAAATAATACGGATATATTGACTGAATGAATTTTGAGCAGTGAATTCTGTGTGATTGTGACTGCCGTGTGATTCTCTGAAGCGAATTAGTCGAATTCACTTCTGAATCCGCGGTGAGATTGTCAAATGTGGACTGGTATTCTCTAATGTCGAGAGATACTAGCCCCGCCTCGATGAGTGCGGCAGCGAGTCATACAAGTGCCATCGTTAATGACTTTTTTGACCACTCGCTAAATATCACAATCTAATCTAAAAAAAAAATAAGTTTTATTTAACGTAATTATCTCAGAGAAGTTAAAATACACTACGACGAATATCGACTGAGATGTTTACTCTTAAAGCAATCCCCGATAAACTCGCATCTAAGATCACTTCATTTCGCTCCTAGAATGTTTGGCTTAGATAATTCCAATTGAAGGTCAAGTGAGTTCGAATGCGAAGTGGGATTAATTGTCGAGCGAGTCTCGCTTGGGTGATTCGCTGTTTCGAGTCTGTGGAGTATATGTCATTGGACAAATGCGTATAACTTATATTAACGATTGAATTTCAACCACTGGTCGATCACTACTTATTACAAAAAATCATATCTCTTCATACAACATATCTCTGAACATACACATAATTTTCAAAACAACAAAACCGACCCTCATCATCGTCGTTATATACCCCTGCAAAACACTTAAACAACTAAATATGCAAATTGCATGCTTCAGCACAAAAAAATCTAGTGTAAACGTTTCTCCGGAAGGGTTGAACGCCGGGGTTGGATGCAAATTGCTCTTATACGTCGGAGAAACTGTTTTAAACTACTCTCTATTATGTTGGTGGTTGTACTCTTAAAACTGTTTTGTATTTACAAATTCAAATTTAAAATTTTTCACCTCCTCAATCTCGTTTTTCTCTTCATACACTTTTGCCATACACGTTTGCCTGTAAACAATACATTCAGGTGTTAACTCCTAAATATTACATAGAAATGTCTTATTTTGAGCATAACATGTATTATAGATTTATATACAGACATGAATGACGTTGTTGTGTCTGAGGAATTACGTTATGTATTACCAATACATTTTGATTTTTTGGATCTGTGAATATGTATGGTCGCACTATTCAGAAATAAAAAACACCTTAGTTACTAGTGACTACTCCAACAACATGTTATATGCCCTCCTAACCTTTTCTGTGCCTCATTGTTTTATTGTTTGTATATAAAAAAGTAGTTTCCATATTGGCTACAATGTGAGTGCCATAGTCTGAGAATGTGTGAATATATTCTGACTATTTATTCTTCATAATCCAACCTTGATCTTCCTCGGCTTCTGTTACCATAACATCCACTTACTCTGAGTACATTCATTACAAGTCATTTTAAGATTATATCTTTCAAACTGACCCTTTTAGTGAAATAAAAATTAAAGTTATAACCCGACTACGAACAAAAACTTGCAAACAAGATGAAACAATTATAATTTCTTGGATTCATTGCCTTAGTTGGAAGCCATAAGCAAGGGAAAGAATATTCAGATTTGAATTGTTAATTCTGTTAATTATATATTTCACTCAGAAATGATATAGATTTTCGCTTAAAAACTTCCTAAACAAAGGCAACACGATAATATTAAAACATATTTCGATCCAAACATTATGATCGCGTGAAGACAGAGGGCCGTCGTCCGTCGACATAATCCCGTTTATTCTTCAATTCGCGATGCGAACGTGAGTGGCCCGCGGCTCTTCGCTGCCGCCGAGAGTAAATATATTACAGCAGAAGCACTACATCGTGCTTTGTGGATAAATGATTACAGCTTCCTGGAGACGATTTATTATATGTAAGTAGTTTGAAGTGTCAACACATTGTTCTATTTATAAGTGAACAGCATAGCACCACTTTTATTACATTTCATGAAATAACATGTTGTAAATAACACAGATTAATAATGTTCTGGATACGAAAACAAGCTCAGTCATTTCAGACACATTTTTTGATGCTGAATCTGAGTATGTCACTAATGCAAAGTGGAAAAAGCTGTTTTAAGGATGTTGAACATTTGATTATATTGTTAAAGAGTTATAGTAGTCTGTATGCTTTGAACTGTTTTTTTGTATATTTTGTTATCTGTTCATAAAACCTATGAATCACAGACGAGCAAAGTTGAATTTGAATTAAAAAAAACTTCTTCCAGTCATTGTCAATTTCAAGTGCCTAAATGTAGGTTAGGTATCTATTACTGATTTTATATCGGTATACAGTATGTTTAAAACTCTATAGACGAATTTTTAATGTCCATGAATTACTCATAAAAGCAGCTTTTTGCAATTTTAAGCTAATTTACAAAGTCTGTGGTCAAATATGAATTCAGCAAAATAAACTGGAAATGGCTATTGATGTGTATACTTTTTTGTGTTGTTTTGTGAATGAAACCATCATTACTGTTTCCATATAGGTAGGCGTTTAAACGCAAATTTAACTCACGCACACAGGGTTCTAGAAAAATTAGGACTTTCGTAATAATCTCCCATAAACTTTATTAACGCTTTATAGTTCATGGCCTTTTAAAAATCATAGATCGCAATAGTTGCAAGTCTAGTCCGCGTACACAACTTGTCTCCTCTTTAATTCTTAAGTGGATATTTTGAATGTTAAATAATGTTAAATAATGTTAAATATGTGATACTCTGTCTCTTAAGTTTCTTCGTCGTATGGTTTCTTAGAAAATCATCAGCGACAGACGGATAGAATAGATGAAGCGATGTGCGAGTAATTTTTTTTCATTCAGCTTTTGAGGCAAAAGAATCCTAAAAATTTGACCAGTTCCGGCTGATTTCATTTATCATCCAAAATTAAAACTTAATACGGAATCTTAATACGCACCTCAATTAAAAATCATTGACCTATCTAATAATTCAGCACGTATTAACGAAAAATGACTTGTTAATTAATTCAATAACAACAAATTCAAATTCTAGTTAGCTCATAAAGATTTTGAGATTAGATACATTTTGGCTTCTTGATCGTCTTCAATGTGAACTATTTATATCTGTCACAAAATAATAATGAAATCCGAATTTCAATATTTAATCTAGGAGTTTGATCAAAGTTCGGGTTTTAACGAAATGGAAACTCAGTTTTATCACAACCCTTAGAAAATTTTGTGTTTTGATCAAAACTCTTTGAAGTAAAATGATAAAATAAATGTCAAAAGATATTATTTTGCTAACATTCAGAATTTTTATAATTTCAGTGTCGACGACCGTGTAGATAAATAAACGGAGAAGATAAATAATCACAAGTTTATTTTATAAAATTATTCGTGATTTCGAATTAACAATTTGTTTAATAACATAACACATATGACTATTGTCTATAACGTCTCGCTTCGCATTGACCACCCAAGTGACCCACGGCCGTTGAATTCTTTATTTTACAACGACGTGAGCATGAGTGCGTACACGCACATATGCAAGGCGTTAACACAGAGATATAAAGTCTTACCTAAAACGTTCAGACAAAACATAATGAAATTCTTAACTATTTCAGATCTCCAGTAATTATGGTGTATGGTAAAAAGCAATTTTGAAAATATCGTACATAAGCCTCTGCAAATAAGTGAAATTTCCATTTGACCAAATTTTTCGTGATTTATATGCTTTAGAAACTCGAATACGGCTTTCTATGTAATACGGTATGTCTTCATGTTTCTTGTGATAAAAACATAGTTTTGTGCTGGGTCTTAGTACAGGGTACGTAAGTACTGTCTCTTCTGTGTTTAGTCTTTGTCATATTCGTGTGGTCCGCTTTCATTTGGTATTCAGGCCCATTACTTTAATCCGTTGGCGGGTCGCGGGCGGGTGATGTTGGCGCGTTTTAAGCATTACAATCGACCATTGTCTTGCAGGGGTGACGAATAAACGGAAATATTGTTAGTATTTATGACGAAATAAAAATGAAAAGCGGGTAGTAGGACCGCTTGCAGGGTCCGCCCAAATTGCTATCATCGTTTTACTCACTAATCCTTCCGCCAAATCTAATACACTGTGTTTCGGTGTGCAGCCTAAGGGAGCCGATGAAATTTTTAGCTCAAGAAATGTAACATCTTAATCCTCATGACTATCATATTGTACTACTATATCATGATGGGAAAAACAACGCAGAAACATTACTAATTGTTATATGCACACCGATTTGTAACTTCAAACTACGTATTCCAGATGTCATTCAACTGTCAGAGTATCCAATGATGCCCAGATTTGCACCAGCACTAGATTGCTTTAGGTGAATAAAAGAATTTTGGGCGTTACAGATGGTGATCCAGTGACCTAGCTATATCAAAGCATTCACGATCAAAAATATCCATTGGTATGGGCCACGCCCCTACAATAGTTTCTACGTATTAGTTAGTAGTAGTTTTTTGAGCTTTTTCAGGCAAACTTTTTGCTGTTCACTTTCAACAGAATGAAATGTGTGATAGCAGAAACAGAGGAACATTCCCGCTTGTCATACAATGCGACTAACGAGGGAATTTCGTGGTCCTTGCCAAGCGGATTAGGAGTCTATTGGAGGAATCCATTAGATTCCGAGGAGGAAGATAGAACGTGTGGCCCCTGCTGTCGTGATAATATGACGGTGCTGAGGACACAGCTCTGTTCCCCGAGAATTGCTTCGGTACAGCGTTTTAAGAGCACCAGTAGTTACCAGTAAATCCCGGAATCCATATACAGGTAGAAACACGTACTGAGAATGACAACTATGGAAGTTTTGTATCTAAAAACGCCGCAGAGCCCAAGCTCTCCGCCGGGAGGCCGGCTGGGTGTCGTTTGAAGATTTTCCCCCAAGGAAAAAGATCTGTAGTCATAAGACTGTGAAATCTATGTATAAAATGACTAAAGGCCTTCAAGGTCTTCGTATATCAGAGCACGTAAGAAAATCGTTAACTTCTGGTGACTCGCGAAGATAAAAAGCACTACAAAAGTGCTGAGGAGGACCGCTTAGCTCTCACCGTGACGTGCTTCAGCACAGTACTAGGAAGCTCCATTGCGTTCCATGAGAAACATTGGAGTTACTTATTATGCACCGATATAACCTCGGCAGGATTATTAATGGGTAAAAGTCTAACAACATTCTCACAGACCTCGGCAACTTTAACAGATTTTTTCCACGTCACCATAAAAATTAGTCAAGGACGAGATCGACTTGCGCGTAAAGAGTTCCAAAAAGTAGTGGATCAACCCATTGTATTGTAAGACGTAGAACTTGCGCTATATTTTCATGTGAACTGTAATTATAGAAGTCGTAATTCTGAACCTTTCCTTCTTCAAATTTATAAAAATAATACCTTGTACGTATTGTACGTATGTGTAGACTGTGTAATTCTCACAATAATTATAACCTTGATGTGTTTAAGGCGAGGTGGCTTCGACATTGCGAGATTTTAAATGCATTGTTTGTAATGAAATATTAAAGTTTGATCTCTAAAAAAAATATATGTTAATTACGAGGATGTCGACGAGAGAAGTGTGGGCTTCGTTTCGTGATTTGTTATATTTCATAGCAGCAAAAAACATCACAAAGTTGTGTTAGTTTAATGGTTTAGAAGTTGCTTCATATGAAATCTATCGACATTTATGCGTTAAAAATTATACGTAAATAACTGTCATCGCATTTCCAAGTGTAGTATGAGGTTGGATTTATTAATTTAAGAATACTTATTTTACAATTTTAAAATATTACTTAACTTTACGATTTCGACTTCGAGGCGTGTCAATTTCGCTCATTACAGTCCCGTCGGGACCATGTTAGAGGTAGGATCGCTGTCGGTTTGTGCGGTGCATTCATAGGATAATCGTGTGTAAAATACATTCGTTTTAAATTCAAAAATTTAAATTTCTTCTACATATAACGAAAATAAATACAAAAAGAACGATTTCACTTCATAAATATTTTATATAACTCGCGAGAAAATTGTATACATAGCGGTAAATTTGGCATTGTGACATAAAATTGCCAAAGGCAATATTCCTCTATTTATAAACTCGATTACATTATTCGCGAAAAATAGTTTGCACATAATCGAGTAATTTTATGAAATTGACAACTCAGTTATCATTGAATTAGAGGAATCAAAAATATTAAATTAACAAACAGTGCTATATATAACAGTATATAATAAATAACTGAAATTATCCAAGAATATTAATTTATGTCAATATCACGATAAAAACATAATTATGGAAAATTGTAAACTACAATTATAATCGATTATTTAATCCTATCAATAATAATTGCTGGCAATATGTATTTGAAAACATTTTACTGCAAGAAAAAATGTCACAGTGTAGAAAAAAAGAGGTATAGCATAATGCTAACGTATACGTTCATAATCCATACTAATATTAAAAATGCGAAAATTTATCTGTCTGTCGGGTTTTCATGTTTAAACCGCCAGACCGATTTTGATGAAATTTGCCATGGAGATTGGTTTTACACTAAGGGACGGACACAGGCTGAGAGAGTGAAATGCGAGATGAAATATTGTATGGGAAATGCTAAACCGTTGAATAGATTATGATGAAATTTGGTACAGAGATAGTATGTGTACGAAAGCTAATGTGTAGCCTACTTTGTTTTTCATTACCACCCATTATCTCTTTATTCAAAAAATTTATGTCCGCCAAGTGCACAGTATGTGTTGAAATACCGCACGCCACATAACATCCAGAAACCTTCCTTTGCGTATTCTATTTTATTTAATACTCACGTTGTTGGTATTGAACAAAAAACTTATTTTCTATTGCGGTACATTTGCCATATTGGATTTATGATGACGTCAAATATACAGAAACCTTCCCCTGCGTATTCCATTTTATTTGATACCCATGTTGTTGGTGTTGGTTGGAATCCTCCGTATTGGATTTATGAATTACTTCACATATACAGAAACTTTCGCCTGCGTATTCCATTTCATTTGATACCCATATTGCGGGTGTTGAACAAAAAGTTATATCCTATTGTGGAACATCCGCCATATTGGATTTATGATGACGTCACATATACAGAAATCTTCGCCTGCGTATTCCAATTCATGTGATACCCATATTTTTGGTGTTGACCAAAAACGTTATTTCCTAATATTCCGGATCCGCCATATTGGATTCATGATGACATATATAAAAAACCACATGTCATTTTTAAAAAACAAAGTAGCCTACGTTTGTTTTTGGGCACATACTATCTCTGTATTTCCGCTAAGTATCTCTGTAAACCGCTGACCCCATGATGATGTATTTCATCATAATCGGTTCAGCGGTTTAGCATTTTCCCTACAAAGTTTCATCCTCCTTTTCACTTCTTTAGGGGTAGATTTTTTACTATGTTTTTAATGGAAAAGATTTATCTCAGTATCCAATTTCGTCTTAATCAGTCCATAGATTTAAAAAAAAAAGTAGCCTATGTCCGTCCATTGGTGTCAAACTATCTCCTTGCCAAATTTCATAAAAATTAGTCCGTCGGTTTAGCGGTGAAAACGTACCAGACAGACAGACCGATTTTCGCATAAGTGTGGATATAGTATGGATACTATAGTATGGATTAAAAATTCCCGCTAGATATATTAACTTTATGGAAAATTCACGTATGATTCTACATAATAATTACTACTGTTAGCTATTATCAATATTCTCGATTAATCGTTCTAATCATAATCGTTAACAAATGGCAACACTGTTTTTTTGAAAGTGTTGCTACTTTCATAATAACATGTTCTTTTTGAATGTCAGAAAATAAGCCAGTCGAGAAATTCACGAGTTAGGGAAAGCACGTCTTTTAATTATATCTCCTCATCCTACGTTTCCATCCAAGAAGATTCTAGAACATTCTAGAAGAACGAATAGTTTTCACTACACTGTGGCATATTATGTGAGTTTAAATAAATTCTATTTTCAACACGCCACACTGTCATGACAAACCCGCTGTACATGGTGAGACGCATGCCCCCGCGCGGAGGGGAATACTTCGCCCCGCCTTCACCATCAAAAGTACAGTTCGGACGCTGGTACCGCGTCTTAACGCCAAATTCACTACTTTTAAAAGACAAGTCAGAGAAGCACTCAAGTGAACTTTTAGCTTCATGTTGTAAAAATTTCATATTTATCTGTGTATTAAATTTATTTCTATTTGTAACCAAAGGATAAATGATTACTGGTAATCTTTGTATTTACATATTATATAATGAATAACTTATTAAATGCAGTTCATTCAGTTGTGTGTACATACTCAGGATTTTATCCTGGTTAATTGTGTTTTTTTGTAAAGACTGTATCATTTTTAGATAAAATCTGTTTTGTATACCTAAAATAAAAAATAAAAAAAGATAGGGCTTTATAATTTTTAAATTTCTAGATCCGTTGTTTCAGAGACTCGTTAGAGATTAATCAAATCGACTTGGAGAACACAGTTTATGTCTTCTTTATTTACACGAAATATGTGGGGAGAAGAGACATGTAAGGAGAATGATGAGATTCGAGGAAGCGAAAGAAGTACGACGCTCCGTCCTCTCTGATTACCCCGACACGGATGCAGCGTGAAGATATGTATGTATGAATTAATTGCAACACTGATATTTTGGATGTCATTTTGTGTGAGCTCGGCCATTTTGGAGAACCTCGGAGTGAATAAAAAAGGGAATTTGATCGATTTGATTGCGTCACTTTTATGTCATACTTTAATCAAATTATCTATTAGTTGTCTTTTATTTGAAATATGGTTTCTGGAAATAACCCTCTTCATCCACTTTGGAGATACTCCGAAATGATGGACCTCACACAAAATGGCATCCAAAAATATTAGTATTGCCAGTAATCAACATGAAAAAACCAAATTTAAAAAAGAAAGAAATGAGGATTAGAAAACAACGAAAACTACATTGATAACATCTGAATACAATGGAAAAAAGTTACTTTTCTAGAATTTAAAGCAAAAACGCATTGTCCCTAATAATTGGGCCACCCACTGTTCATTTCAAATCTTTATTACAGACAAATGTGATACTTCACGTTTCTCTGTTACCAAATCTTACAAGCTTGTTTTCCGTAAAAAATTGGCTCTCGTTTTCTTCCCGAGTACATTTTACGAACTGTCGCCGCACGATAACAATGTTCGCAATACCGATTATTAGACACGTACGTATCCAATGTTTGTGCTGCCCTATACCATCCAATTACACAAGGTGATGTCGACAAATCCTTGTACATTTCATTTCCCTTCTCGTGGTTATATGCGATATAAAACCAGTGCCACTGCTGCGCCTTTAATGGGGACCGCAGTTCACACCGTACTGTAATATCTAATTCTGACATCTACACGAATAAATTACTATTTCATGTGGTTTTATTTATACGCAGTTATTAATTTGACTACCAAAATACTTCTGGGAACATTTCAATTATGAGCAATCTCAGACTCAACAGTAAAAGCCGAGATCAATGGATTTAAAACGACCCGCTAAAAGCATATTGGACAAGCATTAACTTCATTCATTTCGCAATAACAAAGTTAATAAAGAAAAACATGTTATTCTGATGTGATTCTTGTTACAAATTACCCATTCTAGGTTACCATACTAGGTTTAGATTAAAGAAGAATGGTAGTTCCGGGATCGTTTTAATTGTAGTCTGTGTAAGAGAAAGTATGTACATTAAATGTTTTATTTTAACCGATTAGTTTCTTTTATAAAACAGCACAAACAGAAAAATAATAGAAAAGATTATGTTATATCTGCTTTGAATGAAGCAATATCTAATAAATTCAGTTTGTTACGGTGTACGCGCATAATTTAGTTTAATTACGTTGTCGATGTGTAATGAATGTTGCTTTATGTTTACATTTATAAGTTTCTCATTTAAGTGAAATGTAAAATTTCCTATGAGAAATAAAAGATTCTTTAAACCTAATATCAAAACGCCAAACCAGTAAAAGCTAATGAAGTTACCATACTCTATGTTTTAGTACACAATTATAATAGTGGTTCTGTTCATTCAAATATTAACAATATATTTCATTACATTAAAAACAAAGGTAGATGACAGGGAAGTCCCAGTCACGTTATTGATACTGATTCATTGAATTATTAGTAAAAAATGATGTATTTCACTTAATACGTAAAAGAAAGTAAATAATCGTACATTTTTCGAGAATGTCCTGGCAACATTATAACTCAACGTCATGCTGTCGTGTATCATTTGGCTGTCAGCTGTCACCCATTTTTTGTCGTATTGCAAATTGCAATCAATTGGAATGACATATTAACCAATGGTTTTAACCAATCTTTTTTACGTCTTCTCATCAAAGTTCAACTCTGTAGATGTAAAGATAACAGATTAAATCAGCTGTAAAATACAGACGGACAAACGGACAGTTAGACATGAGAACGTTTTAGTTTTTTTAGGACGAATCAAGTCTTTAAATCAAATCCAATTCAATTCAGAAAAAACATGCACTGAATAGAAGTGGCAAAAATTCAGTTAGATATCATTTTTTTTACATTACATTGTTATTTGATTAAAAATAATGTATTTACATATCTATATACACATACTCTCACATATAAATGATGATAATAATGTTAAGAATGTACTCACTTACTATTTTTATACTATACTATGTGTAGTCTCTAATTGGTGCGATACTGCTGCGATATTTTACTTTCCCTCTCCGTTTTACTTTATCACTGCTTGTTATGCATGCTATTTACTATTTTAAGTAGACGAATAAAATAATATATTTTGGAATATCTGCTTTATTATTCCACGGTGTGACAGGCGGTCACTTTTGTCGACCGTATACGAGTGAGCTCTTCATAGGAGTGTTTGTGAACGCCGTCAGAGTGCCGCGAGGGTAAAATCTCCTTTGCCTTGCCTTATGTGTGTTACGAGCATCTTTTTACAAGAAGCAAGACACGTGCTAAGTGGTAGAGGTGGACACTTGGCTGTGTTAGGTCAGAAAAATAATTCATACCTTACAATACAGGTTTAAATCCGTGTAGTTCTTTGTAGAATAGGCTATTTGACTTTTTCCTCGACTTTTATATGTTTAATATTCTTTAACCGGCCGAAAGGTAGCTTTTCGTGTTCTTTATTCTTTTTCAGTCCATTGCCACGCAATGTTGAGTGCAGACCTCATGCAATGTACACGATTCGTTTTGGTCATGAAGCTTTCTCATCCAACACCTTGTTGTATTCCTCAAGTTATCGATTTATGTCGTCGACTTCTTGCGTGCACATGTTTCAACGCCCTGTTCTGAGTCCACAAGCTAATGGTTTATCCCAATTCTGCATATTCTGTGGCCCGCCCATCTTCACTTTCTTCGAGCTATCGCTGTTCGTGAGCTTAGTTCGTCTCCAGAGTTCCATACTTCAAATTCTGTCGATAACATTGTTCTAAGCGTCCAAATCTCGGTTCCATATACTTACTATACTTCTGGCACAAGAGGCACAAACACTTAGTGCTCTGGATTGCCAATGCATTTGCAATTTTTGCGCTTTCTTAGCCTCGATATTGTTTAATGTCCATGGACCACCTACCACCAGGTGGATTTTTGCCATTTTTAACCGACTTCAAAAAAAGAAGGAGATTCTTAAGTCGTCTGTGTTTTTTTTTTGTATGTTTGTTACCTCATAACTCCGTCATTTATGAACCGATTTCAAAAATTCTTTTTTCGTTTGGTAGGTAATATTTCAGAAGTGGTCCCATTTAAATTTCATTGATATTGGAGCTTGGACTTCGAAGATACTTTGAAGATAACACGACCTGGTTGTGACCTTTATTTATATTGACGATTCTCTTGTATATCGTTGCGCTCCGGAATTAGAATGAAGTTAATTGCAGACCTGCCCTAGATATTTATTTAGGTCAAGTCCACTCAAAAGGGGAAAATAAACATTTTTTATTATAAATATTAAATCGCCTTCAAAAAAACACTTAAAGGTATAAAATAACTATCTTTTACTAATCAAAACTCAAGTACAATTAAAATAACTTTATAAATACGATACACATACCTATATAATTAAATTTGACAGTTATTGAAGTCGGTGCCAAATCAATGTGCAACAACATAAAGTCTATTAGTTTGGTGGGCTTGGCACCGACTTCAGTAACTGTCAAATTTAATTATATAGGTATATGTATCGTATTTATAAAGTTATTTTAATTGTACTTGAGTTTTGATTAGTAAAGGATAGTTATTTTATACTTTTCAGTGTTTTGTTTGAAGGCGGTTTATGTGTTTCTAGTGGTATAAAATAATATGAATTTCATTGAAAAATGTAGAAGGTATTATTGGCTTTTAAATTCAAGTATTGGAAATAAGTTTTATCTGTGGCCCTGCTAGCACTGAGCAATGATACTATTAGTGCCGTCAGACTCCGACAGCGTCATCTCCTTCTAGAGCAGCGGTTCCTAAACTTTTAAGGCTAGGGAGCACTCGATATAAATCTGTTTTATTTTATAGAACCACATACCAAATGATAACAAGTACTGTAACTAAATAAGAGTAAAAATCAGTTACCCACAAATATTTGAAATATAGATTTAATAGGTCTAAATCTAAAATCAAGCACTTTCATACACACACTTATTTTGTAGGTCCTACTATCGAATAAAAGCGTTTCAATGTTTATTAGTGTGTATATTTAGGTAACGTTGTACGCAAAAATTTTTTTGCCACAGTTACAGTAGCCAAAATATTTCAACGATTTCACTACAAGTGCAACAGTAACGAGAACCTATATTAGTTTTGCAAGAAACTCTTGGATTCCACGAAACCCACTTTAGCAGACGCTGCTCTAAGGGATATTTTTCAAAGACCCTGAAACATTTTTACAATTTTGTTGTATAATTCTAAACTACCTATTATAAATTAATATCTAAGCCAAGCTGAAAAAATCAACACTTATGGGCGTAGTTATTATTGAGAGCATTTATTATTTACTGACGGAAATGTCATAGCACTCATATACCTAGGCGAAAATGTGTGAGGAGAATGATGAGATTTGAAGAAGTGAAAGAAGTATGCAAGGACCGCGACGCTTGGGGCTCCATCCACTCTGATTACCTCGTTAGAGATACAGGGTGAGATATGTATTATTTACTAGTTTTTACCTGATTTTGATTCTAGTTTATAAGTAATACACAGACAAACATCGATTCTTATATACAGGGTTAATTTAAAAATACTAATAACCTCTTAGTATTTTGTACTAAACATTATCCCCAATAACTTTTGTTTTACGACTCTAAAATACATAAGTTTTTTCTTTCGTACAAAAATGTCTCTGAAAATGGTACCTACTCTACCCAGTCGCTAAAGCGGCACACGCGCAGCGCGGCGCTGAGGCCCGGTGCGCTTGCACTGCGCCATTGGAAATAGGTACAGAGTAATTACGTTCAGACAGTACAACAAAACTTAACAAATATTTTTTGAGGAACGTATTGAGTTTTGAAAAAAATCGTAGAACAAAAGTTGTTAGGTATGTTGATAGGAATTTTCCACTAACAGGTTATTAGTATTTTTCAATTAACCCTGTGTATGCAAACATTCATATTCTCACTCGCACACCTCAATTTTCATCATTCTCCTCATACATTTTCGCCTAGGTACGGGAGAGCTTTTATATGTTTTACGTAGATTATGTTATTTAAATTGATGCATAGAACACATAACACACCTAGCATGCACTGCAAGAGTATCAATAAATACCAAATCTCAGCACCCAGTAACCGTTTTGTCACGAGGCGTTGAGAAAAATCGACGGGTCGATCCTTCCTAACAGTGATAAATGCATTAGACATTTCACCATATGTCTATAGCGATATCAAATCAGCTGCTATTTGTTTGTGTAGCAATATCTAAGGAACTTCGTATTACTTTTGATTTGTATAAGTTAATAATGGAACCAGTCATGTGAATTTCGAACATTAACTTTGAAGAAAAAAAAATGTTTGAACGTGAGCTGTAGTCGCTCTCAGAGAGTTCCTTGCGATCGTTATAATATGTTATATTGTTATTTCTCAAAGATATTTAATGTCGGGACACCATATCCCACCTAATTTTTCATGAAAATTAATAATAAGACATAATTTTAAATATGGCGTTACCTGTTAATGACGATAAACAAAAAATATTTTTTAAATTAATGTTTTCGTCAAAAATTTCATTTTGTCTATTCAACTGCCATCGGCGCCATTTGTGGATAATTTGTTTAACATTCATGACGGATGACACTCTGCCTTTATAACAAAGCTCAAAATTGCGCATGTATTATATTTCCCCGTTTAAAAAAGTAGTATATCTTCAAAAACATGGTTAATTATATACTAGATCTAGTAAATATTTTCTTAACCGCTTGGAAATAATGTAGTCAAAGTTATGAATAGACTAACTTTCTCCCGTCATCGCTCGCTTGGGATTTGTCGAACTTCTACGTTCTGCAACACGCCTTACCAGATATCAACATAAATTTTAAACCACAGCACGTACATTAATAATTTAGACGCTATAAACTTCTGAATTAAATTATCTACACAATAATGAAAATTACAATAAAATAAACGACTTAGCAGTAAAATATTCGCATCAGTAAAATAAACCTAGTATCCCTCTATGATATTCATAAAATGCTCTATTAATAAACGCGGCGTAAACTTGGAATAATTATGACTGTCTTCTGTCATAGTTAAGCTTATAAAGAAAAGAAAATTCTGGAAAGGGACAAAAAATTGTACCTAAATTTAACCTTATTGTAATTTTTATTAATAACAGGGAAAATGTTATTCATGTAAAATTAATTTCTAGAGCTTAGGACTATTATTATGTGAGTGTTGTGTGTACGAACTCCAATAATTATTTACAAATATCGGGGTAGATGACATAAAATCTGCCTCGGCCAAGGAGTGAAACTTGCTGCGACAGTATACTTGAGACCACAGCCACAGTATAAACATAACAGTAGGGCGTCTTCTTAGAAAACCAGCGTATGCGGTTTGTATGCGTGCGTGCTAATACGCACACGCCGTGGCACGCACACAACGGCAATATTTTGGGCGAATATGGGTAATTATTGTAGCGCCAGTTGAGGTCGCACGCGATGCAAACATGCGACCGCTTTCGTTTGTCTTTAATTCATTCTGCACATCGTCGCAAATACGAAAACGTCTAAAACGCATAAACAAATGTATTATAATGTCCTTAGAGGCCTAAATAAATTGTCGTTCAAATGCAGCGAATTATTCTTGAACATAATTACAAAGAAATTATTTTCAGCAAACACGAAAAACTTATCCGCGTGCATTGTTTTTATTACTATGTCCTGAATATATTGTAACTAAACGAGATGCTCTCCGCATCTCACACCCAAAGCAACAACCTTACGTATCCGGCTGAGAGGAGGCGAGTGATTCCGTTATGAATGAGGCGGTAGTCGGCCTTCTTTTTTTTTACATAATATTCTCTGCCACAGCCGATGCAATTCCGCCGAAACGTCAAGCCAAAATAAAAGGCAATCGCATTAATTTACCGTCTTTTTAGATATTTTATTTTATGGTATTCTAATAAAGCCGTCGTATTTGACTAATATTTAAAATTTTAGTGGCTTCAGAGGTAAGAGCTCCTCTGCGGAGCGGTTCAGTTGAATTCGAGTTTGTTTGAATGCTCACTCTTCCATTCTTCTAAGGCGTATTACAATGACTTTCAAGTTTCTATACAGTCAAACGACTGTTCGTTTTTCTGTAAACACGGACTAATAGACAGACAGACAAATGAATGGAAAAATAATAGACAGATAGACATACAGACAGAACAGTTTTAGTTTCAAAGATTTCAAATTCAATTTTCTCTTTTAAGTTGCGAATCTTTAAAATCATAGTGTCAGATGGTAAGACCCACAGACAAATACACACATTTGTAAATTATCATACTTATAATGATTGAGTTTTTCTTTTTAAGTTTCGATTCCCTAAACACTAAGTATCAAATGGAATCTATTCTTATTATAATAGATGCGTGTATTACGCCATACCACAGCACATGAGAGCCCAGGATACATTTTTTATATAAAATACGACATTCTAAAACAGCTTCCTCAACCCCCGCACGAGTTTTCATCAAGTCGAATATTGCCAGCTATAAATTACCCTTCGTGCCTCGAGTTCAACGCCATACTTCCAGTACGTATTTACCGTGACGCGTACCGTATATATCACGGCAAGCCCAATTTCTTGACCGAAAAATTTATAACGGTCCCCTCAGCGGGCTGATTTACGGTAGAAAGACATTCTTGCCTCCAAAACGTATCAGTCGTCAGTAAATGGGGAAGAGTATCATCCATACTGAATTTTTGCCATATTTCTTGGTAAGGAAAAGGATTCATCGTTAGTAGACGAGCGAACGTTTCCATAGCGATTTTACGAAGGTGTTTGTTTCAATAGTTTTGAGATATACTCATACATAAAATTATCTCAACAAGATTACAATCTAGCTTGAAAACTAGAAAACCAAAAATCATCAATACGTAGTTCAAAAGGAAGTCACCGGCAAGCATCGGTCCTGTATGTTCTCGCTAATCTCTAGAGGCACTGAATAGATTTATGATAGATGGATTGATAGATAGATAAATAATTTTATTCACCGCACACAATACGATGTTCCATATACAATTTAAATATTCTAACGGTATACAATTCCTTTTTAACGCTAACGCGACATGGATCTCAACTCAGCATAATGCATGTCGTTCTTTCTGTTATGGTTTGTATTCCTCCAGGAAAATTTTTGTGTACTAAAATTGCCCTAACACATATGGGAGCTGAGCATTTGCGGTATTAGTGAATCAAGTCAGCATAAAAATTTGCCGCCCACGCGTCCTCATGGTTAACGCTGCCTAATCCGTTAAAGATAGAAATAAATCGTGTAATGCAGAATGGTGTAAAATGTTACATATCTATACGTAGTATAAAACAAAGTTGTTTCCCGCTGTCTGTCCCTCTGCATGTACCCTTAGATCTTTTAAACTACGCAACGGATTTTAATGCGGTTGCCATCAATAGATATAGTGATTCAAGAGGAAGGTTCATACGTATGATTTAATATTGTTTTATGTTAATTTGTTGAAATGTGACGATAATAGTTCAAGATGTCGGAAAAAATCAAGTCGACTGAGAACTTATCGAAAATGCTGTCTTATTCCAAAACAATGTATGAAGGAATTGTTCTTCTTTATTAGGAATACTGAAAAGTCAGCGATGGCATATGTCTATTTTATACGGATAGTTTTCTATAACTATTTCAATGTTTAAAAAAATGGATAGAAATTATGTGGAGTTTGGAAAGCTATTTACACGGATACGAGGAATTAGTATCTACATTGCACCCGTGCGAAGCCGGGGCGGGTCGCTTGTTCTACATAAAAGTTAGTACATATCTGTCTTTTAAGAATAACATACACTTACCATTTTTGACAAACAATGTTAATAACTTTCGTGTAATTTCAACCAGATGGGTATAAACCCCTGTCAAATCATATTAACCTTAAGAATTTACCGCAGATCAAATTCGTCCTTTACACCCATTCATTAAATTAAATATCTGAGAAGATACGAGGAAGTTAAACATTTTATCGCACCATTTTATCGTTTAGATAATAATGTGTTATTTGTGAAACCGTTTTGATCAATGTAATATTAATCCCTATTCAGTTAAATATGTCGGTTACTTTCTTTTTTTTTTGTTAATCTATAATTATTGCCATAATAATTTTTGCCAACGTCTTGTTTGGATTAGACACTGTGTGGTATGCTAAAAATGATATATAATTTTGGCCAAGTGACGATTCAATTGAGGACCTAAAAACAGACAACACAAATATTGAACAAGAACAACACAAATTAGTATTCTACATAAAAATAAATATATTGTGTTAATTACAAATACTTAAAATGCAACACAAAAGGGAGTGAGAGTCAATAAATTAAAGGTGAATTTTGTTTTCAGCAATAAACTTTGAAAGGATTTCAATAAATGGGGTGTCAATATAGGTATGTAAGAAGGGAGTTGAAATTCGTGGGCAAAGGAAAGTGTTACTTTCTTATGAAATAAATATGTCAATGTCAGTTACTTTGGACACAAATGTATTTCAAAATTGCTCTTTGCAGAATTTCCTTCAAATGTATGTATTAGAATAATTAGAAGATATCACAGCTTTCAAATTACGTGTGTAACAGTACGGTGGCGAGTAGTGTGCCAATAAACGGCACGTCGCAAGCTGCCTGCACTCTAGCATTGGAAAATTTGTAGCGATCACGCGCATATCGGAGCTCACCAGTAAAGATTTTGCATAGAACACTCAACCTATAGAGCAGCAAGGTCATTTATTTCGTATGAAAACAAATTACGTTTAAACACTGTTGCAGTTACTGGCGTTCTGTTTTATAGTTTGATTTTTTGTAGTTTGTGCCATAACACCAAATAGAGCAATAAGCCATTACATAAATATTTAAATATATGTCCTGTTTTGGTTATAGCACTGCTAAATGCGAGCGAGAGTTGATACTTGTTAGTGTAAATAAACTGAGCAGTGGTGAATAAAATGATCCGATATTTCATCTCTATACGTTGAGTGCTCTATGACGTAACGAAGAACTGTCAATGTTAAAACGGTAAAAAGTTCAAAATTTAAAAAATCAATTCCTTATAACAACTTAATACGAAAATTAAAACTTCAGTCTCTTGTATACGGACCCAGACACGCGTAGGCAACCTATTATATCCTCATTATTGTTATTGAATAAAAACAACACAGGTGGCTAATTATATATAATTCATATTCTTTGTACTAACACCTCGAAATGGTAATTATTACTAATGTCACTGTATCGACAACAGACATATTTAGCCCTAATTAAAAAACTATACAAATATATATCCTCGCGCTGTATCTCTGACGGAGTAGTCAGAGACGACAGTGCCAGAAATCGCGGTCCTTCTTCATTTCTCTCACCTCCTCAAATCGCATCATTCTCCTCGCACCATCATTATCTTCACATTCAATGAAAAATTATGCTAATAATATTGTTTTTGAACAGATCTTTCTTATAATGTCCTACTTGACTAAGGTTTAAATTATTTACTGTTTTGATATAATAGAAGTTACTCGCTATAAGCACTCAAAATTTAAAATTTCGCCAATGAAGACCTTCTATTGCCTTACTATTGGATGTTGGAAGTTTTTTTTGGTTTATCCGAAAAGACCTTTAATGTTAGCTTTTTTAACTATTCAATAGATTTTACTCCAGTCTAGATGTAATTATTATAGCTTAATGCATTTTTCTAAATAGCGTGAACAATACAAAACCTTTCCTGCTAACTGGACTTCATTAATCAATATTTGATTGATTAAGTCAAGTGGTAGAGCCATGCTGCATTGCAGCACGAATTGGGCCGGCTCGTCCGTAAAATATCACCCTCTCACAGAATATCGGCGTGAATAACAGCATCTATTGCTGTTATGTTTAGTTCGATGAGTGAAAGTAACGGTGGCCTTTTACCGCCACTCCTCCTTTCCCTCTTTTCCTAAAGGCCGGCAACGCACACGTAATTCTGCGGACGTTGTGAATGGGCGGTGGTGGTCACTCTCCATCAGGTGACCCACTTACTCGTTTTCCCCCTCTTTTATAAAAAACAAAACCATGCGCAACTTTGTTTAACCTCATCGATCGTATCGAAAATCAAAATACTACAGCACTACGAGATCTCATTTTTGCAATTCTCTTATATATTCATTACTTCGCAATATAAGTAAATTACCTATCTGAACTGGAAAGCTATTAGTTCAAAGTTTTCCAGTGTAATACAAAACCCAAGTAAGTAATATTTTCTATATTTTTGAATCGGTGAGTGCGCAATAACTCAGCCTAAGAGATATATGACCAGTGAACAAAGTTTATCTTGTAATGGTTTGGTGCAAAACAAAAAAGAAAGGCGTGCAAAAACTTTTTTTGTGTCACTATTTTCTACGTACATACATACATACATATCTTCACGCTGTATCCCTAACGGGGTAGCCAGAGGACGGAGCGCCAAGCGACGCGATCCTTACATACTTCTTTCGCTTCCTCAAATCTCATCATTCTCATAGACACTTTCCTTTTACCCGTATTTCGCAATTTGTCTGTACATATTCCATTTCAAACACCAGAACCTTAGTTTTATTCACTTTATATTCAATCCTTTCACTTCACAGTCTTTTTCATGCACGTTACTAGTGACTGCAACTCCGCTTCTGTCGCATAATCAGCGTACATAAGGCCGTTTTACCACGCTACCATCACACATCATACCACTCATACTACCTTTCAATGTCTGGAGGTAATTATCCAAATACAGCACGAAAAGGCAGGCAGACATTATCCAGCCCTGTCTGACGCCTGAACAGATTTCGAACCAGTGCGACAAGTCACCATCTATCCTTACACAGGCTCTGAGGCCCCGATATAATGACCTCACAGCCTGCAGTAAGGGGCCCTCCACGCTGTATTCAGGCAGAAGACCCCATAATTTCTTTCGCAATGCTCTATTGAATGCTTTTTCAAGATCCACGAAAGCTAAAGAAAAGATACCGTGGAGCGAGAAAATCTGATCCATACAATCCCTACCGTTCCTGAAACCAATTTGTGCCTCTCACAAAAATCTTCTTTCAGATATGCCTTTCATACGTTCAGTCAATACTTTGGTATAGATTTTATTTGCTAAGCTGACCAAGCTGATGGCCCTATAGTACGCGCAGTCTAAATGGGAACTTTTCCCTTTATAGAGAGGAAGTATGACTGCGGTGCACCAGTCCTCCGGAACCTCTCTCTTCTGCCAGTAAAGATTGCACAGTTTATAGAATGTATCCCAGACCTTAAAACCACTATACTTGTATCATCTCTGCAGTCACCTCATCATTTCTAGCAGCCTTTCCACATTTCAGATTTCATATCACTTTCTCAATCTCTTTCATACTAATGACTTCATCTAGCTCCTGACTCGAGTCAGAGACAGAGTTATCACTCTCATACATTTCTCTATAATAATCACTCCATCGCTGCAGAACATCTTTTTTGTCTGTTAGCAGATGATGTTCTTTCGAACACACTTTATTCATTCTGCAAGATGTTGGATCTCTTCGTTACTTACGTATTTCTTTCCAAAATAAATTGGAATTTTCTTCGATGTTGTCCGACATCTTGTTTTCGCACACCACACACCCTACAATTTCACGATTCTCTTTCACAAGTGCCTTGATTTCTGCTTTCTACAGCTTATATCTCTCTTTCATCAAACCCTTCATACTACAGCTATTTTCGGCAGCAAGGTAGTCTTGCCATGCTTTCTTCTTCTTGTGTGTACAAGACACCCCACACAAATGAGGTGTGGTGAAACAAGGTGAGGTGAAAGAGTCCGTGTGAACTATTTCACCTCACCATGCCACCACACTCACGTTTTTTACAATTCTCAACCATATTCGTTCCACACACTTTTTTCACAGTCTTGATCATACTATTTCTAAGGTTCTGCCAACATTCTTCAACATCTTTGCTCGTCCTTTTCAACCTATGGGCAAGCTTACCGGATACTACTTTTTGATATTCATTCCTGGTGGTAGCATCTTGAAGTTTCCAGTTCTTGATGCGACAGACCGCTGCAGGTTTGGACGCTACGCGACATCGCCACGCTACAAACAGACCCCTTATTCTAGTTACCACTAGAGCGTGGTCCATTCCCAGATCGGCTCCTCTGTGTGCTGTCGTGTCCATAACCTGTTTTTTAAGCCGGCTGTTTATATATTTTTATATACGAGAATGTCGATAAATTTCTAAACTTAAATTCCTCAGAGTTCCTGATATCCCATAAAGATTCGTGCCGTTATACTTTCTAATAAACTATAAATTATATTATATAACTTAAATATTTCACAGTTGTGAAAATTTTTCAAAATTCTGTTTACAGTTCCAGAGATACCCCATCTCTATCTTCGTTCTATCTCCATTCAATTATCCTATGAATATTTCTACGTTATAATTTCTTAGAAAACCGACTGTTAGAGACAAATGCTTGAACAATTTCGTTACAGTTCCATTTTTCCTTACAAGACACGAAACTCTAATAAATACGGAATCCGCTGTCGCTTATGAGTTGGATATTAAGTAGTCGTAGTCGAGTCTCGGAGCTCCGCCACTATTTACATACAAATTGCACTCACATTCGCTAGAACGCACTCTTGAGGGACTAACCTCGCCTCATAAAATGTTATAAAACGGTTGATTGTTTTTCTTTTATATCCATATTTTCATATTAATTTGCTCATATGTAGATATGTAAAAATTAATGTTAGAATGTGCGTCACATAACATCGACTTACATATTTTGAGGTGATAAGTTGGCAAACAGCAAGTCAACTTAATTTCCGCTTGTATACAACATGTAGTTCAGTCAGTAACCAGTAAAGAGACCATGAATCAAAATGGACGGAGTATTCGCTCTAAGAGCAAGTCCATTTTTTGTCAAACTGAGTTTTAGACTTTTACTAATGTACGTGACTAAGGAATTATACAAGAAGACAGCTGAGCATGACATACTTTTATTTTTGTGAATAATAATAATAATAATGCTCCCGACAATTACACAGATTGTGTGACCCCAAACTAAGCAGTAAGCTTGTACTATGGGTACCACACAACGAACTCTGGGGAGTTCTCAGTAACACCCAGACTCCAAGCCAATTTAGAAAAGTTCGTTTCCTAAATTGACCTGACCGGGGATCGAACCCGGAACCCTAGCATGGAAAGCAGATACATATGCCACTGCGCCAACAGGCCAGTCAAAACTAATACTAATAATAATAAATACTAATAGCCAAAACGTTTAAGATTTACGAGAATTTTTTTATAAGCTGACACAAATTATATATTTTTTATGAAAGAGGAGGTAAACGAGCAAGCGAGTCACATAATGAAAAGTAACCACCGCTGCCCATGGATACCCGCGACGTCCGGGGAATCATGGGTGCGTTGCCGGCCTTTAGGAAAAGGAGGGAAAGGAGGGGGAGGGAGGATATGAGACACTGGCACTCACGCGCCGGACGAAACACAACAGCAATAGATGCTGTTATTTCACACTGATATTCTGGGTGGTAATTTTACCGGGCGAGACGACCAATTCATGATGCATTTCATGCTGCAATGCAACATGGCTCTGCCATCAAAAACCCAATATCGACAGTACGCATTTCCTATACTTACTATAGCTACCCATTTTACTCGTGGGCACAGTCAATGAGATAGAAAGGAAGACACAAAAGTTCATTTGACACATAGTAATAACAGCGGCAACTTTTTATAGCTCCCCCCATTACGTTGGTACGAGGTAGGAACCCCAGTTAATAATTATTTACAAATATCGAGGTAGATGATGTAAAATCTGCCTCGGTCACGGAGCTTGAATCTCGCTGATTTGATTGAGTTCTTTATGACTTATATTTGATATTTTACTGGAAAGATTTAGCGAGTTCTCCTTCAACTCACCTCCAAGTAATCCTCATGCTGTATCCTTAACGGGGTAGTCAAAGAGGAAGGAGCACCAAGCAAAATAATAAATAACTTGTAAAGAGAAGGAATAGAAAAGTTTTCTATTAAACTTCTTTTTACAAACAGTTCATTAGCTCCGAAGATTACCCCTACATACAAACTGACAAACAGATTTTACGTCTTTATATTAGTAAAAAAGAAAATAGAAAAGAAAATAATTTGAAGATTACGAAGATCGTTTACTAATGCGGTAGGGCCATAAGACGTTTGATTTTAATTAGCACCATTACTAAAATCTTATCTTCTTTAATTTGCACAATTAGAAAAATGCAACCTACTTTAATTTGCACCATTACTAGAATCTTTCCTATTTCAATTTGCGCCATTACTAGAATCTTACCCACTTTAATTTTCACCATTACTGGAAGATTGTAGTAAGATAAGACACCCACTTTAATTTGCGCCATTACTAGAATCTTACCCACTTTAATTTTCACCATTACTGGAAGATTGTAGTAAGATAAGACACCCACTTTAATTTGCACCATTACTGGAATTTTACCTATCAATTTGCGCTATTACTAGAATCTTACCTACTTTAATTTATGCCATTACTAGAATCTTACCTATTTCAGATTGCACTATTACAAGAATCTTACCTACTTTAATTTATGCCATTACTAGAATCTTACCTATTTCAGATTGCACTATTACAAGAATCTTACCTA
Source organism: Zeuzera pyrina (assembly GCA_907165235.1). Lineage (NCBI taxonomy): Eukaryota > Metazoa > Arthropoda > Insecta > Lepidoptera > Cossidae > Zeuzera > Zeuzera pyrina. The sequence goes on from OU015636.1 coordinate 20,923,494, forward strand.
CTTTAATTTATGCCATTACTAGAATCTTACCTATTTCAGATTGCACTATTACAAGAATCTTACCTACTTTAATTTATGCCATTACTAGAATCTTACCTATTTCAGATTGCACTATTACAAGAATCTTACCTACTTTAATTTATGCCATTACTAGAATCTTACCTATTTCAGATTGCACTATTACAAGAATCTTACCTACTTTAATTTATGCCATTACTAGAATCTTACCTATTTCAGATTGCACTATTACAAGAATCTTACCTACTTTAATTTATGCCATTACTAGAATCTTACCTATTTCAGATTGCACTATTACAAGAATCTTACCTACTTTAATTTATGCCATTACTAGAATCTTACCTATTTCAGATTGCACTATTACAAGAATCTTACCTACTTTAATTTATGCCATTACTAGAATCTTACCTATTTCAGATTGCACTATTACAAGAATCTTACCTACTTTAATTTATGCCATTACTAGAATCTTACCTATTTCAGATTGCACTATTACAAGAATCTTACCTACTTTAATTTATGCCATTACTAGAATCTTACCTATTTCAGATTGCACTATTACAAGAATCTTACCTACTTTAATTTATGCCATTACTAGAATCTTACCTATTTCAGATTGCACTATTACAAGAATCTTACCTACTTTAATTTATGCCATTACTAGAATCTTACCTATTTCAGATTGCACTATTACAAGAATCTTACCTACTTTAATTTATGCCATTACTAGAATCTTACCTATTTCAGATTGCACTATTACAAGAATCTTACCTACTTTAATTTATGCCATTACTAGAATCGTACCTATTTCAGATTGCACTATTACAAGAATCTTACCTACTTTAATTTATGCCATTACTAGAATCTTACCTATTTCAGATTGCACTATTACAAGAATCTTACCTACTTTAATTTATGCCATTACTAGAATCTTACCTATTTCAGATTGCACTATTACAAGAATCTTACCTACTTTAATTTATGCCATTACTAGAATCTTACCTATTTCAGATTGCACTATTACAAGAATCTTACCTACTTTAATTTGTGCTATTACTAGAATCTTACCTATTTCAGATTGCACTATTACAAGAATCTTACCTACTTTAATTTATGCCATTACTAGAATCTTACCTATTTCAGATTGCACTATTACAAGAATCTTACCTACTTTAATTTATGCCATTACTAGAATCTTACCTATTTCAGATTGCACTATTACAAGAATCTTACCTACTTTAATTTATGCCATTACTAGAATCTTACCTATTTCAGATTGCACTATTACAAGAATCTTACCTACTTTAATTTATGCCATTACTAGAATCTTACCTATTTCAGATTGCACTATTACAAGAATCTTACCTACTTTAATTTATGCCATTACTAGAATCTTACCTATTTCAGATTGCACTATTACAAGAATCTTACCTACTTTAATTTATGCCATTACTAGAATCTTACCTATTTCAGATTGCACTATTACAAGAATCTTACCTACTTTAATTTATGCCATTACTAGAATCTTACCTATTTCAGATTGCACTATTACAAGAATCTTACCTACTTTAATTTATGCCATTACTAGAATCTTACCTATTTCAGATTGCACTATTACAAGAATCTTACCTACTTTAATTTATGCCATTACTAGAATCGTACCTATTTCAGATTGCACTATTACAAGAATCTTACCTACTTTAATTTATGCCATTACTAGAATCTTACCTATTTCAGATTGCACTATTACAAGAATCTTACCTACTTTAATTTATGCCATTACTAGAATCTTACCTATTTCAGATTGCACTATTACAAGAATCTTACCTACTTTAATTTATGCCATTACTAGAATCTTACCTATTTCAGATTGCACTATTACAAGAATCTTACCTACTTTAATTTATGCCATTACTAGAATCTTACCTATTTCAGATTGCACTATTACAAGAATCTTACCTACTTTAATTTATGCCATTACTAGAATCTTACCTATTTCAGATTGCACTATTACAAGAATCTTACCTACTTTAATTTGTGCTATTACTAGAATCTTACCTAAAGTTGATGTTGAATAATATACCTTCTCTCTACACGGTCCATTACACGAAGTCTTCCATATAGTCTCTACAAATATACTTATGTCAGTATTAACTATAATGAAATCACATTGTACAATATGTCCATGTATTAAGTAAAGAATGAAGAGTGATATGTGAGATTATGACGTCATCTCAAGTGTTCACTCGAGTGGCATTCACCCGATAACAGAAAATGGTGACATACAGAATGAAAGACTCGAATTTACAAACAACGAACATAATATGGGAAGGAATTATTGCTCGTTCGCTTCGCTTGTTCACGAATCCTTGTCATACAAATGTTGTATTAATAAAAATGATACCCATTAAAATTTTTATTAGTAACAAAAAAGTACATACATACGTTACTCCTGACCTACTTACTTAAAACTACATATTATTGTCTTAATAATAGACTTCTTCAAAGTTGCCACTTAGAAAGCTGTCATTGCTTAAAGTACCCAGCAGATTATACTTGTAATATTAGATACAATGTAGCCGAGGGTTTTAATAAAAACAGAATTTTCTAATAGTTATATAAGAATCGAGTTTCTAGTTTATCAAAATCTGGGATTTGATAAACTCCTAGTGTACAGCCCTCTGATGTTGGGTCAAGTGTTATCCAGAAAGTGTTAAGGGTTCCTGCGTAAATTGAAAATATCTAGAAGTTAGCATAAATCCATAAATATACATACAAAAATCTATAGGTATCAAAAATGGTTTTCACAGTTTCTTTCTTTAAGTCAGACTTGCACATTAAAGTAAGTACGTTCTATCGTGATCCGCCGTCTGGAAGCTGAGATCTGAAATGAGCTCTCTTGAGCTGAGCGGCGCCTGTAAAGTGGGTTTAACTTATAGTGGTTTATCTGTTGACCTATATTTAATAACAGAAACAGACATAGCAGAGACATCTATCTATGATATTTTAAAACAGTAACGAAATGGAGTTTTATACGTTGGAATTATTTTTAAAAATGTGATTGAATTGGATATTTCAGGCTTTTCCGATTCCAAAATATTTTGGAAAATTTTGTTCTTTGGAAATCCTATACATCTATACATTTAAATAAAATTGAAGTGTATATCTGTGATTTCAGAATAAAGACTTTATCTTAAGCTTATATGATTTTTGGCGACTTCATTCGCGTAGTTTTTTATTTATTAAATTAAATAATTCAGAAACCTTTGCAGGCGTACGTATACCAATTCACCATAGCTTCATCACAGTAGGATAAATGTTTTAAGAACCTATAGAGGACAAACATACAAAGAAACACTCGTTTTTTTATTATACAAGGCGTTACCAGCCCGCTTCGCTGGACGTAAATGAAAATTTTGTACCTATAGTAGATTTTTGTATGAAAAATGATGAAGTCTATGGAATTCAAAAAATAAAACCAATTACAAACGATTCCGCGTCGAATGGTTATACTCCCTTATCGATACGTTTAGTAGTTTTTATCTGATTGGAAGTCAAAGAAAACTATTTTCATTTTATATATATATTATATAGATCAAATTCAAATCAAATTCAAATTAAACCAAATCAAATCAAATTAAATCAAACTAAATCAAATTAAATATGGATAAGATGTAGTATACAAAAGATAGATAAAATGTATTCGTAAATTTAGATGTCCGTGTGTCCCAACCGTGAACAGACTGGTAGGACCATATGTCGAAGGCGACGTGTTTGTCTAGCCGTGGTGACACAATGGGAATCACATCTCATACGGTCGCTCTCCCCTACTTAGGGGGATGAGTCTCCCTATTCGGTTTCTCTAACAGATGCTTAACGGTGACATTCCAATATATCACCCCAAGATTTGGTTTAAAGAAGCTAATCGAATTAATTGAGAAAGGAAATGACATTTCTGGAGAAATTGTTCCCTTGTGCCTACCCTTTCTCATAAAACTATTTTCTCTGGCGCGTTGCCAGATCGATTTAGAAAATCAACTCTTCTAAATTGCTTCGGAGACTATAGTCTGTACCATGTTACTGAGTATTCAAACTCTAAATACACTAAACAGTGTATTCATAAAATGTTGCAAAACATCTCTTATTTACAGATATATACTTATTTCTCTATCTATCTATCTATCGCTATCTATCTATTTTTTTGCCTATCTTTCTAAACGAGAAAGAAAATTAATAATGCTGACTTCAACTTAATATATTCATCAGAAATCAGAAATCATATTGTAAACAATTATTAACGGACTTATAGTTTAAGAGAACGAATTATTATTTCACATTGTTTCAATTTTTTTCTACATAAATAAAACCAAGGCTGACTTACGAAGATCAAATAGCCAGAGTGTTAGCTGACGGAAATGCCAAAGTACTCGCATACCTAGGCGAAAATGAGTGAGGAGAGTAATGAGATTGCCTGGAAGCTCGGCGCTCCGTCCTCTCTGACTATCCTGTTAAGGCTACAGTGTGAGGATATTATGTATGTATGTATAAATAAAAATTTAATGCTAAATTAAGAACCGCGACACTTGGCACTCCGTCCTCTGTGACTACCCTGACTGACGGTTAGGGATACAGCGTGAAGATATGTATGTATGTATGTAATGCTTCATTAAGAACGGCTGGGCCGATTTAGCTATGTCTTTTAAACGTTTGCAATTAATAGTCCGAAAGGCTTTAATAGAAACAAAAATTGGAAAAGTTGTCTGAAAAATTGGACAATTCGAAAAAAACAGGAATTGGTATTTTCTGTGGCAGTTTTAAAATAACAGACAAGTTAAATTTGGACAGGACAACGTCTGTCGAGTCGGCTAGTAGATAATAATTCATTCACATTACACATGAGCCGTTGAGGTGACAACAAAATCGTAATGTTCAATATTCAAAACATGTGCTTTAATTTATTCAAATCGCAATATGGGGTAGGCTTTAAGGCTGAACGACCCGACAACTCTACACTTTTACATGGAGGTCACGTATAACGTACATAGCTGAACTGTATTTAAATTTCGGACTAACTGAAATTAGGGTATACAGTAATTATAATACTAATTATTTGCACATAATATATATACTTTGTTCACAACATATAATACAATTAATGCGTACATGCGAACAATAAACAACCAGACGATAGCATGTTTTTTTTCCTTTCTTCATGGCATGGCGCACAGATTTGCGCATTTGCCAATGTGACATATTAATAAATAGAATCGCTGATGAGTTATACAGTAGGCAATACAAGGCACACGTCACAGTAGTGTTATAATTCATGACGAAGACATGAAGCACGTTCGAAATAAATTCGTTCTTCTTCTTATCGTAAAACTCCTCTAGTAACGTGATAGTAGGCTTAACTGAAGTCTGATTAGTTAGTAGTTGTTATAAAAGACTATTGGAAGAACATGAGAACTTCAGCTACACATGTTTATTTTGATCTACTCCATTCTTTTCACTTATATAAAACTTTAAAACACAACATACTATCTAAATAAAATGATAACCTCACTTATCCCACTAAAAAGTCCCTATCACATGTAACCAACTGCAAATTAAACTCTCGTTCGTTTTTAGAGTTTCGTACCTCATAGAAAAAGGACCCTAATGGGATCACTTTGCTGTCCATCTGTCTGTACGTCTGTATGTCAAGAGCTCCTTCTCAGGAACGCGTGGAGGTGTCTAATTAAAATTAATATAAAATAGTCGTGTCTGCTGTAAAAAAAACAAAGTTTCTAAATCAACGCGATCAAAAAATACGGCCCTTGTGCCATAAATTCTGACACTCGCAAGTAAATCAAAATCTATAGAATACTTCCCATTGACCTAGTAAAAAAGAAATTGAGCAGAAAGCAAAATCTCACGGTACAAGCAATGGTAAAAAATCGGAAAATCGATATTTTGTAGTAAATCACATGAAAAAAAACTTTTTTTTTGCTCTATTCTAAAATAAATAAAAAAATAATGAAACTGACCGATACGGAGTTGGACTCGTGCTAAGGATCCCGAAGAAAAATAACAGGTGACAGATAACGAATATACTGTGTGTTGATTCGGAACCCTCGAAGCGCGAGTTCGATTCGCACTTGATAGATTTCTAGAGTTTAAACGTTATATTTTCAAACTCAAATATCGAAGCGAAGATTGCATGTAATCATATTTTCATACTGCACGTACGTAGGCAAGTGCAATCTTGATTTACATACAAATAGTGTTGGACTACGTGTCTAAGCAATGATATTAAATTCTCATTTCACTTATATCTGTTGTACTGGTTTTCAGCTGGAACTGTTGAAATTCTATTGTTTTAATTAGGAACTAAATCAAAGTTCAATTTGTTTAAATAAACCCAGTTACGGCACATTTTTTAACGTTGAATATAAGTTTGGAAATAAATTTGCAGACAACTTGCCCGAAAAGAGCCGACAAGAAAGGTAGGTATAATTTTTTTTTATTTCGGTCACCCGATGGAAAGTGACCATCGCCGCCCATGGACAGCCGCAACGTCCAGGGAATCACGGCTGCGTTGCTGGCCTCTAAAGAAAGAGTAGGTTGGTTTCTTGAAGGTCCCTAAGTCGTATATTATTACATTACATTATATCTGTTATGCAGTGCATTATATCTGTGTGTGTAAGAGTGAAATAACACTTACTCACTGACTGATTAATCAACGATAACTGAACAACAACAAAAGCTAAGATCATGATCTGATGATAGTTTGTGTATTATTATTATTTTTTTTATTTATTAGTATTTATTTATTTGTGTATTATTTTAGTATTATTTAGGGGCCCGCTAAGAAAGGACATTTGTAAATTTACAAAAATCCTTATCGAATTTTGTATGAAACTTTTGTATGCAACGGATTACGGCTGTTAAATTGAGTACAAATATTGTTTATTATAAATAATAAGACACATACATACATATATATCCTCACATTGTATCCATTATAGTCAGATATGAGGGAGCGTCAAATATCGTCTTTCTTACAAGTTTCTTTCGCCTTCTCAAATCCTAACGAAACACGTGTTTCACAGTTCTATAAAATGTTCTTTCTATAATAAAATATGTAAGGTATACCTTATGCAATATTCAGACTCGTAAAAATATAATTGTTTGAAATAACTAACAATGTAAAAATTTCTATTCTTACCGAACGCGCCGGCACTCTTGTTTACTTATTTCTAAGCGCTACCTCGATAAAAATTCAATTTCCTTCGTCCCACCTACCACCCTATGTAAGTTAGTAAACATCATACATACGTAACATCACGGCATCTCCCATTCTAGAGGAATGGAGAAACGTAACAATAAAGTTATACCATGACCGAAGAGAAAATAGCACCTTGGTGCGACTTATAACAAGTATTAGGAAATGTAAAACTAAGCAACAGAGTAATTCGCAAATGTCACAAAAAGCACTAAAAAGTACAAAATAACTATCCCTTACTAATCAAAACTCAAGTATAAGAATAACTTATAAATATGTAGTACGCAAATACCTAGGGTATGTAATTAAATTTAACAGTTATTGAATTTGATGCCTATTAGTTTGGTTAGGCTTGGCATTAGCGTTATTTGGTGTATCTTCGAAGTCCAAACTCCAATACCAATGAACCTTAAATGGGACCATACCCTTTCAAGCAAAATCTCTACAATTGACGAAGTTATCAGTGAACATACACATAAAATACATACAGACGAACATATAACCTCCTGCTTCTTTTAAAATCGGTTACAAAGTACTCTCATGTCTAGCCGAAAGTATGTAAGGAGAATGATGACATGAGAAAAGAATGATAAGATTTTAGAAGGCGAAAGAGTATGTAAGGGCCGCGATAGATAACACTCCTCCCTCTGACTATCCCGTTAGGGATACAGCGTGAGAATATGTATGAGTAATTCTAATTACACCTTATTATATTTAAAACTAGCGGATCCGACAGCCGCTGTCCTGGCCGAAAAAAAAACCTAGAACCCTATTATAACGCCACCTACCGGGTCCAGTTATGAATCTTAACCATCCAGAGATCCACTTAAATACACACAAACTCAACAGACGTTGTCCTACCAAAAATAAAAATAAAAATCCTGAAACCCAATGCATCGCGACCTGCCGGGTCCAATTATAAATTTAAATCATCTAGGGAAGGAACCCATTCAAACGCACAAAAAAATTAATTAAAATCAGTCAAGCCATTTTTCAGTTTTTGGGAGAATAATGGCACGGCAATTGATTTTTATATATTACACATACATAACTTCACGCCGTATCCCTAACGGGATAGTCAGAGAGGACGAAGTGCCAAGCGTCGCGGTCCTTACATACTTCTTTTGCTTCCTCAAATCTCATCATTCTCCTCACACATTTTCGCCTAGGTATGGGAGTGCTTTTGACATTTCCATCGGCTAACACTCTAGCTATTTGATCTGTATAAGTCAGCCTTGGTCGTCCTTGGCTTCTTTTACCACTCACTTTTGCTCTATAGATTTTCTTCGTCGTTCTTTCATCACTCATTCTTTCCATGTGCCCGAAATATCGTAGCATATATTACACAAGTAGTTTTTACTTTAAATATACATTATCTTGTGAAATCTGCGTAATACCGAAAACTTTAGCTATAAAGGCTTTCTGCCTCCTCAGAATCATTTAAAAAATATCTTTTGATTAAATGTCTAAACAGGAAACGCAGTTAATGTAATCTTTAGCTTTTTACCAATTCTAAAGTATTTTAAAATATAACCCATTAAAATGACTTACATTTAACGAAAAAAAATCTAAATTGTGATTGCATAGATTCTCTGAAGAAAATAACTAGTAAGCACACGTTATCCATTTTTCTGTCTTCGACCTCTGTGCTACAAGGACGCTGGACAGCCTTTCAGATTACGCAATTGATTCTCGACATTTTTGCGCTGATAGTCGTAGGTAAGAAATAGTGAAAATCTGCGGCACTAATGTTAGACATTATATTGTGTTCGTTCAAAATAAATTTTAATTGAGTTTCATCATCATCGTCAGCCCGTGTTCGCCCACTGCTGGACATAAGCCTTTCCAATATTGAGTTTACTTATGTCAAATTTTACTTTGATATGGTACAGCACCAATTACTTAAATTATAATTTGTAAAAACCTCGGCTGTATTCTACACATAGAAAATATACTTAAACAAAAATTAATTTTCTCTGAGATATCATACTTCAACAATGGAGTTAGTAAATTACCAATACAGCAATATTATTTTTGACCCATTTCTTTATAATTTACTTCTATTTTATTCGAAATAGCTACGGAATCCTCAGTTAATGCATGTCCGACATGCTCTAGCCAGGTTTTTTAATTTTGTTAAGGCGCATTTAAGACAATGAATCGGAAATTTGAAGGTATCTCAATTTTTCTAAGATATTACAAAACATATGAAAGTGATATTTGGTAACCCTTTTTTTGTTTCATTGATTTAATTTTTTTTTTCTAAATCAATCAAAACTTTGGTGTTTCTGGCACAATAGGCACAACATCTTTACTTAGGGTAGGTTTTATTTAGGGGCTTTATTTAGGGGTAGGGTAGTTACGATAGCATTTAGGGTTGCCAAGGCTTTTGTGATCTGAAACGTTTTCTTAGCCTTTTTATTGTAAACTCGCTATGCCCCGTGGTTACAACTGCATCATATGTGGTATTCTTCTGGAATAAAAATAGCCTAGATTACTCATAGTTTTCTCTAGCTGCCAGTAAAAATCACATCGAAAGAGATTCAGCAGAGATTAGTCCAGAGAACAAATAAAAATGTAAGAAATGTTTGCTTGGGTTAACTATATGAGTTCATCAAAAACTTTTTATTTCGAAATCACAGACAGACACAGATGAGATAATAAAATATGTTAGATACCTATAACAATGAAACACCCAAAACTTTCAAAGTCAAAGCTAAATCAATTGATCAAGTAAACCTAATTACAAGGTATTTTTGAACATCAAATCTACTTTAGTTCGGTTCAAAGAGAAAATCTGGACACTGAGAAGGACCGACAAGAAACTCAGTCACTTTACTTCAATTATCAATTAATAATTAATAAATGTGTTTTCAAATACTTCGAGCTGCAGTCGTGAAGGGAAAAAGGTAAAAAAAGAGAGATGGAGCGCTATGCAAGAGGGCGCCAGTGTTCTCTTTTTTTTTATTCGTCGTTCGTTTCTTCGTCGATTTTGGTAACAGGAATTATATTATAATTCGTGAGTTTCGGCCATGAGTACATATGCAAAAATCCTATAGAAAAAAGTACTTTCAGTTTTTCCCCAATTTTATAATTGTCCGGGCAATTTTTCCATATTTTCTTTTCATAAAAACCTCAGACTGTTAGGAACATGTAAAAAAATTGCCAAATCGGTCCATCCGTTCTCATGTTTAGGGCTTAGTAACGTACAATATTTTATTCTTATTTGTTCAATTAATTACGAGTGTGTGATCTATGTATCACCTATTATATATAACACCTGTAATCGGACCACGCATCGTCATAGTTAACTCCTCCCTCAGTTGCAATTTTACTGTGACGTAAGACGGACAGATTTGAACTCTTCCGTGGACCCAAATAACTATGGTGCTATTGCGTCGTGCCTACTACTTGTGTTGTTTCATCCCTCCGCAGGCACTGGAAATAGACTCCCCATAGAATCGTATTTATTATAATCCTAGTACCTACCTTGACAGGCATTAATTTTTATTTAATGTATTTCTTATGTGCCTTCCCTTTGTGTACATTATTTATATAAATCATTTTTATATATTTATTGAATTAAGTATTTGGGGTATCATTGTTGCGTCATTGTCATTGTATTTGTATTGTTCGAGGGCCTTGTTCAGGCTCTGTTTACTCGGTTGTTTCCCAGAAAAATAATAAAATAGAAAAATTGCAAATTTGTTTAAAAATTGTTTAAAAAAAATACTTTTATTTCATAGGCTGTCGAGTCTCCATGTTGCGAGCTTCCATAACGAATAGACAAGTTTTAATGAGTGCAGCACAATGGAGTCTCGTTATTGGAACAATGCAGCGCCCCACGGCCTAGGGATAATGATATCAGACATAGTAGACGTACGGCTCAAATTAATCAAAAGTTCTATCTGCAGAGTATGCGCTACGTTGACATTGACGCTTATTATTTTTTGCTTGTTAGCGATGACGGATTTCCCAAACGCTTGCAATTTTGTCGCTGATGACAGAACGTGATTTTCCATACGCATAGTTATAATACGTCCTCATACTGTACCTCTAAAACAAAAAAAAAATAAAAACAAAATGTCATCCCTAATGGTACTCCATTCCTCTCTGCCTACTGGCAGAGAGGGCGGAATATTCTAACATTTGTACTTTTTTTGCGTTCTCAAACCTCATCAGAACCACACTCAATAACATTAAACCTTTAGATACTTTATAATTAGAACGCTATAACGTAACAACTATGTACCACCTATACTGTACAAGCACTCTATATTGTAAAAGCTGTCTAAAAATACAGAATATTACCTTTTATATTGGTTGGATGTTTCGGCCAAGATGCATCGGCCGTTGTCTCAAGCAAACGAACACTTCAACTCGGTTTAAACGTCAAGTCAAAATAAAATGTAACCGCGTCGATATCGCGCATTTTTAAATATTTTATAATGTAACGCGAAAGTTTCAAAGTTTATACTGTATAAGCTGTTACTGACTGACCCCTTGACGTAGTTGTAGACGCTTCACCCTTGTATCTTCCTTATAGAGAAGACTTCAGTGTACGAAGGAAACTTCGGGGTTGTGGCCGGTCAGAGTGAGAATCCAGCTGTCCATCTATGCAACCCCTAGGAGGACGAGGACGAGAGCGCATGTGGTCCACTTTGTACTACAAGGGTGTTAAGGAGGCTCTATCAATGCCAGCCGAGACGTGCCGAAGCGCGATAAGGGTTACTTTGCGCTCTGTAGAAGATCCTGGAAACCGCTGACAACTTCTCAAAGATGACCACTGCAGAAGTTTTTGTGGTTAAAAAACCCAATTATCTAGTCTCACCTCCAATGGGCTGAATACTCGTAAAAATTTCGTCTGTATCAACAAAAAAGTTGATAATATATCTAACTTCGAAACTAAAGATCTGTTCTCATACCTGCCAAGTTTAAAGTAAATTTTGGAGAATATAGTTTTCGAGATTATTTTGTAGTCTGGTACCCCATTTCGCTAACGCTATCTAAGTCGTCACACAACTATGTACCAACTAGATTAAAAGGACCCTTAAACCGATTCTTATATAACATGTGTTTTCACCATTCTAACGGTTCCCTAGTAGTTGTGAAGTTTTATTGTTTTTGTAGAGACTATTCGCTTCCAAAAGGGTAGTATCAATAAAACAGATATTATTGTTTTACTTCTAAGTTTCTATATAATATAATAAATTATTTTCCATATATGTCAAAAACTGTCACACAAAACTGTCCCATAGTATTATGGGTTCGAAAATCGAGTTTCCAAATGTAGGGAACCTTTTAACTACGAATAGAGGCTCGGATCCTATAACGTTTCGTCAAACCCAAAATCATCGTTAGAATAGGGGACCCCTATCATTTTTTAGGGGTTCACTAAATATTAGGAGACTTTGGTGAAATCTGACATGAGTGTTACCAACAGGTCCCCCATTTCGTTATGTTACTTATAATAAATCATTTTTGTAGCTGTGTCTCATAAAAATAAAATAAATGATTGAAATAAAAAAAATAGAATAAATGATAAAAAAGCAGGCTAAGAACATGTCGAACATGCATTAACTAAGGGGTTTTCATAGCAATTCCGTACAAATTAGAAATTATATTAGAAAAAAAATATAATGAAACGAATGTACATCATATTTTTTTCTATTTAATGTTATGAGTTCCATTTACGTCACTGTACCAAATTTCGGCTCGGTAATAAATCGGTTATACCGTACGGACACAGACAAACAGACAATTCCGTTTTTGCCAAGTTGATTACGGAACCTTAAAATTAATGTAGGTACATACGAAATAAAAAACGAATCAACACAACTTTCTAAATAACTTACTAAAAATCAGCGTTCAAATTCCAGCGTGTTTGCAGCAAGGAAAAATTAATGCACGTCGTTAGCGCCTCCCAAAGAGGTGTATTACGGTATGGCCTCTGTAAATTGACTTATATTCGTGTTGATTTCCGACGAGATTACCCGCCATCCACCGCCATTTTTGAGTCGTTCACATCCATTCCACGGTCTATGTATGTAAATTTAGATGGCCCTGGTGTTGCCCTGGAATTGCGAAGAGGATTTTGGCCCGTTCGCTTTTTATACGAACAATTAAGCTTGAATCGCGCTCTTCGGGTTAAAAACGCGTACGTTTCGCGAATTTGCTATTGCTATTTTAGCTTAGTTGAAATAAACTTGCATTTTTATAGAGAGGAGTAAAAGTCAAATTTCATTCCATTAAACCCAGCACCAAAATACAACGTATGTTTAATCGACTTCAAAAAAAGCAGGAGATTCTACGTTCGTTTGTAATGTTATTTAAGTAAACCCATCACAAAGGTACAACGTATGTTTTACCAACTTCAAAAACGCAGGAGGTTCTACGTTCGTTTGTATGCGTTTTGAAACGAAGTTCTTTAATGCGGCTTGCAGCAGGTTTAAGTTGGTAGAAATCGTTACGTAAGAAAAAGGAGTTACGTGGGGCGGGATCCACGCGTCGTGCGGTACTTGTTTCGTTAGTTCTATGCATAGATTCACAGCGATATTTCTGTCTCTTTCTTTTATATACGAGTATATGTGTGCGTTGCGAGTATCGATATTTTTATTTTATGTGTTTGTTTTTAAATCACACGTGAGTTTTATTGGTCTCATTATTGTAATTAACTTTTGAAAACTGGAAACTGGAGCTAAGGAATATCGTTCCTGACCGGGGTCCTCCAACCGCACAAGTTTTTCTTATGTTCGCCTATACCTTCGTCAATTGTGAATCGATTTCAATGATTCTTTTCCATTGGAGTCAGTATGACTCCAGGGTGGTCCTATTTGAAATTCACTGATATTGAAGCGAGCACTTAGAAGATAGGTTCACTAAATAATGCTAACTGCTTATAAGCTTAATTTATGTCAGTGATTCTCTTGTACGAGATATCATTATATATATCATTCCGCTCCAGAATGAGTAAAGAATTTATACGTAGACCTACCCTAGATATTTATATAGACCAAGGTCACTCATAAGGGAAACATACAAAGCTTTCTAAGAAAAAAATTAAACAGATTTCAAAAATAATCACTGAAAAGTACAAAGCAACAATCTTTTACTAATCAAAACTCAAGTAAAGAAATAACTATCATTTACACGATACCTGTATAATTAAAACGACAGTTTTTGAAGTCAGTGCCAAATCTTAACCGTTACTTTTATTTCAAATCATCCATCACTATTATACCATATGTTTAGAGAAGATCGCTTGAAAGTATTGTTTGGTAACTGTTTGTTTGTTTAACAGCGATTGTTAATATATACAATTTTTTTTGGGACGCTGTTACCCATTGTCTTTTCAAGTTTCTATGTCGTATAATTTCTAAGTAATTTCTAAGATCAAATTATTATAATTCGGTATTATTATATTTGTTATTATTATTATGAAGATGAAATAACCAGAGTGTTAGCAGACGGAAATATCAAAAGCACTTGCATACCTAGTCGAAAATGTGCGAGAGAATGATAAGATTTGAGGAAGCTAAAGAAGTATGTAAGGACCGCGACGCTTGGCGCTCCGTCCCCTCTGACTACTCCGTTAGGGATACAGCGTAATGATATGTACGTATAATTTCTAAGTTTGCCTCCTATAAGCAGACATACGGATGAACACGTGAATGATCTTATAACCGTTCCATTTTAGGGTACCGTACCTCAAAACGAAAAAAGGATAATTATAATAGCTTTTCGTAGTCTGTCTGTCTGTCTGTTAAGACCCTGCTTGTCAGGAATGCGTAGGGGTATTGAGTTGAAATTAATAGCAAATACTTATATCTGCGGTCCCTTGGAGTCAAGCTTCAATATATCAAGCTTTTATAGGGTAGTTCTATTGACCCATGATCATGAAACTTCGTAGAATTGGTACATGTGGTCTCACAGCACAAGTAAAGGCAAAATCCGAAAATCGTTAATTAGTAGTTTAGTTACCTACATGAGAAAAAAAATATGTTTGTTTTTGCTCTATCGTTAAAACGATGATACCTTGGTATGATTAAAGTCCAAGTTCTAAAATAAAACAAAAAATAACGATACTAAGTTAGAGTCGGGTTCGCACTAAAGATTCCGAACTGAATGAAAAATAACACAATTTTTTGGTAAATACTGTGATGTATACTGTGTGCTGGTTCGGAACCCTCGGTCCGTGAGTTCGAGTCGCATTTGGCCGTTTATTTTGCTTGCGGAACTCTAAACGGTCTAGTGCCTATATATACGCTGTTACAACAAAACACGATAACAATAACTGTACAAATGGATGAATCTCATTCCTGTAAGGCAAAAAGAACCGCTACCATAAAAACAACCTTTCTTCTATCTTCGAAAGTTCATAGGATACAAGCATGAAATTCCTCACCAGAATAACTTGGTCTCTTTTTCCTCGTATAATACCTATTTTACGATATAGAAAGACTAATGATTGAAGGCGGAGGAGGTCTTTACAAATCTGTCAGATAGTTTTCCACTGGGAAATATGCACGCGTGTTCTCATAACGAACCCTAGTGTAGTATTTACTATATGAATATATTACGTAAGGTACAAATTACATATAACTTTACATGTAGCTCGCAATCCGCTTGGCTTCGTATGGCGACTTCATTACAAAGCATCAGCATTTCTGTAGATTTATGAATTAAATACCACAATAACACAAATAGAAATAAGGTATTATAAGTTTTTAACTATTTTGTTTATAACTATTTTCCGCACAAACTCTAACATCACCAATCGACGTGTTTCGCATCACGAAGCTTATCCTGTGAACATCCTGAACCCTGTGTGAATATCCCGAGGATGCTTCGTTGAGAAGCGAAACACGTCGATTGGTGATTTTGGAGTTTCAACGGAAAATAGATAAAGATTTTAGGAATTCATCATATGAAATGGATTTCCGCAAGGTAACACCTGAGTCTGAGTTTCTCGGTAAATGTCCTAAATGATAACGAAAGCGCATTGAAATCTATTTAAAAGTTTAAATAAAATTCTTATTTTGTAATTTTTGGTGTTTTTTTTTTTAAGTCGGTTTAATTTTGTTCTAAAAAACCTATAAACAAACGCAGTTAAATACTTTTATTAAAGAAGATTATACCGTATCTCTTTATGTATACGAATTTTATTTGATGAGAGAAACATGTCGGTGTCAAAAGCATGTACCTAGCCTATTTGTCTGGAATATACATTTCTGTGTAAATAAATCAGCTTACCACACGAAGCGAGTGTTACATTTGAACTCTTAAAACTGTCATATTCAGCGCGTAACGAATATCACCGACACCCACTGACGCTTATCAAACTATCGTTGCAAAACTGTTGGAAGCCACATCGCTACAAAACTTGTTTTAACTCTGCTTCAAATTTACATTAGGTACGTACATTTTCAAACACGATTTCTATTTAAAACAACTAAGTAATTGCAATCATTTTCACATGTTTCTATTTCTAATTCTACCATGAATTAAACTCGCCATAACTATTTTGAAATGAATTTATACTGCATTGGAGGCACCATAGTTCAAAAGGAAAAGGCCACGAGGGAGACATATGAAAACAATATTAAAGTACTGGGGGCTTACCATCATCTCTCATAGCATTATTCTTTTAATGTTACTTGATTTAAAAATTTCGAAATTCTGACAGTAGGTTAGGTTAGGTTAGCTTTATCAGGGGTGCGGGGGCGGGCAACCTCCACGTGGTGCATCCTGGGCGCCGACCGGTAACTGCTCGTTGTTTAATGGGTTGTTACTGGGCGGCGGCTAATAGCCCGATCAACGGGGCGGTAAGGGGTGTCCATACGCGTTTATCCTGAAGGATGCACGTTGATGGACTTCGTTGTGTAGTTGTCGTCACCTAACCCCTCTGCTTTCAGAGGGGAATGGTCGTCGTGCGCGATTGCGCTTGTTTGTGTCTTCTGCAGAGGACACAAAGTCAAGGTGAAGACTTGAGGTGGAAAGAAGGAAAACTTTTAAAAACCCGTGAGGAAACACGTAAAAATCAGAGGTGGAGAGAAGGAAAACTCGAAATGAAACCGGTGAGAAAACACGTTAAAATCAGAGTTGGAGAGAAGGAAAACTCGAAATAAACCCGTGAGACAACACGTTAAAATCAGAGGTGGGAAGAAGGAAAACTTGTAAAAACCCGTGAGTAAACACGTAAAAATAAGGTGGGCGTGCGGATGCCCCTGCCGTGGTGTAGGTGGGGTGCGGAAGCCGCCACTTTGGAGGCCTGGGGTGTCCTTCGGGGGAAGGCGCCTCACCAAAAGGCCTCGGGACGGTGCGCGCGGTGTTCCCGCGCGCCTCCCAGGAGAGCGGGCAGGTCAAACTGCCCGCACACGGAGGTGGGCCCGGCTTAGGCTGGGCATGGCCGTCGGGGTCGCGGAACAGTTCAAACGCGCACCCGTTGCCCCGGCATTTTGGCCTCGTGGAGGAACACCGTCAGGTTTTAGTGGGTAGACTCGGCCTAGCACCCTAATGTCGAGGAGTCCCACATACCCCCTGCCACCCCCCTAGGCGGGACGGGATGCGTAACGTATTTCCTGACGTAAAAAAAAAGCATAGCTTTATCATTCCACATAATCATCAGTAGGCGTAAGAAATACGTAAGAACCGCGCCGTCTTACTACAAAAAAGATAGACACGGCGTAGACTATGTTTATATGTAAACACAAGCTGGAGCTAGTTTAACATATGACTAAAAGCACTGAAACGCTGTAATATATTGACACTAGCCTTTGCTAACACCATTTTTTACACGTTTTTAAACTATGTCTATCTCTAAAACTGTGTTTACCTAAACACGTGTTAGACCAATGTTTAAAATATGTTTTGTAGTAAGACGGGCGATGTTTAGCCGTCCAATCTACCTTAACTAACCCGTATGTCAAGTCAAGTAATATTAAAATAATAATGCTAAAAAATGGTGGTAAGCCTCCTGTACTTAAAAAGGGAAAACACAACCCTTATAAGATCACTCATGTGTATAGCTGTCTGAGGAACATAGAGAGAATTATCTCAGTACTACATATTGTCAACCCACTTGTTAGCCCTTTAGGCGCTGGACTGTATTTTGGTTTTAAAAGAAACAATTAACTATGTATTTTTATATTTATCTGTTCTACAATAATTTACAATTTGCGCTACTGCTAGCGAAGCTTAGAGAATAATATTAGTCAGATGCCGTGACAGATGCCGTGATAATAAAAATAATAATATACTCAGACATTTCACACAGCGCCATCTAGTCCCAAAGTAAGCAACACAGCGCTTGTGTTATGGGTACTAGGCAACTGATATACTACTTATATACTATTCTTTTGGGAATAAATACATATTATACATAAACACCCTGACTTGAGGCGAGAATCAAACCCGCAACCCCCGTTTACTTTACGCGCTGAGCCGTTGCGCCACGAAGGTCGTAAAATATAATATATATTATATCTTATTATTATTTCCTCATACATATATTTCTTAAGGCATTGGCAACAAGGCCATCAGCCTAATCAAGAAATTTCTGGAAAAACACTAATTAAGTTCCCTAACACTCCTCCAGTAAAGTGATTGTAGGCTTTAATGAAGTTAAAATGGACTTCTTGGCAGAGGCGCACACTTCCACTTATAAAAACAAATACAATTTTAATGTTTCCAACACTACTATAATCCTTATATTTTACACTAAATTATACTATTTTTTTTAAGAAAGTATTGATGAAATATAAAAAACACATTAAATATTTAATTAATCGAAGACGTGGGAGGATATAAGCAAGAGGGAACGTAATTACCTGCACAGACTACTGAGTAACTCAATTTTTTTTACTTTTCGGCGGGAACGGAATATGTGAGGTTCGCATTTTATTAAAATATTCTATTTTTTTCGTTTTTGGGAGCTTTAAGGTGCAAAAATGATAGTATATTGTGCGTGAAAGTTCTGTGCAAGTCCTGAGAATTGGAAAGCTGTAAGAAATATGTGCTACTGAAGATATTGCGTTTTCCCAAGAAATCGTGTTTTAACTCCAGTAAAGCCTACTATAACTTTACTGGAGCGTGTCAGGCACTTAGTAATAAGTAGACATATATTTTGCATAAAAGATTCACCACTTTATTACATGAAAATGGCAGAAATGTTTCTACTACACATATATGAAACGAGTTACCAGTATATAAAAAAAAGAAGAACTCATTTTTTTAGTCATTATTTAAATTTTTTTTCCTTTAGTTTCACAGTTATTGAAGTCGGTGCCAAATCAATAAGGAACAATAAAAAGTCTACTAGTTTGGTAAACTTAGCACCGACTTCAATAACTGGCAATTTCAATTACATAGGTCGTGTTTTTACATAGCGTCGTATTTACAAAGTTATTTTTGCATTTGAATTTTGATTACTAAAAGATTTTTTGGATTTATTTTGTAACTTTTGGTGTTTTTAATTTAGTCGGTTTAATTTTGTTCCAAAAAAGCTATTTATTGCTCCATATTATAACATGTTCGCCTAATACGTTGTATATTTTTGGTATAGCATTCTCATGCTCTTGAATTTAATTTCCATTATGATGGAGATAAACTAATATTCTTATTACTCGACTTTCTTTCGTACTACAGACGCCATATTGAAGTTAAAAACAACCTAGCCCATGTTTATGGAGAGACGAATACCATGATACTTCATATTACATTGAAATTGTTTCTATGATTTCAGTTCTGCGAAGAAACTGATAAGCATTATTTTACATATACAACATACGTTTATAAATATACCTTGAACCCTAAACACCGTCCTTAAATTTAGTGTTTTAAGAACGAGATTGAAAAAACTCAAATTTGAAAACATCTTGATGTAACATTTTCTGAAAACGAACTAAGAACCAGACATTGAGATAAACAAAGCCAGCTTTGTAATGCAAATAGCTTTTCAAGCTGAAAATACGCCGACGTAGCTGAAACGCTGAAAAAGACGTGAGATCCACCACGCCGCCGGAATATTTAGCAGTCTCGTTTTATAATATTACCCAAAGACCTTAAATAGTATAGAATAAGCCTCGAACTCTGAGTATAATTCCGCTAGTATATTATATTTACGTATGCAAATTATGTGAAAATTTCGTGCAGGTATTCGTTTTACTAATTTTAAATTTTAACTTGCCTTTTAAAATTCTAACACAAGAGATACGTTTCAAATTTAACTTTAATCGTCTGTGATTGTAGTTCGTATACACATTTAGATGATAAGCAATACAAGACAGTCCTCTGTCATTCGCCGAAAGTGTATACAGACAGTAAATTTAATTATAATAAAAATAGAACAAAATTAAATCCCTTTCACAAAAAAACACTGAAAAACACAAAGTATCCTTTACAAATGAAAACTCAAGTACTAACAATAACTTCATTAATCTATACTACTATATAAATCTCTTGCGTCTGTCTGTAATTTCAAATTTTTTGTCAAAATTTGTGATAAATAGTCGTTTTGTGACTCACTGACTTCGATTCTACCATTTTTTAAATTTTTGTCTGTCTGTCTGTCTGTATGTCCTTTTATAACTGAAGAACGGCTCGACTGATCTTAACGAAAGTCGGTACATAGTAAGACCATGTGATTGTGCTCATGATAGGTTCTACTTAATTTTAAAAAAATCTACTTCTAAGAGGGTGAAAAAGGGGATGAAACTTTGTATGGGAAGTGGTAAAGCGCTGAATCTATTACGATGAAATTTGGCAGGGAGATAGTTTGACATCAGAAAACGGACATGGGTCACTTTTTTCATCAAAAATCAACCCCTAAAAGGGTGAAAAGGGGGATGAAACTTTGTATGGGGAACGATAAATCTAAGTGATGATAAAATTTGGTGCGGTGATAAGACATAATTTATCAAAAATACATAGACTATTTTTTTAATCAAAAATCTGTGAAAAGGGGGACGGGAGGGAGGGGGATGAAACTTTGTACGGGAAATGCTAAAGCGCTGAACCAAATATGATGACATTTGGCAAGAAGATAGCTTGACATCAGAGAACATGGGTTACTTTTTTTTATCAAAAAACTACCCCTAAGAGGGTGAAAAGGGGATTGAAACTTTGTATGGAGAACGCTAAATCTAGGTAATGATATAATTTGGTGCGGTGATAAGACATAATTTATCAAAAAAACAAAGGTGTTTTTTATCAAAAATCTGTTAAAATGTTGATGAAACTTTGTACGGGAAATGCTAAACCGCTGAACTGATTATGATGTAGCATGGATATAGTTGGACACCTGGGAACGGACACAGGCTCCTTTTTTATCAAAAAACTAATGGGATGAAAAAGGGGATATAACTTTGAATGGGAAATGCTGAACTGTCGAATCAATTATGATGTTTGGTACAGAGATAGTATGTGCTCGGAGACAGACGTACGCTAGACATAGACTTTTTTTCAAAAACTATCTTTAAACATGCTATGCACATGTACATATAATATAACCTAATCCGGAAAAGCCACGAAAAAATTTTCCGCGCTGATGAAGTCGCGGGTACAGCTAGTAATATATAAATACCTATGTAATTAAATTTGATAGTTACTGAAGTTGGTGCCAAGCCTACCAAACTAATAGACTTTCTGTTGTTGCACATTGATTTGCACACTTTAACCATAATTTTGTAATATCATTCCTGTGATTCATAGTAGTTATGAGCTTTCGTATATCCATACTTAATATTATAAATGCGAATGTCTGTCTGTCGGGTCGGCTTTCACGGCTTAGCTACTGGGCCGATTTTGATAAAATTTAGAACAGAGTTACAGTAAACCCCGGGAAAGGAAATAGGCTACTTTTTTTAACTCCACACGGACGAAGTTACGTGCAAAAGTTAGTTTTTTGTAAAAACATAATGTACGCCTGTAATTTGTTCTCCTTAATATAAATTTAATAGTTTACTTCGTTGTTTATAGAAATATATTTAATACAGTCAAGAAAGACCAAGAGTGAAATATGAGAAACACACATTTCCTAGCAGTAATTAGTATTAGTAAGTAAGAAGTATTAATGACGATATTATAGAAACCGATAAGTAGATGTAAGTAAAGACCACAATACGGGATGTCATCTATTCTCTCTCTATTTCTAACTCTTTGTCTAAAGCTAGAGCACGAATTTAGATCTGTATACATATCTACAATGTATGTAATAAGTGAATATTTTACTACGGATTCAACGCACATGCAGCAATATTTTGTTGTTTCTTTGTCTATGCATTGTTAGTCTATACATTCACTTACCTTGTTCTGCACAAGTTTATATTGTGCTTATCTTTGTTAAAGTAAAATGAGCACATCAAGGGGCTCGTCAGAAACAAAAATAATTTTCGTTACTTAATTATTTAGCATTAATGATAAGATAAGATACATACATATGTTAACACTGTAAACCTAACGGGGTAGTCAGAGAGGACGGAGAGCCAAGCGTCGCGATCCTTACATACGTCTTTCGTTTCCTCAAATCTCAGCATTCTCCTCACACATTTTCGCCTAGGTATGCGAGTGCCTTTGACATTTCCGTCGGCTAACACTCTGGCTATTTGATCTTCATAAGTCGCCTTGGTTTTCCTTGGCTTCTTGGCCAAGATAAGATACAATTATTGAACCTAAATATGATCGTCTATTTTGGTAAAATAAATTATTTATATTTTCATTTTTATAGTTCTCTAGTTAATGGTCTATCCGCCTGTAATAGTCAATTTACGATACCATATGACACAGCTAGAAAGTAGTCATCTATATTTTTTATTTATTATTTTTGGAGTTTACTCCTCAAGAATCGATTTTCATATAAGGCTCCCGGTATGGAAATTTTATGAGGAGTAAAATTTATACAAGCGTTCAATAAAAGCGTTACTTTGAAATCATGTATGTGTGTACTTGTGTACAGTCGACGTGTACAGAGTATGCTGTGCGACTGTGTGCGACAGCTGACACATGTATTTACTATTTACTGTACCTATACGAATAGCAACGATCAACCTATGTTTTGATTTTAAAGTTATACTTTACTTATTTATATCTATTAATATTCATATTTAATACTATTGTATATATCGGCGCACGAATATCTTGCGTTGAAGCAAAATAAAATTATAAGATGAAATTCACTGTCAATATTTAATTAATGCATTAATTAATGAACTATCGAAGGTGTGTAATTTCTAATTGTAAAATAAACTAGACTCGTGCTAATTTTGTGACGTCAGAACAAGAAATAGGTAATTGAGGGTAAATTAATTATAAAGTGTCATTTCCTTGACAACTGCTTTTAATAATAGAAACATGAGGGTGATTGCGGTTTCTTGTACTGACGAGTAAAAAGAAGAGTTCTCTTGTGCTCCAGCTCTCGACCAGTGCGGACGTGCGGTGATAACTTAGAGATATCTCCTGTACATGGTGATATTTAGTTTATAGATTACAGATAGTGATAGTGAGTAACGATTGTAAATACAATTTTAAATAAATTGTTGTGAGTTATTGTGATTGAGTGATTTTTGTAATGAATTCAAAAGGAAATACTAGTGACGTCAGTAATGCTGACGTTACACATATTTTTAACCCATCTGGTGTATCTGCTTCGACATATACAATGAAGTGAATAAAAGTATATGAAATATGGAAAAAACCAGTAAACTCCAGTCGTGCGTCGGAGCTGACACACACAGTTTTTTTTGTCTACTTATTTACATAAAAACCTACTTAATAAAAGCAGAAGTAGTAATGATGAAATTCAATGCTTATACTTACTTGTAAGGGATCTCTTAAAGCATACCTGTGTCAGACAGGAAATAAGTAAAAGAGAAAACCTTATTAATGCGTAATATTACTTTTATTAAAATACCATGCTATGGGAATTCTAGAAAATTAATTATAAATTATAATATCAAAGAAAAAACGAATTTCCACTTACGTTATATTTTTATATTTTGTGTTTCATAATCTAGTCCAATTAATCTACCGATCCACTACGTTAATTTCCAATTAATTGAGGGCAGGAACAAAAATATGATCCTGTAGAACCAGAAATTTTAAGATAGCATTTTTTTTTCTGGATTTTCAATCTCAAATCTAACCTAAAAAAATCGCGAAATTCCAAAAAACGGCATTTCGCTAATAAAATAAAAAGTTGGGTTTGTATCCAAAAAAGTTAAATTTGATAGTTGTAGGTGATAAAATTATCTTTTGATCGATGCCTTCTACATGGAGAAAAAATGCAAAAAACCGTTAAAAATCGCATTTTTTCATTGAATAATAACTTTTCATCGAAGCAACTTGAAATCTTGTTACTTAATGTAAATGTTGGTTTTGGCTATTGAAAACTGCAGTTTTTTTATTGGCGCGAAATTTTAAAAATTGTTCAAGAAAATTTCATTTTTGCAAAAAAAGCGTTTTCGTAAACCTCGTAAAGCTCTCCAACATCGTACAGCATATTTTTGGAACTCTATTTCTTTGATAAGAGTTATACTATCATGCGCAATTATTAAGAATTTGATTTTT
The DNA here is from genome assembly GCA_907165235.1 of Zeuzera pyrina. Taxonomy (NCBI): domain Eukaryota; kingdom Metazoa; phylum Arthropoda; class Insecta; order Lepidoptera; family Cossidae; genus Zeuzera; species Zeuzera pyrina. Next base: position 20,948,338 of record OU015636.1, read on the forward strand.
TTAATTTTAAGTATAAAAAAAGCACCACAAAAATGTCAACATTTAGAGGTTAGGTCTTTCACTGTAATTTTTTTCAATTCAACATTTATCGAAACCTACTATTATTTAATGATAGTTTATATTTTTTACGCGTTAAAAAAAATGGAGCTGGAGCTGAGAAATTGTTTTTTTCTAAATATTCTTGAGCCTTTTCTCTTTATCGAACGCCTAAAATGAGACAGATTGTTGTTAAATACTTACTGTCTGATAACATAGTACATTTCAGCACAAGTGTGGAAAGTATGTCATTTCTTCACGAGTCCCGGTTTGTTGACCCAAGCCAAAGGCGCGGGTCAACAATAGGGACGAGTGGAAATGACAATTCCGCACGTGCATCGAACGACGTTTTTTTAAACATTTGCGAAAAAAATGCAGAAATGTAATTTTGCAAGAGTAAGTTTTTTTTAGAGTACATGGCAAGGCAACGGTTTTTATGCATTCAGCCAATTCAATGACAACAATTTATCTAAATTTAAAATAATTTTAATTGCGTTATTTATTTATATACATTATGCGTATATATTAATAAAAATAATTTATTTTAAATTTAATTCATGTATTAATAGTATTTACGCTGTAAAATAGTCATTTCATACAAAAATTTTGTACAGAAAACTTTTTGATTAAAGACATCCTTCATTCGTTTGGATGATATATGCAGGAGGAAAACAAAAAGAACTAGTGTGGAAAAGAATAACTTTCCGCACGCTAAACACACATGGAATGGTCTACTTTTTGAGCAAATGTATTAAAAAAAATGTTTTCGAGCTTTATAAAAAACGGATCATGTGCTCACCGTGCTTTTTGGACTAAGCAAATAGTATTACCACGTGTTTGCACATAGGAGGTCAACTAAGGAAGTGTGCTCGTCGCGACCCCGAAATACTGTACGATGTCAAAGAGCTGTACGCAATCGCGTTTACGAAAACCCTTTTTTTTCACAAAAATGAAATTTTCGTGAACAATTTTCAAAATTTTGCGCCAAAACAAGAAATGCAGTTTTCAATAGCCAAAACTAACATTTTCACTAAGTAACAAGTTTTCAAGCTGTTGCAAAACGCGATTTTTAACGGTTTTTTGCATTTTTCTCCATGTTTAAGGCAAAAATCGATATTTTGCAGGACATCGATCAAAAGATAATTTTATCACCTACAACTTTTTCATTCATTTTCATACAACATTTTAATGTATAATATGTAGGTAATAGAAGAAATGTATAGTTTATTATACCCGCACTCATGTATTCGCACTTGCGATTGATTACTAATAAAAACAGTCAGCGATCGTCCGTGTTTTTGTTCATACATATCATTGGCGCAGTCGGTACTTTATTATAAATTATGCCTTTCGGTAAAATAGAGCCGTTTCAAATCGGTACTCATAACTGGGATGCCTATTGTCGGCGCATAAAACAATTTATTGCATTAAATAGCATAAACAAAGAGTTACATGTAGCCACATTAGTGACTCATGTAGGCGTGCAGTGTTATGAGTTAATGTGTGACCTGTGTTCGCCGGATTTACCCGAAACGAAGTCATTTGAGCAATTGCAACAAATAATAAGGGAACATCTCGAACCACAAAGGTCGGAGATCGCGGAACGTCATGTTTTTCGGCAAAGAAAGCAGCATCAGGGCGAGACAATAAATGAATATTTGCAAACTTTGAAACATTTAGCTAAAACGTGCAATTTTACAAACACCCTCGAAATTAACCGCAGGGATCAATTTGTCTCTGGCCTACATAGCGAGGATATGAGATCTAGACTATTTGCTGAGAAGGACATCGATTATAAACGAGCAGTAGAATTAGCACTGGCTTTGGAAGCAGCAGAGCGGCACGCGGCGACGGCGTCCGGCGGAATCGGGACCAGCAGCGGCGGCGTTAAGCGTTATTATGTTAAGTTGCGAGTAGATGATAGCTATTTGAAATTTGAAATAGATACAGGAAGTAAGATATCGGCTATTTCGAAATATGATTTTGATAAGTATTTTTTTAATAAGTTTTTGTATAAAAATATGTTAAAACTCAAATCTTACACTGGTGTTGTTATTAAGCCTCTGGGATATATAAAAGTTAATGTAGTGTATGGTTCACATTCCAATCAGCTTGAATTATTTGTCATTGATAACGGTGGCCCACCTCTAATGGGTCGTACGTGGATTAGACAATTAAATTTAAACGTGATCCAATTTCACAATTTAGTGGAGGAAAATGTTGAATCTGTATTACGCAAAGAGTTCCCGGAAGTATTTGCTGAGGGGTTGGGTACTTTTAAATCTCGTATACAATTGCACCTCGCCGATAAAACACCTGTATTTGTAAAGGCGCGCGCGTTACCTTTAGCATTGCGCGAGCGAGTTGAGCGAGAACTCGAACGGTTACAGCGCGATGACGTCATTTACAAGGTAGATTCTTCTGACTACGGCACACCTATCGTGCCAATAATTAAAAAAAATTGTGATATTCGTATATGTGGTGATTACAAAATCACAATAAATCCATTATTAAAAGATTTTCATTACCCGATACCACGCATTGAAGAAATATTTTCTAAGCTAGGGGGTGGCGAGCAATATACAAAATTAGATTTGTCCCACGCCTATCAGCAAGTAAGTAAGTTTATCTGAAGACTCCCAGCCGTTGACGGCAATCACCACGCACATAAGAACATTTGTTTACAAGCGTACACCGTTTGGTATAAAATGTATACCCGAATATTTTCAAAAACTCATAGAGGAGACACTGAGTGGTTTGCCGTCTACGGTGAGTTTTTTTGATGATATTTGTGTAACGGGAGAAAATAGGACTATACATCTGAAAAATTGACGTGCTGTGTTAACTAGATTAAAGAAAGCAGGATTACGAGTTAATTGGTCTAAGTGTGAATTTTTTAAAAACAGTGTAACATATTTATGATATCGTATAGATAAGCAGGGTTTACATACGGATAGCAAAAAAATAGAGGCTATTGTATCTGCACCCACTCCAAAAGATGTACCTCAACTGAAAAGTTTTCTTGGACTCGTAAACTTTTATAGTAAATTTTGTCAAAATATGAGTGATGTCTTAAAACCTATGTACGATTTGCTTAAGAAGGGTGTAAAGTGGTGTTGGAATGATAGATGTAAATTAGCATTTAAAAAAATAAAAAACATATTAAGCTCTAGACCGGTGCTAGCGCATTACGAGCCGCGTGCGCCCCTGATCTTATCAGTGGACAGCAGCGCATATGGGCTGGGCGCCGTGCTGGTGCAGCGCGACGCCGCGGGTCGCGAGCGGCCCGTCAGCTGCGCCTAACGCACTCTCAGTGCCACAGAACTACACTACTCACAACTCGATAAGGAAGCACTCGCTATTATATACGGCGTAACTAGGAATCACCAGTATTTATTCGGTAGAGAGTTCATATTACGTAGTGATCATAGGGCATTGAGCTATATCTTTGGGAAAAATAAAGGCATTCCACAAACAGCTGCTAGCCGCTTACAAAGATATGCAGTAAAACTTGCTGGGTATCGATTTAATATAGAGTTTGTACCCTCATCTAAAAACTGTTTCGCTGACGCATTGTCTCGGTTACCATTGAATTCATTGGAAGTACAAAACTGTAATTTAACGAAAAACGAGAAATTTAGTTATTTAAATTATGTTGAGGATAATTTACCTGTAACCTTTCACGAAGTTAAAACGGAAACCAGAAAAGATATACTACTAAATAAAATAATAGGATATGTTAAATTTGGTTGGCCGGAGCGTATGGAAAATGAACAAGAAAAGCCTTATTTTATAAGAAAAGATAACTTGTTTATAGAACACGAATGTTTAGTTTGGGGATACCGTATAGTTATACCTAAAAAACTACGTGACTATTTGTTGGAAGAGTTACATGCAGGACACATTGGAGTAGTTAAAATGAAACAAATAGGTCGCAATTATCTATGGTGGGAGGGACTGGATGCGGATATAGAAAATTTTTGTCACAAATGTATAGCCTGCAACGCGCAGCGTAATGAACCACCTCCTGCGCCGTTACTGTCTTGGAATTGGCCCACTGAACCATGGAATAGACTCAATATTGATTTCTTAGGATCTTATCGCGGTAGATATTACTTAGTGTTAATCGACGCGCACTCTAAATGGATAGAAGTGGAAAACGTAGGTACTACTTCTGCTGCCGCGGTTATTGGTTATCTACGTAAAATATTTGCTCGTTTTGGTCTTCCAAGGCGTATAGTAAGTGACAACGGGTCACCATTTTCTTCAACTGAATACAAATCGTATTTAGAAAAAAATGGTATAAAGCACAGTCCCGTAGCACCGTATCACCCGGCAAGTAACGGTGCGGCTGAAAACTCGGTACGGTTAATAAAACAAGTATTAAAAAAGGCCATGGTAGAAAATGACGACTATGATAAGGCATTGTGTAGGTTTTTATTTACATATCGAAATACCGAACACTGTACCACACAAAAGGAACCAGCGATAGCATTATTAGGTCGTAGATTACGTGGTAGACTGGATTTATTACGTCCTAATACGAATGAATTAGTGCGAACAACTAATGACCTACAGGAGGCAAAAAGTAAAGGCGCGCTTCGCGAAGTAGCAGCTGGTGATACGGTACTCATGCGAGATTATAGGGATAAAAATATTAAATGGAAGGAGGGGGTAGTCGTGGAAAAAACGGGACCGTTGTCATATGTAGTTAAAACTAGTGACGATAATAAACCACATAGGCGTCATATAGATCAATTATGGGAAAAAAATATTACAAGTAGAGAGTCGCGACATTCATTATCTTGTGTTGACCATAAATCAGATCGATTAACTAATAATGAAAGCGGAGTAACTGTCAGTACTACCAGCCCGACACAATCAGTATCCACATGTATCACTGATAATAATAATTTTTCTTCGCCGTCATCGAGTGAACATGAAATCAGCATGGTCAGTACTCAGTCACCAGGAAATGACAACAAACATAATATTATTACTGAAACTGATTCTCTCAATTCTTCCAAGCGTTTACGCCGGGTTTCTACTCAATATGGAACTCGACGTGTGGTTTTAAGAAAAGATTTAAAAAAGAATCAACTTTATCTGATTGTTCATATTATGTATATATTTGTATCTAATTAGTTTTGTATGTAATAAGTTCATCGTATGTATATTGTCTAATGTATATGATCTGTTTAATGGTTGTAGATTGGGAGGTCAGACCATGGAATAGTTGTAAAGTTAAATTTTGTATAGGATACTTTAGTATTAATGTAGTCAGTAAGTTCAATAGGAAGGGAAAAGTGTAATGTATAATATGTAGGTAATAGAAGAAATGTATAGTTTATTATACCCGCACTCATGTATTTGCACTTGCGATTGATTACTAATAAAAACAGTCAGCGATCGTCCATGTTTTTGTTCATACATATCATATAGCACACAATGTGCTATAATATTATAGATTCCATATGAAACGTATTAAATTTTAAGTAAAGCTTACATACACACACACACACACACACACACGCACACACATGCACACACACACACACACCACACACACACACGCACACACACACACACATACATATCTGACGTTGTATCCCTAACGGTAAACCTTACATTCGCTGTGAAACGAGTATGATACTAGTATACATTCTCTGAAATTTAAGAGACAATATTTTTGAGATACGGTGGGAGCGTCCACTTAATTTCCAATACCCAATATTATTTTCCCCTTTAATTACCGTCCGAATATTTTAAAACGTTACATAACTAGTATAACATTATATGTCAATTATCAAGATTTATCACAAGAAAGTCGATCATGACAGACGAACGGACGCATGAATGAACTGATGACGGTTAAATTTATCCTTTTACACTGCGAAATCTCTCAATCGTCAAACCTCAATCTCTAAAATCCGAAGACATAAATATAGAAGTAGAGGAATCGAAAACATTACATTGCATTAAGTTTAAAATCGTTATAGCCTTTGAAGAGTCGCCCGTTCAGCAGTTTCTCATGGAAAATTAACGCCTTTCAGGTCGAAATTGCGAGGCATTACGAGGACGGGTATTTGATGAAATTTAATCACTAATAGCAGCTCACGCCGTGGCGAAGCCGTGTCGGACGCGTAACCTACAAATGCATTTATTTATTAACAAGTATGACTAAAACAGAACTATCATAGTTTAATGAAGTCTGTCTTGTCTAATCAATTTCCTGTGAAATTTTAGTGGGTTTCCAACATGTTAATAAAGTCAGTTTTTTTATTAATATGCCGAGAAATTTGAGTATTTTTTTATATTTATTCGATAAATTTAATGCACGATGCAGTAAAATCTATTTACCGTGACTTATAAAGAGGATTATAATTTTACGATATTTAGTGTTGAAAATGACATTTCTCTAAGTAAACCTAAAATTAGATTATTTGAGTTGTCAGCTTCTAAAAGCCCGCCGGTAGCACTTAGAATGGGGTTCAACGGGGTACAGTTCGGCTAGAGCCTAATTATACAAATGACAATATTTTAGGAATAGTTATTTAGATCTAACAAGCTGTCGATAGCTGTAATTGTCATTATTATGTAAAAGTATGTTAATAATATAATTATATAATAATAATGTATCATAATTAATAAAAATAATGTATTAAATCATTTCAGACTCATAGATGAACGTAAATTGTAAATATTTTTACAGTGGAAATGCTAGATCTGTTTTTAAGCGATGGAAAATTTAGATAAATTCTACTCCTAATTATTTTTCCTTCAAAATCAAAATAAATCATATCGTAACGATGTTCACAAATTCATCCCAATTTCTGGAACATAATTCAAGCATTATTTTTCTGTACGTGCCTTTGTTACGTGTGTACAACGTTGTAAAAGTTAAATAAACACGATCAAACTTCACAGACAAGGGTAAGGACTTTACTCTCATAGGTAGCGTGTGCATTGACGAGAGATAGTTTTCCTTCTGTTTTTTTTTTTACTAAAAGTTTCATAACCAAAAAGGGAAAACGGTCATTTTTCCTAAGATAAAAACCGGCTAAGTGCGAGTAGTACCGCGCACAGAGCCTTCGTACAATCATACCATTACCTACATAAGTCGGTTTCAAAAACAAACTGAACTTTGCAATTGAAAGACACCTTCTCCCATACTACCCAGCTGTAAATGTAAGTTTGTAATGCCAAATAATAACAAATTAACGATTTCGGATTTTTTCTTGTGCTTCGAGAGCTTGCTTCTCGCCAAATTTCATGATTCTAGGTCGATGAGAAGTACCCTATAGGTTTTGATTTACTTGTCAAAGTGTCAAAATATTTATAAGGCATAGTTAGCCTTACTGTTTTATTGCATTTACTTAGAGATTGATTATTTTACAGCTCCAAGGACCGCAGACATAAGTATTTAATATGAATTGCAACTTGATAACTTCACCCATTCCTGATAAAAAGAGTCTTGACAGACAAACAGACAGACGGACGACGAAGTCACCCTATAAGGGTTTCATTTTTTCCCTTTGAGGTACGAAACCCTAAATAACGCTTCGGTCGATTTTTTCAGAAATTATGGGACGCACAAATTTTAAATTTGGTAGACTAAACCATCTTGTTAATTTACATATTTTACAATTGTCATCACTTTAAAATATAACGAATTAAGGAAAGAGTAAATTAGGTACTCGATCTTGACTTGATCATCCCCCTCCCCTTAATTTCAAAGTTACAGGGATATAAAACTTTGCCTGAAGATTACCGCAAAAATATAACACTAGACCTAAAGTTAAGAGAACATCCTAAAGTTAAGAAAAGAAATAACGTACCAAATTTCAATGTTCAGTTCCAAAATGGAAAAAAATAGGACACAAAACAACTTGATGATACCATATGATATCACCAAGACAACGCAGTGATAACATATGGTATCACCAAAACACCGCAGTGGTACTATGCAGTGGTATTGCCGCGTTTTCTAAGTCATATTTTATGGTTATTTGTAACGTCGTAAAACCCAAACGCGATTTTTAATTTTTTATCTGTCTATTTGTTTGTTCGGGTTAATTTTTGAAATGGTTGAACCGATTTTGGCAGTACTTTCATTGGTAGGAGAAGGTCTTTTTAGAGAGCAATCTAAGCAAGGCTTTTTATCGCGAGTAAAGTGTAAAGTAGCGAGTAAAGTATGATGGAACATTTTATCAGAATGTTTCATTCCGCAAAATAGTCTTTTTGTCATACAAAGAATAGGTTCTACTACAAACTTTGCCCTTTTAGTTGGTAACGACTAGCAATTGAGAGTACGGAACGCTATAATGCTAGGGTAGGACTTGAAGATCTTTATTCTATAGAAATCCTTAGACAAAACGACAAAAATCTTGGACCAAAAACCATAATGGATGAAGCCATAATAACTTGTCGCTCTTACCACCGTGTGCCAAACGAATTTTCATATCCGTTTCTATCTCATTGAGCGTAACGGATGTCTTGTTTCCAGATGCCGAACTAATTTTGAAGGCTTCAGGCTTACCGCAGATAGCTCACACAATACACAGCCTCCTTCTTCTGCTAAGCAGTCTTCTTGGACTCATTTCATGTAACAAGTAAGTTTCACACAGTCATATTTGGGTCCTTCTTTGTCGTAGTAATAAAGTTTAGTAGTTACTACAATCTGAATTTTATTCATTGTTCGAATCATTGTAAGAAATATCTATTGGTTCTGAATTATTTACTGTTGACAAGGCTCTTGGAATTTTTTTATCCTCTTAGTTTTCTTCTGGTTAACTTTTTCTTTGTTAGATGGTTTCTGTACTGACTTTCGAGTGCCCATTTCCTTTTTGTTACTGTCTCTCGCTTTCTCAATATTTTCTTTGCTTGTTAATTATCAGAGTGTCTGACTAAAAATGTTTTGAACCAGTCATATCTACCCATTTAAGTCTCGTTATTAAATGGATTAGATATGCCATTGGCTTTCAGGAAATAGTAAGCAAATTGCCACACAGATCTCGGAGTCAAAGTATATCCAGACTTTTCCATACGCTGTAAATACAACACTAATTTTGTGTCATGACCTTTAAGACATGAACCACGTCCGAGGGGTGTTTTTTCATCATTACCTGTAGCCACTCTTCGTTTTAAGGTACAATACGGTATACCATAATCTTTGGAAGACTGCTGCATTGTGGTACTAGCCCCATTCATCATGTGCATCGCTTCTAAAAAAAAATCAGTTTCAAATGGAGTTTAATAGTATAAATTTTACTTATATGAATTATTTCTGAATTTTGCGGACTTGAAAACAAATAACACATTGTGGCTTGTCTTCCAATGCCATAAATCCATATTTTAAATGTGTCGTTATATAACCTGATCTTTTTCTTCACCGTTTCACCAGACGTAGAAGGCAGATTTCGTTTTGTCACAAAGTTGTCCATTTTAATTTAACTTTTTAGTGTTAAAAATTAAACACTGGGTGAGTGAGATAAGATTGTTGTATATACTTGCTTTTCTGTGCTACTTCCCTATAAAATGTAAATGACGATTAAACTCTGCTTCGCGTCCTTTTGTTTTGCACGTGTCACGAGATGCGCGGGCGGCGGCGACAAGTTCGTACAAGTACAACACAGGTTAAAACCTCGCCCAGACAGTAATTTTATACCCTCAGACAGGCGGGCGCGATTAACATGCGCGATAATTTATATTTGTAATGCGTGGTTTTGCGTTTTTATCGCCTGAGGGAGCCTTGAAAATTTAAATGAAACATAAATAAATTATTAATTAAAATATTATTATAATTATAATTTTATAGTGAAGGGGTTTGCAAGACTTTATACTTAAATTTTTGGGCTTTTTCGTAGGTCGCGACATAAAAATGGTTGTAAAATGCCTTAAGCTAATGAATGTTCGACTAGCTCCTAGTGAAGTTAACCGACTAGTTTTTTTAATTAATGTTTCAGTATTTCCTTAATTATGTTTACTGAAACTATAAAAAAATCTCTGCTAATTATTCACTAATCGCAACACAAACAACTCAGCCTAACTTGTGTCAGTAATGATAAAACATAGAGACAATAACCACATAGCATCTGTTGCACGCTGAAAAAACTTTTCTTATCAAAACACTTAGGATGTACAAATTCTGCTGTACACTGTTATGTTATTCTATAATTGATTTTGATTATTAAACGTTTTCGAATTCTTCCTCAAGATGCACACTCTTGTAACTTCTTCTCATAACTTAATTTAAATGCTTGCTCTGATTAATTATTTATTGTAGCTGGTAGTCGCCCAGTGGTAGAAATTTAATTGTAAGAACAAAATAAACACTTTTGCATCTTAACATATACTCCACAGACTCAAAATAGATCACAAGTTACATACGATTCTTAGCTCAAAACACATTCAGTCAATCTGTCAGTAATTATTTGTTAGCAACATTTTAAAATTCTTTGGCGACAATCTACTCTGCGCAACTGTTTCAACATCGGATCAAAAATTAAAATAGACGGACTTTTTCCTCTAAAAGCGTGTTCGTTTTTTATTGACCTAGTTCTAGACTTTTCGTCTTAACATACACTCCACAGACTCGAAATAGATCACAGCTCACAATTCTCACACAATTCTTAACTCAAAACTCATTCAGTGAATCTGTCAATAATTATTTGTTGGCAATATTTTAAAATTCTTTGGCGACAATCTACTTTGCGCGACTGTTTCACCCTCGGACCAAAATTTAAAATGGATTAAGCTGTCATAGTCGCTCCATTTGTTTACGCATTTGTTAAAGACAAAAATGGGAAAAAAGGATGTTATAGTCTATCACGTACGAGTCAAATACTCGAAGCTCCAGTTAATTATGAAATAAAATATTATTTTATTTCCCACTGGGGGTTGTAATTACAACTGCAGTTACGGAATGAGTGAAGGAACAAAGATTTGGGGACTTATAAACTAATCTTATCGCTAATACGAGTCATTCAATGGGGGTGCAGAAATCCGACGACTTCCTCTCGAAGTAACGCAGTCGGCGATAATCAGGACATTGCTACTCTTGCTACTAAATCGGATCTCTACTCAGCAAGAGGAACACGCCTACCAAATTTCAAGTTCGTAGGTCCAATAGTTCCGGAAACCTCGTAATAAATGAATCGGTCAATCACTCTGTGGAATGAAGAGAAATGTATAGCAATACAATTTCATGAATTTATAGCGTTTCGCAAATGCCCGGTCCCATCAACATCTACCCTAATCTATGATAGCGCGACATATTATACAATATACATATATACACTAACAATACAGCGGTATAGTAATATTATACATCTAATGGTAACTACAAGGATAAAACGATTATAAGGCGATATTACTTCTTTTTTATACCGGACGTTACACGTTAATGCTAATAAAATAGTAATTGATTAACGTTAGGTCCACATAATAAACGCCCCTTGGAGGATCAAATCGCTTTCGGAATTGTAATCTAAGCAATTAGACCCATATTATCTAATAAGAAAAAATAATGCAATGCATTCACAAGAGAATTATTATATTTACATTATGTACAATTTCACAAAAATCGGCCAAGAGTGAATTGGACATGCTCACGATAATGTTCTGTAGCCAATAATAATATTTTCTTATGCATTACGCTTGCTTAAAATTATTTTACTTTGACGTTTCCTGTATTGTTTTGTGAGAGAGAAAAATATAATTAAGTCAACTCCAGATTAATTTATTGAAATAAACCAAGTTACAAGATACTGAACGTCAAATCTACTCTACTCATTTAATTATACAAATTGAGAGAATTGATTCGAAATTCAGTTCGATTTAACATTTTACAATATATTAATGTATAATATTTAAAAAGCCAATATAGAGAGCGTGCCGGTAAATCTTTAAAAGCAACTCGTAAAAAAAAATTTGAAAAAAAAAACCGATTTCAAAACACACTAAAAAGTACAAAATAAAATAATATGGTTTTTTCTTTCTTTTCTTTAATTCGATTTAAATGACACCACCTCGAAAGAATACCCTTTTAAACAAATAAAAAAATTTTAAAATCGGTTTATAAATGACGGAGTTCTGAGGCAAAAACTCAAAAAAAAAGTACTAATTGAGAACTTCCTCCTTTTGATGAGATGAAATGAGATAAGATTTATAAGTAGACACCTTATATTATGCAACATAAAATAATCTCAAATATATATTGAAAATGCTTAAAACGTGCAATTAAAATATGGAAATATGCAACACAACAAAACAACTAACAACTATATTCAAATAAAAACAAAAAATGTAGTATTAACAATTAAAAAAGTTTTTTTTTTCCATTTCTAGGTTCATGTTGCCAATGCCAAAGGTTGCAAATTTCGGCTCCAGGTGTAAATATTACGGAAGAAAAATGCTGTGATATAGACAAATAGACATAAGAAAACTGTAAGAGTTGCAATTTGCCATTTTTATAAAAACTGCATTTCAATTTATCAAAAACGATGTATTGAAGTATCAAAATTAATAAGATATTTCAGTAATTATGATGAAATAAAGACCTAGGACTTGTGTATCCAAAACAGTTTGCTTAAATTGTTGATGTCAATAACCTAAAGATGTTATTTAGTGGCCTTTTCTGGCTTAAGGACAAGGTAACATACAGATTAAAAAACCTTTCTATAGGTATAAAAATAACGAGGAGAACAATGATTATAAACAAATGTACGGACGGACATATGACAAGGGTTTCTTTGTTAGGTAAGGAACTATAAAAACTCCAAGTTGTTTAATTTAATCGATTTGTGGTATTCTGATTCACTACAAATCTATTTCGTGACCAGTTACAAAGTTTCAATAATATAAAACCTCTATTACTTTTTTTGTTAAGTTTTTAAATTGTTTAAAACAACGCTTTAGAATTGTGCATAAGTTGTGTCAAAATTACGATTAATTCTACCATTTCCTATTTAAATTCTTAGAAAATAACACTAATCTGCTTATTTCACAGTAAGCAACAAAACGTAACCAACAACAAGCAATTCTCAGAATCAAAATAATAAGATTTTCCACGTCATGTCGAACACGACGTCTTGTTTGCTAAACTTAATTATTTTGGACATTTTTTTCTGTGTCAACCATTCCTTTCTCATCGAAAACTCCAAGATCAAAAACACGTGTAATTTCGTCTTTATTGTCATCGCCACCTCCGTCATTGGTATTTTCATTTACCATTTCTACTCCTTCCCACACTTCAACATTTATGTACGATCCCTTCAAATTTTTTTTGGAATTGAAAACACATTTCTCGCAGTTGTTGCATTACATAATAAAAAATCATTCGAAGCTTTAGCGAGGTTAGATGAAAAATGTGGTGTCGATAATGATTATCTTTCTAAAATGAAAAAGGCGGTTTTAACAACGGTCGTCGTCAATGCCGTGTCGTTTGCCGCGGAGATTTTTGTAGTAAATATCCTCAAGTTTGATCTGATCGTGGCTTTGAGCTGCTGCATGTCAATAGCAGCTCATGATACAGAAATGGCATTTTACTCATTGATGATACACAGTTTAAACCTAAGGCTTTCAAAATTAGCAGATGCAAGTCCAAAGTTCGCAGCCCAAGTCTACAGACACATTTTAATGACTACGATGCATATAAATGAGGAGTTTAATTATGTTGTAAGTATTTGGTTTTATAACAAAATGTTCATGATGTTAGAATGTTAGAATTTTAATTCATAGCGCTGCTTTCGTTATGATCAATTAGATTAAATAACACAGTTATATACCGAGTAGCTTATCCAAGAAATTTAAAATTGAGCACATTCGGAAGAGAACGCTTTTGGTTGGTTACAATAAAGTAATAATAAAGTTAATAGTAGTTTAGCTCATCTCCAATATTATCTGCTGGATCTCATAGACCAGTCTCTTTGTCATCTCGTTTTGTAAGAAGAGACTCGTGTCCATCAGCGGATCGTATATATTGGGTCCTTACATATGAAATTAGCATTTTGTCGTACTGACCACTTTGATCTGAAATATCTCCTCTTTGGTTAAGAATTCCAAATTCAAATTTATAAATTCATTTAGCTGGTACATTTGAGTTTTGAAAACAGTCATTCATTTGTTTTTTCCTCATTATATTTTTTCTTTGGCGTCACTTATTACCGCACAATGGAAAACATGAAATATCGGTATATTTACGAGTACGAGTTCTATCATGGCACCAGTGCTACAGAAACAGCTCGAAGGATTAATGATGTGTACGGCGCTGCTGTCGCAAAAGAAAGCAAGGTACATTTTTGGTTTCAACGTTTTCTTTCTGGAAATTTCGACCTTCAGAACCAACCCCGTGGACGGCCGGAGACCAAAGTGAAAAATGAAGAATTAAAGGCTATTGTGGAAGCGGATCCATCACAAAGCACTTCAGAGATAGCTGCAGGCTTCGAGGTAAGTGATAAAACTGTATTAATCCACTTGAAGCAAATCGGGAAAGTAAAAAAACTTAAACGATGGGTACCTCATGAATTGAGTGAATCGAACTTGCAAACACGCGTCGACTGCTGTGTTACTTTGCTCAACCGACACAATAATGAAGAGATTTTAAATCGAATCATTACTTGTGATGAAAAGTGGATACTGTACGATAATCGGAAGCGCTCGTCGCAATGGCTGAACCCTGGAGACCCAGCCAAATCCTGCCCTAAACGAAAATTGACTCAGAAAAAGTTACTTGTGAGTGTTTGGTGGACTAGCGCCGGTGTCGTTCACTACAGCTTTCTAAAATCTGGCCAAACGATTACGGCAGATATCTATTGTCAGCAACTGCAAACCATGAAGGAAGAACTAGCTGCTAAACAACCGAGATTGGTCAATTGCTCTAGGCCACTGCTGCTTCACGACAACGCAAGACCACACACTGCACAACAAACAAACACTAAGTTAGATGAGCTACAATTAGAATGTTTGCGACATCCACCGTACTCCCCGGACCTTGCTCTAACAGATTACCATTTTTTCCGGAATTTAGACAACTTCTTACAAGGAAAAAAATTCAACTCCAATGTGGCAGTCCAAACCGCCTTCAAAGAGTTTATTGATTCTCGCCCCCATGGTTTTTTTTAGTAAAGGGATCAATGAAATACCTATGAGATGGCAAAAGTGCATAGATAACAACGGTGTATAGTTTGATTAATTAAATATATTTTACAAATAAAAAATTGACTTTATATTCCTCCCGTACAAAACGCCAATTTCATATGTAAGGACCCAATACTTTATCTACGTATTTACTACTACCGGCTCGCCTCGGCTTCGTCCGGATGGTATGTCGAGTGATTCCAACACACCACCACCAAATTTTTCCATTGTGATTTTCATACAAAAATACCATCCAGTTTCGACTTTTTCTGTGGATTTTCAAAAAATTCTTTCATACAAACCTTGTCCTGAAAAATAGGAACACGACAAAAAGAAAACAGCCGAATCGGTTTAACCGTTCTCAAGAGATGCCCAGATGCATGTAGCAATTGATTTTTGTTTAAGTATGTAGATGTAAGTAATCTAAATATTTTTAACATTCTCTGGAAATTTCAGAGCTAAGAATTGGAATCCAGCATCGATTCAAATTGGTAGCTGACTCAGTCTAAGCTAGTTACTGCTAAATTTAAATTACAAAAGTCAAGTGGGTCATTTTTGCGCAACTGTGTTCGTTTTATAATAAAATTCCTCAAGAAATTATTCAATTAATGGAAAAGCAATTTAAACTTGTTATTAAACCCACACTGATTGGAAAAGCATACTACAAAATTAGCGATTTCAGTGAAGAAAAAACAATAGTCTGCAAATAATCTTCTGCACACGCATTTACTGGCTTTATGAATATTGTATTTTAAATAACTATTGTAGAATGCTGTTGACTGATATTCTTGTCGGTTCTTCTCACTGTTCAGGTTTTCTTTTCGAACCGAACCAAAGTAGATTTGACGTTCAAAACTACCTTGCAATTTGGTTTACTTGAATAAATTAATTTGACTTTGAAGCTCTGGAATTTTATGTCGAAAGGAAATCGCGCCGATCAACAAGTTTTCTAACTATGACTAACTGTCTAATATATAAGTTGCCCGCGACTTCATTTGCGTAGTATTTCATTTACTTAATTAAATAATTCAGAAGCCTTCGCGGATGTACGCAGAACAATTCACCAAAGTTTCATCACAATCGTATGAACTGTGTCGAAACGCGCAGAGGACTAACGAACAAACATTCGTTTTTATGTACGACTAGCTGTACCTGCGACTTCTTCCGTGCGGAAAATTTTTTCGTGTCTTTCCCGGATTAGGTTAGATTACATATATTGCATATATTGTAGATTTTTGATGAAAAGTAGCCTATGCCTTTTTGATAAGGAATGCCTATCGCCGCACCAAATTTTATCACATCTGAGGTTTAGCATTTCCCATACAAAGTATCATCGCCCTTTTCACCTTCTTAAGGGTAGATTTTTAATAAAAACAGGAGCCTATGTCCGTATTTTGATGTCGAACTATCTCCATGCCAAATTTTATCATAATCGGTTTAGCGGTTTAGCATTACCCATACAAAATTTCATCCCCCTTTTCACCCTTTTAGAAGTAAATTTTTGATAAAAAATGTACACCTACATTTTGGACAATTATATGTTCTTACTCTTTACCAATTTTCATCAAGATCGGTCAAGCCGTTCCTAAGTTGTAAAACAACATACAGACAGACAGATAAAAATTATAAAAATGGTAGAATCGAAGTCAGTCATAAAATGACTATTTATCACTAAACGATAGACGCTACAGATTTATGTAGTAGTACATATGACAAGTATTTGAACGAAATAACACTAGAATCAATTACTGAATGTTATAATCTGTGAGATATTTAAAAGTGTTATTTTATTGTTTTACAGATTTTCATCATGTTCGGTGTTTCATTAGTTTCCATTATAGCCCATACAGTCGTATTGTTCTTAGGAGATGTCAGAATGGTAAGCGTTATTTTTTTTATACTATAAAGATTTACCCTCAAAGCGAGCTCTTTAAATGAACTATGTAGCTAATAATGAATTAGAAAAATGTTAACTAGTGCAACACATATGGAATAAGGTACACTGAAAAAAATACTTTACTTGAATTTCAAGGGTTGATCGGTGTTTTGTAAAACCAATCAAAGTTCACTAAAGCATTAATTATTTGTACAGAATTATGAATGTTCAATTTACAAAATAAAAAAGATTGAAGTTACACGTTCTAACAAAATAAAATTAATAAAATTGTATGTTAAGGCGACGCATTGATAAACAATAATTTTATCCAAAATAAACCTTCTGTTCTATGTTAACGTGCGCGCGATTAATTTTAAAAAATCCAACAATCATTTTGAGGAATATGTTTAAAGTAAGCTGTACAGAAAATTTAGAGATATAAACCAGTCCCGTTGCTCCGAAAAATGTAAATCTCTGTTTTAAAAGGGGTTTCTCCGATATTTTTTTTTGTGTTACTAAGTTAATCGACCGTATATCGCAACTGTCAAAATTAAGTCATTGAAATGAAGAATCAGGCAATCAAATATCATTGTCATACGTTTTGTAGTCACTTAGAAAAATTGAGATGCTTGGCGTCAAAATTTCCAATGCGTCGCCTTAAATTTACTAAAGAGTAGATGGTGTGCATCGGACTTAGTTTAGTTAACATTACTTAACTAATTTTTTAATTCCACAAAACAGTTTTGCAAAAAATTCAACATTTTATGTTAAGTAATAAACAATTTCCGTGTGTTAGTCCGAAATTAACCCGCAAGTTTAATAAACCTCTTGTAAACCGGAATAAAGAAGTTTTCAGTGCGTATGTCATACTGTGACAGATATTGACGCATTAGTAATAAGGGTTCAACAAGTATACACAACCTGTTGTCCTTATAGTATAAGAAAATCGTGTTGCGTACCGTATAAGGCTTATACAGTATGCTACCCTAAAAGTCAATTAGTTGAGGTATATGAGAGTTTTAATGAATTGTGGTACATCTATTCTATAAATAGCAGTTACCACATATACTTTAAGAAAAAAATTAAACCGACTTCCAAATATTATCACTGAAAAGTACAAAATAATAATCCTTTACTAACCAACACTCAAATATAAAATACAAAAATAACTTTATACACATGATGCTGAGTCAGTGTCAAACCTACCGAACTAGTAGACGTTCTGTTTTTGTTTATTAGTCTAGTACCGGCTTTAATAACTTTCAAATTGAATTATGTTGGAAAAGACAGGGGGCAATTCGTGGTCTTGCCGCTCGGCTATGAGAAATAGGTACTCAATCTTATAAGAGGCGAACTACTCCATAAAATACCACGTTAAGACAAAGTTAATGTGCAAACAACAGAAAACTCCGTAACAATTATTACGTAGATATTTGGAAATTTAATAATGGCAAACGATCCGTCGGAGAAATGCTATCGCACCGGCCGCCGTAGTCTAACAAAATGTCAGCGCCGGCCCCGACGTTCCGTTAGCGCCTTATCCCTTCCAAACCGGAAGTCGCGTTTTGCCTTAGTATAGTCAAATAAGTGCCTTTTATTATTTCCACCGACAATTATGTAGGTGTCGTATCTGTGGAGTTATTTTTTTTGTAAAGGATAATTAATATATTTATTTGCAGTTTTTAGTGCTTTTATTTGGAAGTCAGTTATATTAATTTCTTATAAGTTATTTATTTTTCCTCTCTCGAGTGACCTTGTTCTAAATAAATGTCAATTCTAGAACGGAATATTAAATAATCATCAAAATGTACTACAGTAACTGACTAGCGTAATTGTCAATTTTATTTAAATAGAATTAAATTTAATTTATGTTTATTAATAATACTTGAAGCGGTGTAAGTATGCGACTCTCTCTGAGAGTTTCATATTTGCGCCCTTTACAGTCGAAACTTTGTGTTCCTGGTTCCTTGGGTCCCTGAAGCCCATCGACTGGTTTTTGATATTTGTAAGAGACTGGTCGAGGCTTCGGGAGACCGCCGGGCTGGCAGTTTCTTCCGTCAACGAATCAGTTTGGCTATTCAAAGAGGTAATGCTGCCAGTCTGCTAGGTACCTTAAGCAATGACAGCTTTCTAAGCGGCAACTTTGAGGAAGTCTATTATTTAAGATAATGTATAGTTTTAAGTTTTTAAATATTAACGTATGTATGTACTTTTTGTTAATGTAAATAAATTACTAATAAATTTAATTTATATAGTATTAGAATCATATTTTTAAAGTTATTTATGTGCTCGAGTTTTTATTTTGAAATAGGTGAAACTTTTCCTTAATTATGTCCTCAGACTAATAATTATAACAGACGTAGCATGAGCTGTTCCAACCTTTATATCGGTACGTCAACGTAAAGTTTTTTATCCTGGTCCTTCGTATTTTAAACAGCAACGATTGACAGCGACACTTAAGTAATATTGGCAATATAGCTATGCGAGTGTAAATTATGTAAATAAACAAAGAAGAGATACGCAGTATGACAGCGTCGGACGACAGTGTTGTTGTAAAAATGAGAAAGGACAATGAAGTATCACAAGGTTGGACGACAGTGTTATTGTAAAAATGTGGAAGGATGATGAGGAGAAAATGAGGAAATGAAGAAGATGATTCGGGCACGTAAATAAAGAAGAATGTAAGAATCGCGATGCTTAGCGTTCCATCCTCTCTGACTACCCCGTTGAGGGATAGAGCATTTATGCTAAATATTCTCTCAAACTCTACATACATACGTACACATCTTCACGCTGTATCCCCGATGGGGTAGTCAGAGAGGACGGAGCGCCAAGCGTCGCGATCCTTACATACTTCTTTCGCTTCCTCAAATCTCATCATTCTCTTCGCACATTTTCAACTAGTGCTTTTTACATTTCCGTCGGCTAGCACTCTAGCTATTTGATCTTCATAAGTCAGTCTTGGTCTTCCTTGGCTTCTTTTATCACTCACTTTCGCTCTATAGATTTTCTTCGTCAGTCTTTCATCACTCATTCTTTCCATGTGCCCGAACCATCTTAGCATTCTTTTCTGCATTTTTTCAATAAAACTATCGTGCAAGCCTATCATACTGCGGTATCTCTTTATTGTTTATTTTGTCTGCAAGGGTGACACCGGACATATTTCTATGAGATCGCATTTTTCTGCATTTATCTTACTTTCACTCGATTTCGGGCATATCCAGGACTGACTACCATACAATAAAGTTGGCACCAACACCGCATTGTTTATTGCCATTTTGCTGAGCTAGATATATTCATATTGCTAACTAATGCGGACATAGCACTTTTCACTTCATTTCCGGCTACTACCAGTCTCTCCACACCCAACTCACATTTTTCATCGCTCGAAAACTCTTAAACTCTAATTTTCATTAAATAATTATTACGACATATTACGTCGTATGCTGTTATGTCCTTTAGATCGAGGACAATAAAAAAAAAGGGTAAAGAATGACGTACGATAAATGATAGAAATGGCACGCATAGGTATAGTTATAATTATTTGTTTGAGAACTACACCATAATACATTTTCAGCAAATTGCCATGATGGCCTTCATGGTGTGGCGTATACTGAAGACTCTGTATTCACTTTGTGCACTGTGCAGAACTGCAGCTACGACTTCTGATATTACGCAGAATATGGCTTTCAGTCTCGCAAATCGCTTAATTTACCATCCAGCGTTAAATAAGCCTAATGAACACCTGTCTAGAAATGCCTTTTCAAATATAACAGGTTAAGTATGCAATAATATAAGCGAAAAATGTAAGTCAAGGATAGCTTTAGTATTTAAAACTAGCCATGCCTCTTAATTTCAGCCGAGACAAATTTAGTACTTTTCCAGTGTAAAAAGTAATCTATAATACCCTCTAAAAAGTCCTTTACCTGCCAATTAAAATCTCGTTGAAATCGGTTAAGCCAATTCGAAGACTATCCCGGTCAAATAAACAGAACAGATAAAATTTAAAAGAAATGTTTGCATTTTTTATGCGGAAATAACCACACAAAGCCTTTATTTCGAAATCACAAAAAGACACTTCAATTTTATTTATATGTACTTAGTTTCCAAAATTATTTTTAACCACTTCAAAATTTATAACTTTCACAAGTTCGCACAAACTTTTACAATTTTTTTTAATGTCATCATAAAAAGAGCGCTTTCGCACTGCGTTCGACTGAATGCGACAAAACACGGACCTAGAAAACTCGAACGACTACTTCGGTCGGACGCAGTGCCAAAACATTCCACAGATACAGTACAATAATGTATTACAGATATGAGGAGAGACTACACAACGTTGTATCGTCTGTGCAGTTTGATGACATGCAATCCACCGCGTTTTTACACCAACAACACGATCGTTATTGACCTCAGTACTCCAGCCACTCTTTTGGATGTCATCGCCACCTACTTGATCATCATTATACAGGCTAGATGTCAATAATATATCTTACAATAAGTAACTATAGAAAAAATAATCAAATAAGGGTGTTAATATTTACTAGGATTTCCTCTGTAGGAATTCTAGACAAACTAGATACATGCATAATATTATCTTCAGGCTGTATCTCGAACGGGGACAAAGAGGATGAAGCGCCAAGTGTCGCAGTTCTTACATACTTCTTTCGCTTCATCAAATCTCATCATTCTCCTCCCACATTTTTCCCTAGGTATGCGAATGCTTTTGACATTTCAGTCAGCTAGATGTGTAATAAAAATGCTCATTTAAAAAATCCAATTCTCGATACACAAAAATAAAGATGTTAAAGTGTAAAAACTTTGTCTGTATGTGTATTCCATTGTAGTTGTTACGGATGAATCGACTTACACACAGCTTTGTTTTTGAAAGCCATAAGCAGTTTTTGTGAATGTTCTTATCTGTGTTTGGTGGAAATTGATCCTGCCAGAATTACGTACGATGGGCGGTCCGTCCTCTGTCTATCCCATTAGATATACAGCGTGATATGATCCTCGGGAATATTTGATCGTACATCGTACCTATCTGTATCTACAATCAAATATTCAGGTTATATCCATGTTACTCAAAAATGTTATAGGGCTTGTTGTAAGCCCGTTACAGACACAGATATAATATATATCAATACATTAAATACACCTAAATATATTGTGGTACATTATCCATATAAATCTTTAAACGTCCACGCATGGTTCGCTGCTACATATTTCCATTTATTACTGAATTTACACCATAGGTATACGTATCTATTTTGGCATATTAATACAGGTGTAGCTTAATAACTGCTCCGCGTTTGTGACGCGCTTTAAGCATCAGACTATTGAAAAATAAATTTAAACTTGACTAATGAATGTTTTTGGTCTACAATACAACCATACGATATTTATATATTTAACAACCCACTTTTTTCCAGATATACATGACATACAACTGACGCCGCTAGCAGTGACAATGGTTTTGAATTTAATTATCCACATAAGAGTATAAAAAAGTATAGTAAAAAAGTAAAAGTATAGCATGTAAAAGTATTTGTATCGTATTTATAAAGTTATTTTTGTACTTTAGTTTTGTTTAGTAAAGGATAGTTATTTCATACTTTTGAGTGCTTTTTTTGGTTGGTTTAATTTTTTAATATTTTTTTTTCTTTCTCCCTTTTGAGTGACCTTGGCCTAAATAAATATCTGGGGCAGGTCAACAGTTAATTTCTTTTCTAATTATGGAGCGCACTGTGTTAACTTCCATTCTATTGAAGAGCACACACCGTGGGCTTTCACAATAAAAGATACGAACATGGGATATTATTACCCATTATCGTCACCCCCTCCCCCTCCTTTCCCTATTTCCCTAAAGGCCGACAATGCGCCTGTGATTCTCCGGATGTAGCGAGTGTCCATGGGCGGCGGTTGGTTACCCTCCATCAGGTGACCCGCTCGCTCGTTTGCCCCCTCTTTTATAAAAAAAAATCAATATCATGTGATATCAATATCAATCATTAATCAGTAATAAAAACAGTGTAAAGGTTACATCGTAATTACACCTTAGCAGTATTCTTACAATCAGAAGACGACAGCCACCAGCCGTATTCTCTGTCCCACACAAGACTGACTCTACTGACTGAATTTATTATATCACAGGCAATTTATATCTTCTCCCTACTACCATTATACCATATGGGGATAACGATATGATATACAAGAGAATCATTAATATTAATAAATAAAGGTTATAACCAGATCGCGTTATAGATAGATAGATAGATAGATAAACAGTTTATTACAGGACTACAACACACAAGGTAGGTACCTTTACAGACATAAACATTATTAAAACAAAGTACACAATAAAAAAAAAAAATAATAATAGTAACAATCTTAAAAGTAGCAAAAGATACACAAACAATGTTACAACGACATAAATATCAATGCATGTCCCATGCATGATGAACTGCATGGACCATGGACAGGTGATTAAGTATAAGCAAAAGCCCAGGTGTGTTGCAGCACTGCAAAAGGTCATAGCTCAGAGTATAACATTACTCTAACAGTCTAACAAGAGCAAAACTCTGTTATTCTGCTATAGCCTAGGAGCATTTGCGAAAAAAAGAAAAAGGAAAGCAAAAAGTTAATATAAATATTGGCTACGTGTGTGTTCAGTGTGCTTCATGTCGTGTTTGTTTTGTGTGTGGTTGCTCAATAAAGTAACACTGTATAGTGTCCAGACAATGTAATGTCCATTCCAGATATAATCAGAATAATGAAGATGAAGATATGAAATAATGATAAAATAAAAGGTATTAACAACAATAAATTGCACTATCTACACAAACTCAAGTTTGATTGGTTTAAACTGTATACCAAAATTATTTCACATAAAATTAATAAATAAAATTGAAATTAATAGATTTATCTCACTATGATATTGAAGCTGCTGCTGTCAAAAAGCTGGCTGGAACTCCAGATTGTTGTTGGTCTAGTAAATATTCTTTAAATTTTTTCTTAAAAATGAATTTTGACTGAAGAAGTCTTAACGGGGGCAGGATGTTGTTCCAGCATTTTGTTGCTTGGTAGCGAAAACTACCCTTGAAAGCAACAGTTTTATGAAGATGTGCAGCTAGTAATGGTCGTGATGGTCTCACATTATATCTGCTGTGGAATGGAGAGAATTGCACCTTCTTGTACAAATATTCGGGTGTCCTATATTTAATTACGTCAAATACCAAACCAGCGAGGTGCTGATGCCTTCGGAACGCCATATTAAGTGTGGAGGTTTTGTTTAGATATGGTGTTATATGAGTGCGGGGTGGATGTTGTAACAATACCGACAACAAGCATTCTGCACTCGTTGTATGAGACGCTGGGTTCTCAAGTACAAACGCGGGCCGTACACAAGGTCACCGTAATTCAAAACCGACAAAACAAGAGACTCACATAGGGTAACCCGCGCCGTCTCAGTAAGTAAATTCCTTATATTATATAATATTTTGAGTCGGTAAAAGCAATTTTTAACCAGTTGTAAAATACGTGCCTCAAATCGCAACTCACTGTCAAAGATAATTCCAAGGTTCCGAGTCTCATTCACCCTGTCAATAACATGTCCCAAAACAGTAATGACGGGACATGAGCCCAACACACATGCGATTTGTTGCTTGGAGCCAAGAACAATATACTTTGACTTCAAGGGATTTAATACCAAGGCATTGTTCAAAGACCATTGTGACACACGCTCCAGATCATTATTTATCTTAAGCAATGCATTGGCAACACTATTGCGTGGCACTGAGATGTAAATTTGGACGTCGTCGGCATAAAAGTGAGTCCTACAGTGAAGAATATGACTAGACAGATCTGCTGCATAAATAACAAACAGCAAAGGACCGAGCAGCGTTCCCTGCGGTACGCCACGATTGACGGTTCTAATGTCCGATCTAAGGACCAAACCACTCTCTTTCTCGAGTTTTACTGATTGCTGACGGTCTGTTAAATAGCTATTAAACCAGGACAAAGTACTGCGGTCTAATCCGTAATATGATAGCATTGAAATCAAGAGGGAAGTATTTAGACTGTCGAAGGCACGAGAGAAGTCAAGTAGTGCTAGAATAGTAGCTCTACCAGAACCCTGCTCGGTCAATATATTGTCTGTAACGTCCAAAAGCGCCGTTACTGTGCCCCTGCCCTTGCGGAAACCGGACTGACTATCTGGTAAGATCCTTTTGTCTTCTACGAATTTGCTCAGTTGAACATAAACTGCTTTTTCCAGTACTTTAGACAAGAATGGTATGATGCTTATAGGTCTTAGCTCTTTAAGTTCCGTGGGATTGTCTACTTTAGGCAATGGAGAAACGACTGCAGTCTTCCACAACGTAGGTACAACACCAGTAGATATAGATTTGTTAATTATAGCTGTTATAATTGGAAGAGTACGCGGCATTGTTAAAAGAACCATCTCTCGTGTTATGCCATCCACACCACAAGCATTGGATGTAATAGCCAGAATATATTTGCTAGTGTCACTCTCATCAACAGGCTTTAGTATTAGCTTATTGCCTTCAAGTCCATGGTGTTCAAAGTAAGACAGTTGTGATATAGCTACTGAAGTAGAACCCGGTACATCCAGAAAATGGTTATTAATATCATTTGAGTTACTAAAGTGGGCAGGAAGTGAAAAGTTCCGTTTACTGTTGGGCATGATTTTTTC
Source organism: Zeuzera pyrina (assembly GCA_907165235.1). Taxonomy (NCBI): domain Eukaryota; kingdom Metazoa; phylum Arthropoda; class Insecta; order Lepidoptera; family Cossidae; genus Zeuzera; species Zeuzera pyrina. Next base: position 20,974,101 of record OU015636.1, read on the forward strand.
TTTCACATTCTTCCAAAATATCCTTGGGTCGTCGTGTTTTGAATTGATTACATGGTTATAATACGCTTTTCGTAATATATACTATTATGGACCAACTTTTTTAAGTCATTATAATATTTTTTGTGACTGTCCCGTTTTGTATCTCGGTATCTTTGTAAAGCAGAATTACGGAGATCAATCATGAATTTTATATTATCCGTAATCCAAGGCACTGATGAATAATTTTTTGTTTTATAAGTCTTCAAAGGCGCATGCCTGTCAAACAGAGACAAGAGGAAGCCATTAAATGTGTGGACCATACAATCTACGTAGGACAAATTGAGTATAGACTCCCAGTTAATACTGTATAAATCACTATTAAAGTCACTCAGATTGATGTTTTTAATGATTCGGTGTGAAAACCATCGCTTCAAAGGTTTCTCTTTCTTCACATTTATTGTGACATTCACCATGGCATGCCCCAGTGATCCCATTATATTAGTAACAGAGACGTCCCGAACTCATGCGTTGGTGCATACGACGTCAATAAGGAATTATCTGTGGAAAAGTGCGTTGACTCGTTAAGCACTTGCTGAAGGCCACTATATTGCAAAAACTGATTAAACTTTCCAAGCTTTGTGTTACGCGAAACCATCATATTGATATTGAAATCACCCATCAAAACAATATAATCATATCTCGAAAAATGAGCGACAGATTGTGTAAGCGCGTCTAAGAATAAATCTACATTCACCCATTCAGGGCGATATGCAGTACCGATAATAATACGCAATCCATTTAAAGTGACCGAGATCCACATCTGTTCAATGTTGGCTTCGGGGTTCGCGGTGGTTCGCGCGCGTACGCTGCTTGCAATGTAAAACGCCACCCCTCCCCCTCGTCCGTCACGCATATGCAACAGTCGACGCGTCGACTTCAGTTTGTAACCTGGAGCAACAGGAGCGCGGGCCTCCTCACCGCTTCGCAGCCAACTTTCGTTTATGGCCACCAAGTCTGCGCTGTGCCTATTCATCGCGATTATAAAGTCGTCGTGTCCAGTGCAAAGTGAACCAGGGTTGTAAAATGCTAACTTAAGATAATTAGTCTTGCTAGCCATCGGAGAATGTTAAAAAGCGTCCACAATCTATAAACAAATAGTAGTATGTATGTATTCCGATGCTAGTAATTGCATGATTATGTAATCGGTGCAGTAATATCAATAAGAACAATAAGTATAAATATGAAATATGTATATGTATACATGTGTGTTTATATAGTTTTTTATAAATACTACAAACAAGCAAAACCACAACACACCTAGGGTTATGTATTCGCATATGTATTCTATAATAATAAGGCATTGACATTTTTATGACCTCATCACATGAGGACAAGGATTCAAAATACATAAAGATAAAGAGACAGAAAATAAAGCAGACACACGGTACAAAAGACAATACAATATGTCCCCTAAAATTATCAACATTAAAATAAATAATAGAATAAATAATAGAAGCCAAGTAACTAAACAAATTAACACACATGTTACTGACCTTTATAATATAACATAAGTAATAGGCCCTATTTGTTATAACAAACCGAATGAGATCCAAAAACCCTTCCCAGATCTGCTTCAGTATGCAAACGGACCCTCTGTGCACCCTGTCGCTGACGAGCATATACGCGACCGTCTCTCGTCCAGATGTAAGTCCAGTTTTCTCTGCCAGCAGCCTCACGCGCTTTTTGGAATAGCTGTCGGTTGGTACGAGTCAGCCTCTCATTGACGTAGAAGCGCCTCGGTGTCCCCGGCAGGCCAGCACCCTCGGTGGTAGCTCCACGACGGACGCGTGCAGCTCGCAGCAGCTGATCACGCAGCTCGCGCCGCGTCAGACGTACCGCAATGAGACGCGGCCGCCCACGGCTGCCGACCTCCATTGGCGCGGACACTCGACCCACACGTGCGGCGCTTACAATGTCCTGTTCCGCCAGCGTGACTCCCAGCTTATTGGATAAAGTCATAACCACGTGTGAGACTGACTCACCCATCTGCTCTGGCACACAAGAAAGCTCTAAGTCATTAAGTAATAGTTCCTGGTCACGCTCGTTTAAGTCATGCTTGAGTTGCGCGATTGTGGTGGCAACCGTAGGATTAGACGGACGAGTTTCGATGCTTTCTTCTAGCCGACGCTCCAGGATATTCATTTGTGCGGTAAGCTCATCAACCCGTCTGTCGCAGGTTTCGACTTTGAGCAAGATCTCGGATACTGCAGCAGTCAGACTCGCCATTTGCTCACGGACCGCACGCATCTCCTCTCTAAAGAGACGAATCTCGTCGATAAGTAACTGGAGGTCCGCTGATTTGGGTTCCGCAGCCGGCGTATCGGCCGATTCCTGGTCCTTGTTATTACTCTTTACAGACACCGAACCGCCCTTACGGACTGTGACGTTTTCGGTGCCGTAATTACGCACTGGTGTGTTAACGTTTCCTGCTTTCGGTTTCTTACTCCTGCAGAGGTCACACTGCCATGAATCTTTGCCGGCTTTACTCATTGTAGTAAAGAAACGAGTCTCGGATACATTCGTACATTTCCGCTCGTAAACATCCGTGCATAGGCAACAACGTAAAAACTCCTTATCAATAATAGGATGCCTGCAACCTGCACATACCATATCGTCCGACATATTCAAAATAACAATATACGCAACGATCTACAATAATAGGCAGAGTAGCGGGCGCGGTGACACGGGTCTGCGGCAGCAGCGCTCAGGTGGGTAGAACACAGGTGACGTGTCTATGTGTGCGCTGTGTGGCGATACGCGCAGCTGATTCGTTGACGGGCGTCAGCTGATCGCGAGAACGCTTTGAATTTACTCGCACTGTTAACTGTTGAACAATTATTACGAATATAAACACCTCAATCACAATTATCACAAACACAATTCTCATGAAATTTTAGCACAAACAAAAAGCCCGGAACACTAGCTTTCCTTTAGTGTACTTTTTAACTTCAAACAGTAAGTTTTTTAGCAAATCTCGAATTATTTATTTGGAGCGACATAGACGCGATGTTTACTTGTCAAGAACCCGCGAATTCATTGTCCATTGTTATTTGGTGTTATTTGCTGTACCTTCGAAACCAAAGCTTCAATATCAATAAAATTTCAATGGGACCAATCTTAAAGTGTATCCTTTCAAACAAAAACAGATTTTTTCTAATCAGTTTATAAACGACGGAGTTATGAGGTAACAAACATAAAAGAAAAAACACAGCCGATTGAGAACCTTCTCCTTTTTTGGAAGTCGGTTAATAAAACAAGCGAACAATGGTCTTCATTATAATTTTCCTGTAAATTTTAAGCAAAGCTAAAAGTTTCAAAATACTGAGACCGTTATTTCGGAAATCTAAGTACCATTCTGTACGCTACCGTTCCAGTACCCTTTGAGAGTTTCCATCATGTTACCAAAAACCGGCCAAGTGCGTGTCGAACCACGTACAGTGAAGGGTTCTATAGTCGGGTTGGAAAAAGCTCAATATTAATTTAAGAGGCAGCAAAAATAAGTTTGTATTTATCAAAGACACTGAAAATTACAGTTATTTCTATGATTTTGTCCGAAGTTTCCCTAACTTGAAGAGTTAGAAGAGAGATATAAACTTTTCACTTCAAAAGGGCATATTAATGGAGCATTGACCCTATAGGGCAGAAATATCGGACCATCCTATGGATGGTGTGGAAAAAACGGCAAAAAATTAAACCATCACACAGACACAACTCATCGGCTAGTAACAGTAAATAGACAATTTTCAAATTGACATTCACTTTATCACGGGTCAAGTTACATTAGACTGTCAATTGACGTGCTCGATTACGTGTATCTATGCATCTCGCTTTCACCGGTGCAATCTCAATTGCGTTATCTCAGTCTATTCATACGCACGTTTAGGTCTTGTTAGGCGCTGTAACTGCGGCAGTGTTCAGACGTAAATTGATTACAAACAATGCCATTTCCGCTCTACAAGGTACTCGTAAAGCTTGGGGTACTCTTTAAGGTACTCGTAAGGATAAGTGTTCCATGCGCATATTACACCAACTAAATGTAATTTTAAAACTTCGATATCATTTTTGAAGACTCGTCCAAAGATATCCCATACAATTATGTGCACTAGAATTTTTTTCATCAATTAGTTACAACATAATTTCACTACATTGTACAGCGTTCATAAAGTAAACATACCTTCCTTCCATTTACGTAGTGCCAATAGTCTGAGTAAAATGGTTGTGACATACGAACAGGCAAATGAACATACAGACTCACAGAACGAAATCATAAGCGTTCCGTTTTTTCAATTGGCTACGGAACCCTAAAAACAATGCTTTTAAACTCCAGTAGCGAGAACGAAATAGGGATGAACCTGTTCACCACGAATGAGGAATGTTATATGCGTGCGTGCGTGCATTTTTTTGTTGTTTATTAGATACTAGTGAGTCGTTCCGGCTTCGCGCAAGGACTTCGTTATGAAATGTAAATATTTCTCTGCTTCTGTGGCCTAAGTGTTAAAGAGGGTACATGCAAATTGTAAATATTGTTTGTTAACTCTCATGAATGATCGTAAAAACCGCTTTTAAATTCATCTAGAATTTATAAACAAATACATAAACAAACGCAGGTTGCGATTTTATAACAAAGTTTCGTCAGTGAGTTCGTCCGCGTGTCTATATGTAATTTGAATTTTTCCTCATTCTTTTCACCCTTTGAAGAGTGAAAACACCCTATTAGGGGTTGGTTTTTGAAAAATCTCTCATATTGAGCGTCTGCGTCATGAAAGAAAGCTACTGTCCAAATTTCATTTTCATAGCGTCAGTAATCTCGGTTGGGCGATGATGAATCAATCAGAATCAATTAAGATATGAAATACAATCAATGCTTAAATAAACATTTAATTCTTTTTATAGAATAAGTGTTAGCATATGTCAAGTAATCGTATTATACCTATAAAATGATATTGTTATCAAGTAGATGTAATTATTGTATTGTATAACCTACCCACATATAAAATAATACTGTTGCCAAGTCGATGTAATGTAGGCTGTTCGTGCGCACGTATTATTTTATTGTAGAGAAGGGATATTTGTTTTTATAAAAGACCGATATCACGAGCGCACAAGCAGTGTCTCCTGAGCTTTCAATAAAGCAAGACATAATTAAACTATTAACCGTAGTGTTAAAATCTTACGCCGGTTTTCACTAACACAGATGTAGGCGACCCCTAACTAAGTCTTTGAGTCCTAGTGAGTCTTTCACAAGTCAGATAAAGATTTTTTTTGCATGCAAACTTCAAATCTCACCCTCGTTGGGGTTGATTTTCAGTAATTTCTTTCCTTCTTCCCCCAATATGTCACAAAATGAAGCTGCTGTCATTTGATGTTAATAGTATTAGTAGTTAAGGCTGGAAGATGATGAATCAGTCGCTCAGTACATCTTTTATAATATTATGTATATACCTATGTAAATTAAGATATTTCATAAATAATATACGTACATATGTGAGTATTCTTGAAGTTTTTAAACGAATAAATGAGGTAGAAATTATTTAATGAAGGCGACCCCAAAAACTAAGAACAGTCGTTATTTCAACGAGGCAAAAACCTGAGTTTCCCAAACGGCAAAGTAACAATACGGTTCGCTCATTTTCCATGTAAAGTTTAAGCAAAAACGGTTCATTTTATATTAAACCTTGACCTTGAATACGCTGCTTATAATTTATGCAAAACTCACTACCGACAATACCTCAAAGTAAAGAACGAATGCAAAGAATTTGAATTTAAAATGTTTTCCGATATAAAGATATGTTTAAGGTTTTGTAAATTAAGACAAGAAACGGAGCCTTTATAAAAACACTCATGCGCTCATTCGTTCATGAGTCAGTTTGTCACATTTTCTTCGAAATTATTTTTAACAGACTTCAAAAAAGGAGGAGGTGCTCTATTAGTCTACATACACTTTTCCATGTATCTCAAGCATAACTACTTTATTTATGAAGCGAGTTCAATGTATCTTTTTCCGTCGGGTTTAGTATAGCTCCAAGTTGGTCTTATTTAAATTTCACTGATATTGAACCTTGGACTTCGAAGATACACTAAATAATGCTACGGCTTATAAGGGTTTATTTTTGTTGATAATTCTTTCGTATATCATTCCGTTCTGATATAACAAAAGAAGTTAGTAAACCTATCCCAGATATTTATTTAGGACAAGGTTACGGACAAGACCAAGGGCATTGAAGTCTGTGCCAAATCAGTGTGCAGCAACAGAAAGTCTACTAGTTTGGTAGGATTGGCATCGACTTCAGTAACTGTCAAAAATTATACAGGTATTTGTATCGTATGTATAAAGTTATTTTTGTACCTGAGTTTTAATTTGTAAATGATAGCTATTTTGTACTTTTTGTAGTTTTTTTGAAATTGGTTTAATTTTTTCTTAAAAAGTTTTTAAATATATTGAACCCTCTGTCTGCGAGTAAACTACCACTTGATAAATTTTTTGACGAAATATATTTAAAAACACTTTACAATTAACAAAAAACGCAATGAAAAATTTTGTTTGTAGCTATAAAAAAATATAATCCACTATAACGTAATGTTGCCTGTTGTAAAAATACACGAGCTTTAACAAATATAATAACGCCATAAAATAACCATTTATTGTAAGATAAAATATAAACAAAAAGAGTCACTGGCAGTTCCACAATTGGGTTTAAGACAGACTATATTAAGGGAACCATACCCAGTCTATATTTTTGTCAATTCCATGTACTCTTAATTAGCGGCTCGAATTGTCGAATTTACTATTTAAAAATCTAATCTTAAACTAAGTCACTAGATGTTCATTATTCTTCAATTGTTTTGGTCATTGGTCACAATTGGGTCCAAGAAAGAGTCTACATATATTAAGGGGGCCATACCCAGTCTATATTTTTCTTAATTCCATATAGTTAGCGGCTCAAATTGCTGAATTTGCTATTTAAATATTTAATCCTAAAATTGGTCATGAAATGGTCATTGTTGGTCAATTTCTTTGATTAATTATTAGTCAGTATGGCATATGGCTGTACATGGAGTGAACAAAACCAGGTAATTCATCACATGATAGATTCTCAAATCAGTTGCATAAAACTGATTCAAAGTTATATCAGTTGTTTACGATTTGGCCGCAATTGGTCAACAGATTTCGATAATTGCCAACTAGAGTATGTAATTTTAGCTTTCAAGGTCAGCTTTATCTAATTGTGCCTCAAATTGCACAAAGTTGTTATTTAAAAAAGTGACTGAAAATATTTAAGGAACGATCATTATTTATTGATCAATTGTTTTGATTAATTTGGGCGTTGCAACCAAGTCGTGACCAATTGGATTGAATTTGTAATGACCATTTCGTGACCGATTATACTTTCTTAAATATTGAAATTCGACGATTTGGACGTGAATTAAATGATGTTATTTTTGTACTTAATAAAATTGTCCAGTGGCTATAAACGTGAAAATGTCCCTTTATTGCGTAACTAAATATTTTGAATGTTGTCACTAGTTCTGAGCACGCGGCTCTGAGCACAATGGGCAGGTCGCGAGTGACGCGGCCACCATGACAAATGACTGGAACCGGTGACGTCACTGAAATAATATATGACCGGGAATGAGGAAAAATGTTGGGAATAATCCTTTAATGCCTGCAGCTGTGAGCGATGGGTAACTTGTAAAAACATTAGCGAATACGTTTGACGAATTTGTGCTGAATATTTTTATATTAAAACTGCAAAACCGTTTCGGCCAAGTCGTTGGGGCGGCATTATAGTTATAAGTTTGACGTCTTCGAATATTTATATTGTATATTTTACATCAGCTGTTGCGTCGATCTACGACTTCATCTGCATAAATTTAAAAAAGCGTATGTTCTTCGCCAGGGCCATGCCAATTCCACCAAACTAATAGACTTTATGTTGTTGTACGTTGGCACCGACTTCAATAACTGTCAAATTTAATCATATAGGTATGTGTATCGTATTTATAAAGTTATTTTAATTGTACTTGAGTTTTGATTAGTAAAGGATAGTTATTTTATACTTTTCAGTGATTTTTTTGAAGGCGGTTTAATTTTTTTTTATGTTTAAAAAATTGTTATAAATTATGTGAAGTTTGGAAAGCTATTTAGACGGATACAAGGAATTGGTATCGACATCGCACCCGTGCGAAGCCGGGGCGGGTCGCATGTTTTATAATAAAATCAATCGTACCTGAAAACACTTCTTTTTCATTTAGGTATTTTAAAGTAAGAACGAGTTTGTATTCGATATTTCGTCGGGTTAATTTAGATGTCAAATTATTCTTAATTGGTTTTACGTCTGAATGTTATCACATACTTGCTCAATTCCGTACAAGCTTTCTAAAGATTTACTCGTATATGTTGTGTAAAATCGAACAACGGCATAGATCTCAATTGATTTGTGTATTGCGAATTGTGATAGAGTTTAAATATTTAATAGAACTTATTAAAAAAAAGATTTATGAAAAACATTGGACAATAAAGCACTCAGCCAATATTTAAGCATAATCACATCAATCTTTCACTTACGTTATTATTAAAAGAATAAAGCCATTCTTGACAACGAATTTCCATACAAAATGGCCTTTTTGAGGCGGAAATGGCTCGTTACCGCGCGGAACCCTTCGCCTCAATAAAGGCGTGATGACGCCCCGAGGTGACAGTCGAATGAAAATTAACACTTGATTGCGCCAGTGGAAAAAATTGAATCGAAAGAATAGAGCGGCTACGACAAAGCTTTTACTGGCTTTTATTTCACATTTCAACAATTATAGTACAAACTGCTGGGTTCTTTATAACATAGGCAAATACTAAGAAGGGATTTTTGGAAACGTAAGTCTTAAGCGATGAAAATGCATCTAATGAACTGAAACTTTTTATCAATCAAGCAAACAATGAAATATTTACCTGTTCAATTAATTCGAAAAAAAAATAATGGAAACTGAATTACAAAAAGATATAAAATATCAAAGTGAGAAAAAAAAACTCTCGCGAATTTAAAATCAGTATAAATGATATGATGATAATGATATGATCCACTTCTACAGCTTTTTCATAAAAATTAAGTAAGAATGGAATTGGCTACTACGCTACAATAACTCATTACAGGCGGTATAGTTATGCCAGCGACCAAATTAATATCACAATTTTAAAGATTAATTTGTGAACCAACGGTTTTAAGTGTTATCCAAATTATTGAAACGCTCGAAATCGATGTTACTCGATCAACCATCGTTTTAGTGACCATGCACAACGTGTTCACATTCACTTCACTTTCATGTGCGGTAGAGTCATGCCGCATTGCAGCACGAATTGGGCCAGCTTGCCCAATGAAATACCACCCTCTTACAGAATATCGGCGTAAAATAACAGCATATATTGCTGTTGCGTTTCGTTTTGTGAGTTAGAGTGCAAGTGGCCCATCACCCCCTCCCCCTCCTTTCCATAAAGGCAATGCACCCGTGATTTCCCGGATGTTGCGGGTTTTCATGGGCGGCAATGGTCATTTTACATCAGGTGATATGCTTGTTCGTTTGCTCCCTCTTTTATAAAATAAAACCCAATTTCGAATCTATCCAGTTGTGATGGGTAATTCCGATATTTTGAATTAGTTTAGACTGGATGTAAATTTAGCTCCGCAGATTTACATTCACATCTTGTATTTTACTACCGCAGCTCCCAACACCAGCATTCGGTGTCGCCTTTTCATTCAAATATATTTCATTGCATTCCACTACACACATATTTGGCTCCGATATAATATCTAGAATTCGTGAGCCTGACCGTGATTCCGACGATAATTTTCCGTTTTCGACGTATCCATATTAAGCTTGTCATATAAAAGTTATTTTTGCATTCACAAATGACTGCCTAACGGCCTCTCTTTGTTTTTCTCATTCACGACTTACCTGTAATTATTAAATTTTGGAGCTGTTTATAGCGAAGTAATATTTTAGTATTTGCTTGATAAAAAATCTTTATATGTCTTACTGTATTTGTTTCTGTATTTCTCGGGAAATTCTCAAGCAAACTCTCAACAAATGCTTGGGAATTTTTTAAATTCTGGTGGTGTCATCAAAGCTTTACTAAGACTACTACACGACATTTTGAGTAGAATATAGTAAACGCAAAATTCGGAATAAACATTTTTTTGCACAATTCTCTCTTGAGAGGTAATGAGGCAAAGGGATCTATACAGCCGACGTTTTTAGTAATGAAAATAATGATAAAATTCTTCATGTCGGTCCATTAAAATTCTTCGAGTTTCTGGCGACAAATATATCGAGGCAGTCTTTCTAGTAGGGTCCACTGAAGCGGACTAAGCCACTAGAAAAAAGCTCAACATCACTTAACTAAATAAGCACTTATTTCAACCATCTTCATCATCATCATCATAACAGCCGATAGACGTCCACTGCTGGACAAAGGCCTCTCCCAAGTACTTTCACAAAGACCGATCCTGCGCTTCCCGCATCCAACGACTTCCGGCGACCTTCGCCAGATCGTCGGTCCATCTTGTGGGGAGCCTACCTATGCTGCGTCTTCCGGTACGCGGTCGCCACTCGTGAACCTTTCCGTCCCAACGGCCGTCGGTTCTGCGAGCGATGTGCCCCGCTCACTGCCACTTAAGTGTAGCAATTCGTTGAGCTATGTCGGTTACTTTGGTTCTCCTGCGGATTTCCTCAATTTTAATTCTGTCGCGCAGGGAAATTCCGAGCATGGATCTCTCCATTGCCCTGTGGGTGACCTTGAGCCTTCTTATGAGGCACATAGTAAGCGACCACATCTCTGTTGCGTATGTCATCACTGTCAACACACACTGGTCGAAGACTTTTATCTTGAGACACTGCGGTAGCTTGGACGAGAAGATATTACATAACTTCCCGAACGCTGCCCAGCCGAGTTGGATTCGACGAGTAACCTCTTTATCGAAGTTGGATCTACCTAACTGGACTGTTTGTCCTAGGTAGACGTATTCGTCAACAAAATCGAGCGTAGAGTGTCCTACTTTTAGAGAAGTGGGTACAACACGGTTATTTGACATGATTTTTGTCTTATCCATGTTCATTCTGCGACCCATTTTTTCGGAGGCACTACTGAGGTCATTCAGTAATCCGCCCAGGTCGTCCAGGGTTTCAGCCATAATCACAATATCATCGGCAAAACGAAGACTGATGATGTACTCGCCATTGATATTAATGCCGAGTCCTTTCCAGTCCAGAAGTTTGAAGACGTCTTCCAACGCAGCGGTGAACAGTTTCGGAAATATGACGTCCCCCTGTCTCACACCTCGTTGCAGTTGGATCGATTTCGAGTTCTGATCCTGGAGACGAACTAACTGGTGTTTCCGTACAGACACCTTAACACTTCGATATACCGATAATCGATTTGGCACCGCTGGAGCGACTAAAGCATAGCCCAGGTATCGATCGAATCAAAGACTTTCTCATAGTCCACAAACGCCAAACATAGAGGCTGGTTATACTCTTCGGTCTTCTGTATAACCTGCCGCAGCGTATGCATGTGGTCTATGGTACTGAAGCCTTTACGGAATCCGGCTTGTTCGGGCGGTTGGAAGTCGTCAAACCTGCGAGCGAGACGGTTCGAAATTACTCTCGAAAACAGTTTATAAACGTGGCTCAGAAGCGTGATGGGCCTGTAACTTTTCAATAGGGTCTTGTCGCCCTTCTTGAAGAAGAGTATCACCACGCTTCCGTGCCATGCCTTTGGCGTTTTGCCTTCGAGTATGACGGAGTTAAATAGCTTTTGTAAACTCCTTAGCACAGGCGAACCTGCCGCTTTCAGAAGCTCAGCTGTGATTCTGTCATCACCCGGCGCCTTGTTGTTTTTGAGCTGTTTGAAAGCCATTCTAATCTCGTACAGACTAACATCCAGAATATCTTCGGTATAGTGTCGGGTCAATCTGGCTCTTGGATCGTTGGTCAGATTTACAACAGGTGTTGTAGTGTACAACTGTCCGTAGATCTTCTCCACCTCAGCCATGAGCTTGGATTTGGACGATACGATCCTTCCATTCTCGGTTTTTAGCTTCATCAGTTGGCTCTGGCCAATAGACGGATCCCTTCCGAATACTTTAGAGCCTTTGTTCTGCTCGATGGCCTTTTCAACATACTTGGTATTGAATTGCCGTCTATCGCGAGTCACTCTTTGAGACTTTGAAATCTGCCTACTGATTCTTCGATATTGGGAAGCATCACCTGGAGGTTGCAAGACCATCTCGCGCCTTTCTTCCATGAGCTTTAGGGTAGAGTATGAGATTTTTTTGGTTCCTTTTTTACGGCGGATTTTTAAATGCTTGGATCGGATCGTATGGACAGCTTTTACAACCCTGTCATTGTTATCATCCACGTCTATGCGGTCACCTAGGCATTCGAAGGTGATCCCGTAGCTCGAGCTGGAAACTCTCGGAATTCAGAATCTGAATAGGTGCTGGACGGAGCGTAAACTTCATCAGTCGCGACCGTTCGACTTTTATATTTAGATGCAATGTGTTTTTTACCATTCGGTGTTCACTCCCGGTTTTTACCGCATGATCACAGAGACATCACTAAATATTTGTCTCCTAGTCGACATGATGTAGTCTATTTCATTTTTGGTTGCAGCATCGGGACTAATCCAGGTCCATTTTTCCGGCTTCTTGTAGAAGGAGTTCATCATATAGAGTCCCTCCCTCTGCAAGAAGTCGGCCAGCATCTGGCCCCGTGGGTTCCGATGACTAAATCCGTAATTGCCCTCCCTAACCTCGCCATCGCCTCGCCTGCCCAGTTTCGCGTTAAAGTCCCCCATGACAACAGTGTAGTGAGTCTTGGAGGTATGTATGACTTTAGAGATATCCTCATACATAGTCTCTACCTCAACATCCGAATGTGTAGACGTCGGGGCGTATACCTGTATGACCTTCAGCGAATACCGTTTGGTGATTCTGAGTATAAGGTACGCTACCCTCGCCGACACATTCTCGATTTGAGTTACGCTGTTCACAAGGGAATAGAGCAAATTGCCGGATTTAAGTATTATCGAATCCTCACCCTCTCTTCGGACTTCAGATAAACCTATAATACTCCAGCGCAATTTGCTCAACTGCCGGAGATTCTTCGCACCCCTTGGCCCGCCGTTACCATGGCCGCTACCATGACCAGGGATAGCGGGGCTGCCGGGGACTGGGGGCCGGGATAATATAAATATGTTCATTTTAGGGGGGTGCCATAATCGCCACGCTTGGCAGGCGGGTTAGCGATCGCATTTGGTCGGAAGTTTTCTATCAAAACGCTGCTGCCCATCTTGTGGTAGTATTTTCAACTTCCGACAATTCCGCAATGGTTTGACCGCTATTGTTCGGTGGACTGATTATACTGGTAATAGTTTCCACGACCATGATGGTTGTGCAAACCACCATCGGTGGGGTCGTCACGTCCCGACGCCGCGAATTTCAACTTATTTCAACAATTTCACATAATGCACAACAGCGAGAAAATCAAATCATAGAACGCTAAACAAACCACTACGGCGCAATATACGTCGCATCGTTGCCATACAGAAACTTGAACATTTTCCTGAAAAACTAAAAAAAGAACTGTCCAAATGAAAAAAGGGGTCTTTAGGATATACCTTATGTGAGTTGTACTGGGAGTCACTGACAGAAATAAAGATATAAATTTAGATAGTTCCGTACAATTTTATTGTCCCAACTGAACCCCAATTTAGGTCGCATTCGTTCCAATCGGGCAGTGCGCAGTAACTGCCGTCGACGCTCGCATACATCACACTTCCACATAAAACTGCTGATACGTCTTTTCTATCACACTTACAATGTCCCTACAGGTCTTACAAGTTTGTTTGTCTATCCTTGCCTTTATTTATGGCCTCTTAAAAGGATGAATCAATTTGCATCCGTTTTTTTTGTTTTAAAAACTGCAGTTTTCTTGTTAGGTACTAGCTATTACCCGCGACTTCGTCCTTGTGAATTTTGGATGAAAATATCGGCTTAGTAAATATTATTACGGGGATTATATACACTGTATTGCATAGTCACGTTGTTGTCAAGGCCGCAGATGTAGAGCTGAGAGCGACCAGTCATCATCGAGCATGTATGTGAAAAAACACTCCGTTTGTATCTGCTGGTGCAACTTCTGTAGTTTCTTGTTAAAGGAATGGGGATGTCGAGCGAAAAATTTTCAAGACTCTGTGACTTTTCGTCAAACACTTATTCTTGTTACATATAAAAATATTTACAATTTGTTCCACTAAATATACCTATGTCTCTATGTACCTATCATACCATTCCCACCCGGATGCCACGAAAAGGGAATGGATAAAATAAATTTTGAAACTATTGGAAATTTTTAAAATAAAATTCTTTTTGAAAAGGGGTGTATATAATGAAATTTAAAAAGGAAAACAATATTAATTTTAAAATGAAAAAACAACAGAAAAGTATAAAAAGTGGGTGTGATGGTGTGGTGTGGAGTTTATAAAATTAAATATAAATACCTTTTACATTCACCTTTTAAATTATAATTTACATATGATAAAAAACACTAACTATTGGCTTATATTAGATATTATTGTTCCACATTCATGTATTTCACTCTCGAACGATGTCTTCAAATTTTAAACCACCTTTTCATAATTCTTTAATCGTCTACATAAATCTCGACACTATTATTAGATATGTCTCGGCGAGATGACAAAATAAACATACATTCAGTCAAGAAAGTATCGGGAATGTATAATTTGTTTATGGTTCTAAATTCAATTTTTTGTTTTTTTTTGTTGTTGTTAGATTGGCACAACTGTTGTCCATTTTGGCGCGGAGTTTGAGTTGCATCTGTTATTTAGATTAAATACAGTGCTGTTTCTAGATATATCATTCTAGTGTATATTGCGAATTTCATAATGGACAAAAACATCGAACAAAGAGTTTGTCTTAAATTTTGCATCGCCAAGGGAATTTCGTGTTCAGAGTGACTGAAAATGTTACAGAAGGCTCACGGTATCAAAAACACGTGCTTATGAGTGGTCAACGTCTGCAACTGAAGTTAACATCGCAAAAGTGAAGGAAATAGTGACTGAAAATCCTCATTCAAGTTTGAGAGAGATAGCCGCCGAACTTTCTGTGTCTCACGAATCGATCCGTACCAATTTAAATAATCACTTTGGTATGAAACATGTTGCCGCTCGCCTAGTCCCAAAAGACCTGAATTTTCTCCAAAAACTCAATCGCATAAGAGTCGCTGAGGACATGCTAGAACGATTCAATTCCGATCCAACATTCATGAAACCCATTGTTACTAATGGCGAGACGTGGGTTTATGAGTTTGACATGCAAACTAGTCAACAAGCTTCGGAGTGGCGCCTTCCAACTGAACCGAAACCGAAAAAACCACACAAAAGTAGATCAAAAGTCAAAGTCATGTTGACTGTTTTCTTTAACTATCGCGGTGTTGTGCACTCGGAATTCTTGCCGGAAGGTCAAACGGTAAATAAAGAATATTATTTGGGCGTTATGCGGCGTTTAAGAGAACAAATTCGACGAAAAAGGCCAGATTTGTGGAAAGAAAATTCTTGGATTTTGCACCACGATAATGCGCTTTCGCACAAGGCCATCATTGTGAACGAATTTTTGACCAAAAACTCAACAAATACCATCGAGCAACCACCTTATTCACTAGATATGGCTCCAGACGACTTCTTTCTTTTTCCTAAACTCAAATTATCCCTTCCTGGCACCTGTTTTCATTCGGTAGAAGACATAAAGGAGAATTCGCGGCGAGCACTGAACTCAATTCCGGAAAAAGCGTTTAAAAAATGTTTTCATGATTAGATTATTCGTTGGTGTAAGTGTATCGTTTCTGAAGGAGCATACTTTGAAGGTGATAAAATAAATTTGGATGAATAACTAACATTTCGTGTATTAATCTTTTCCCGGTACTTTCTTGACAGAGCATATATACTGTTTTAATAGTAATTATTTACCATTTTTAGTTATGGAATTTTTGCCTTGATTATTTTCTTCAAATCATGTCAATTTTTCCGACTTTTACTGAACTCGTTACATCATCTTTGTATTTATAATCAAATAGAATATAATTTAGAATCCTCACTCCATCACATCCTTCCTTTTAATCCTCGCTTTTGTTTTTCTTTCTATTCTTCAAAAATTCTCTTCTATTCTTCCATAAAACATATTTAAATTTTTATATTGCCAGTTCTACAATTAATTTCTCTGACAATCTCTAAACTCATAAAAAAGGTACAATAGGAAAAAAATGTTACACTATGTATTTCTAAGATCAAAATATTAGTTATTATTAAAAAAGCTATTTATCGTCGTCGGTATGGTGACATGTAAAAAAAACGTAACGGGTGATGCGAGATCGTCCTTTATGTCGCTCGGCCACGCTGTCCGTGATACGATAGCGTGTCCAGATACGGCTTATGACGCTCTAAGTAGTGCCAAGAGCGACAGCCACAGTACGTTGTCTGGAACCAGCTTGCAACATTCCGACGACTCTCATGATCTCTTCTCGTGTCAAATGATGTCGTCGCTCCATATCGATGCAATTTTTTTCAGTTCCGATGCAGAAATTGTAATGGTTTTGTAAAAACGCTATTTCACACTTTTATAGGAATCCTGATTGACAGTTCATTTTCCATTTTTAATCAAAATTTAAAGAAAATTCTTTATTCAAATAGTGAAAATCACTAAAAAGAATCAATAGCGATCCAAAAAAGTTAAAATAATAATCCTCAATTGCGGCGATACTCTAAAACGTACTTGATCCCTAGATACTTTTGATGAGTGTAGAATAGAAACTGAAACCGATCGTCGATTTGATAATCTTGGTCCGAATACATAACGTTCATAAAATACACAAAAGCTTGAGCGTTTGTCTCGTTTGTTCTTTATACATACATCCACATTATAGCCGTCAATGACTATAACTGATATTCTTCGTCTAGGTACATATTACATATTATATCGCAGATAGGTCACTATTGACATTTCGCACGCACAGGAGCTCAAACGAACAAACAAAAATTTTTGAAGTATTTATTTTATTGTTCATAAATGGCCCAAAGGCTTAAACTGTCAAACTTTTTTTAAACACTTCTCATATACACTTTCTTTAATACAGTTTTTGAAACGTAGGCTTGTGTAATGTACTAAATATTATTCATTTTGTTTATTTATTTCATAGTTGCGTACATGTATTTTACAGTTACAAATGTTATGGTACAGTATGTAAACAATATGTATATTATTTATTTATATTAATGCACTTTTTGTATTTGTAATGTTTTATTATATTTAACAATATTTAACACAATCACTCACAATGTATGGTGCAGCTTTATATAATATTTTGACATGTTATTATTTTTTTAATACAATAACCTACGAAGTAGGTGTATGTAGCATGTAGGTTTAACACAAAACATTCTCGTCCCACTATTAGTGAGAAACTGAAAATTTAACATAAATAAATCTCATTAAAACTTCTAATAACATAAACCAAGGAACGAGACTTATGTGTTGATATTACAATTACATCAATATCATTTTATTAATGTGCCTTGTGTATTGACATTTATTAGTTTTAACAATTGCGGATCTGACTAAGTTATCCTTTATGCTTCTGTTTACTTTAATCACCCTTCCCAGAGTCCAACAAGCAGGTGGTGTGTTTTCTTCTTTCAACAATATAATATCGTCAATTTTTAAATTAGTTTTAACTTCTAACCACTTGCTTCTTGGTTGTAGCTCTGATAAATAGTTATAGTAAAACTTAGACCGAAATCGTTGTTTAATTTGTTCTATTTTTTGAAATAAATTTAACCTATTTTCCAACTTATCTAATAGATTCTGTTCTGGAATGTCTGTAATTGGTACACGTATTAAGAAATGTGCTGGTGTTAGACAAACAACATCACTTTCAGGCACATCTTTTAAAACACATAGAGGCCGCGAATTTAGTACACCCTCTATTTGTACCAAAATCATATATAGAAATTCGTTTGTTAGTCTAGCATTATTTAAGTATCTTTTAAGCAACGATTTAACTGATTTGATACCTGCTTCATACAAACCTCCCATATGGCTAGCTAAAGGAATAGTAAACTTCCATTGAATTGAGTTGGAGTTACAAAACCTGAGTGTATGACTTACAATCTTTAAACATCTTGTACAAATCATTTAGTTCATTATGAGCATCTTTGAAATTTGTTGCATTATCAGAATATATGCACTGACAAATACCTCGTCTGCTAATAAACCTTTTCAATGCACAAATAAATGCTTGCGGGGATAAGTCAGTAACTAATTCAAGATGTAATGCTTTTGTAGCTAAACAAACAAAAAGACATATATAGCCCTTAACATATTTGCAATTTCGTGCCATAGAACTGCGAATTAAAATAGCTCCACTGAAATCTACAAGTTGCTTAGCAATGTTGTGAGCTTGCTCAATCGTATCTCCTCCTGACAACAAATCATCCATGTAACATTCGTATCGGAAAATCTCAGCAGCTTCAGGAAACTGTTGGTCATATCGTTCGGCCAAATGTTTTAATATACGACAAGCCAAAAATGGTGCACAACGCGTACCATATGTGACAGTTTTAAATTGTATACACTGTAACGGATGAGTCTTTGAAACTCTCCATAAAATTCTAAGAAAAGGTCGTTGACTTTCTTTCACAAAAATTGTTCTAAACATTTTGATTATGTCGCAGGAGAACGCAAATTTATACATCCTAAATCTGAGAAAAATTTCTAATACAT
Organism: Zeuzera pyrina; assembly: GCA_907165235.1. Taxonomy (NCBI): domain Eukaryota; kingdom Metazoa; phylum Arthropoda; class Insecta; order Lepidoptera; family Cossidae; genus Zeuzera; species Zeuzera pyrina. Next base: position 20,992,982 of record OU015636.1, read on the forward strand.
CATTATAAATGTTAGGACCTTCGAATAACATATCATTTAAAGTTACTCCAGTTGAAGTCTTACTACTAGCATTCACAACAGTTCTCAATTTTGTTGTGCGGCTATCTTGCTTTATCACACCTATGTGCGGGAGATAACAATGCGGAAGACTCCGTTGCTGTTGAAAATCAAGAACATATTCTGCATGACCTAACTGAATAAATTCATCTATAAAAACTTTGTACTATTGATGTAACACTGGATCGTTAATAAACTTTGATTCGAGTATAAGAAGCCTTCTATACGCTACATTAAACGAATCACCCAACTCTCTGACCCTTTCATTTTGCATTGGCATTTCCACAGTGAAATGACCTGATTTTTCTTGAACTGTAGTGTCTAAAAAGAGCTGTTCACAATATTTTTGATAGGGTGTAAATACATTATTTGGTTTTATTTCTTCTTGTTGCCAGAATTTAACCAATAAATCATTAGTCGATCGTTCAGATATGAGATGTAGATTAACGTTACCATGGATTACATTTGTTCTTACCATATCTAACGGAAGACTACCCGTGATAATCCAACCAAATACTGTCTCTATCAACTGTGGGCGGTTCATACCTAAACTAATTCTGTTCGATAATAACAATAAGTAAAACAATTGAGCGCCTATAAGCATGTCTATATTACTGGGTATGTAAAACTTTGGATCAGCAAGAAGTTTTTGTTGCTGTTTTGGAATATTCAGTGTACCTATATTAATGTAATTGTGTGGTAGAGGCACAGTAATTTTATCCATAACAATAAAATTCAGATTTCCATTAAAATCTGACAATCTTGAGGCTACATTTGTCATTATACATAGCTGTGTTTGCTTACCTGTTTCTCCTATACATTGAATAACATGATTATCATAATAAAAGTTGCTATTTAACTGAGTAGCAAGCCTATGAGTTACAATGTTGACCTCACTTCAAGAGTCTAATAAAGCTCGTGCATTATGCCAATTTGCAGCTGAATCCTGCACTTTAACTACAGCTGTGGACAGTAAAATTTGATTTGTCTTATCAATTGATAAACATACTGTAGATGGTATGCTGTGTATAGTTTGTGGCTGTGAATTACCATCTAGATTAGTGCAAGTAGTAGATTTATTTGGAATTATTTGTTGTGAATGAGAATGTGAATGTGAGTTTATTATATTCTCTTGCATTGTAAATATGTTGTTTGGCGTGTGAGTAGATAAATATGTGTGTTTAGGCACATCATCTGGATAGTATGTACGTCGATTAATATTGTTTTCATTGGTGTTTGTATTATTCTGTGTTGGTTTGGACTGTAACTGTGTAAGACTAGTTGTTGCTGCAGTATTAATTTTTCTGGGTGCATTAGTAAGATGTATTAAACTATGGTGCCTCCCGTGACAAGTACTACATGTTTTTTTTTGAGCACTTGTCTCGCTTTATAGGGCTGTAAACAATTGTAACATAATGCATTAGTCTTTATATATTCAATTCGTTTATCTATAGTTAACTCAAGAAAATTAGGGCACTTGCTTATTGCATGCTCACCTCGACACATGGTACAGTTAGTATCAAAGGTATTTGCTGTGGATATATGAGAAAACCTAGTTAGTGTCTTGTATAATTGAGGATTTCTATTTACATATTTATCATTCATAAATTCAAAAGCTGTAACTCTAAATTCATGAAATTCTTTTAAATCTTTCATTTTAGGCAGAGTAGTTTCTTTTTTATTTAATTCCCACGCTGCTCTCAATGAATTATCCAATTTCTGAGTTATAATATAGACTAAAAGAACATCCCATTCATTTACAGGTAACTCTAATGCTGTAAGATAATCTAAACTTTGCTGTAAAGTATTTACAAAATTCTTTAAATTCAATTTGGTAATTGTAGGATAACTCATGAAATTTTTCAAATGAAAATTAACTACTGTCGTTTGATTCTCGTACCTGCTCTTTAGAATGTCTAACGCTTTCGTATAATTATCCTCGGTTATTAATAATGAACTAATTAGATTAGCTGCTTCACCTCGAAGAGATAACTTCAAATATTGTAGACGTTGTAGTAGAGGAACATTTGAACCATCCATCGCGCATTCAAACAAATTTTTGAATGTCAGCCATTCCTGTATATCACCACTAATTGTCATTAATTCCAATTTCGGCAATCTAACCTTCGGTTTTGACTTATCTGATGTCGACAGCATAACACCGTTGACAGACTTATGAATAGAATCGCTATGTGGGTTCAACAAACGAGTTATTGCAGATTTAGTCGAGTAGAACTTGCTTTCCACCGCCATCCTTTCAGCTTCATGTTCTGGTACTTTCTCTGAACCTTCATCTTCCATTTCTATTTCTGTTTGTATGTCGTCGAACTTTTCCATCAACTTTCTAATTCTTCTCCTCTAATTTTAATTTCAGTAAAATTTAAAACTTCTGCTTCTTTTGTTTGGGCATCAGCTATGTATTTAATGATTCTTGTAATTTTGCCTTTCAATACTCCTCTAGTTATAATTTTTTCTCTGGTAGCCATGTTGATGACAAAAATTCAATCTTATGATAATTCAATTCAAAACAAATCTAATTTCAAAATTCCAAAGAAATTCGTTCGTAATTTGAAAATAAATTCTCAATTGCAGTGGTACTGTATGTTCGTAACTCGAACGCAGAAACGACGATTATGTACACAAACATAGGCGACGTAGTATGTGTGCGAGAATGAGTTGCGTAGTTGCACTGTGAAGCACTAATGTATTATATTTTCTTCAAAACTATTATATCACCGGTTTCTCTATTTTCCAAGGCTTAAGGACCATTTTTATGTATATTATTTATTTATATTAATGCACTTTTTGTATTTGTAATGTTTTATTATATTTAACAATATTTAACACAATCACTCACAATGTATGGTGCAGCTTTATATAATCAAAGTCAAAGTCAAATCAATTTATTCAAGTAAACCCAATCACAAGGTATTTTTGAACGTCAAATCTACTTTAGTTCGGTTCAAAGAGAAGAGAAAAGAAAACCTGGACACTGAGAAGAACCGACAAGAAACTCAGTCAGGTATAATTTTTTCAACGTCATTTTACAAAAGGTTTATTAAAATACAATATTCAGAGAGCCAGTAAATGCATGTGCAGAGAAAATCATTTCCAGACTATTGTTTTATTTTCAACGAAATCGTTTATTTTATAGTATGATTGTCTAATCAATGTACGTTTTATAACTAATCTAAATATATTTTCTGTTAATTGAGTGACTTCTTGAGGAACTTTATTATAAAAACGAACGCAGTTACCCAAAAATGAAACATTTGACTTAATATATTTTGACATAATTTATTATTTTTTTATTACAATAACCTACGAAGTAGGTGTATGTAGCATGTAGGTTTAATACCAAACACAATAAGTACAATACATGAAACCCGTTGGGGCGCTGCAATACACATATGATGAGGATGAGCGTTTTTAATAAATTTCGCGTATCGTCTTTATTATGAATGTAAAAAAAAACCAAGTATAAAAGTACATGCACACGTCGGACGACTGTGCAGAAATTATTAATTAGATTAATGTGTCGCCCTCAGACGGCACACGGCGAACCCATCTACAACGTGCTATCCGAGAGGAAATCTGTAGTAACATTTTTTTATTAATAGCGACTTCAATTTATAATGAAATAATCCATCTTTTTCTTTCGATTTTATAGCATTTGTAAGTTTGTTATATATATAAATAAATCCGAAATTTGGACTCTTACTGCTATACTGTGTTGTAACATCTTCGTGCATATTTCTTATGCTATCGACGGTAATAGCGATCGCAGTTCTTAACTTTAATCAATAATACATATTTATTCATCAATATTTTATCACGATCAATTTATTTTCAAACTTCGCGATACCACCTTTTTTAATTTGTGCACTATGCAATATCCTATTATGCAATTAAACTTTACCCCTTTTTCGACGAAAAAACGACGACGACGATGACTTTCTTTTACTTCGCTTTTCTTGGATACAATGTCTTATTAACAGAGATTTCATGAGTTTGCATTTTAATCGCTCTACAGTCTACACCCATGTGACAAATATGTATAGCGTAATAATATGGACACATTATTAAGTAACAGAGTCTTGTCTTTCAAACAGCGAAATTTGCATACACATTTATTAAAACATACATACACATCTTTACGCCGTATCCCTAACGGGGTAGTCAGAGAGGTCGGAGCGCCAAGTGTCGCGGTTCTTACATACTTCTTTCGCTTCAAATCTCATCATTCTCCTCACACATTAATTATTAAAGTTTCTTAATTCCTAAATAACAAACATACAAACATACAGACATACGATACGATAGAACACTACTTTAATGTCTTAAAAAGATACTGATGATGCAACTGCAAAAACACTTAAAAGTTTCGTCGGTCAGCCGTTTCCAAGATGAACCCGGACAAACAGACAGACAAACATTTTAAAAACGCGTGTTTGGGTCTTGGTTACGTGCGGAAAATCATATAAGCTTAATAAGAAGCCTTTATTTCGAAATCGCAGACAGACACTTCAATTTTATTTATATATATAAATAGATATTGTTTGTATAATGTACAAGTATAAAATGTGTAGATTTCCAAAGAATAAACATATGAACGCACGGACATTTTATATATTATATTTATTCTGGAATCGGAAAACCTAAAATATCTACCATAGTTGAATTACATTTTGAAAAACATTTCCACACACAATTTCGTTGCTGTTTCAAATTATTACGGATAGATTTCTGTTATGTCTTTTTCTGCTATCAAATGTACGTCAACGGAAAACCATTATGAATTAAAATTACTGTACAGGCGCCCCTCAGCTAAAGAGAGAAATTTCGGATCTCAACTTCCAGACGGCAGATCACGATAGAACGTACTTTAATGTGCAAGTCTGACTCAAAGAACTGTGAAAACAATTTCTAAGAATTATAGATTTTTCTTTATATATTTATAGATTTAACTAAAATTGTAGAGATTTTCAATTTACGCAGTAACCCTAGACATTTCCTGAATAAAAAGTAGTCTAGATTATCCTCTATCTTTCAGTAGAAATCTCGCCGAAATCGGTTCAGCCGTTTCAAAGATTAACCCGGACAAACAAACAGACAGACAGACAAACAAAAATTTTAAAAACGCGTGTTTGGGTCTTGGTTACGTGCAGAAAATCATATAAGCTTAAGAAAAAGTCTTTATTTCGAAATCACAGACAGACACTTCAATTTTATTAATATGTATAGATGTATAGATATTTGAGTATCGACCCAGATTTATTTTGTTGAAGATTTTTAAATTTTTAATCTCGTGGGGATATATATCCGGCTGTATAAATTGTCATATGAGTAGAGCTGTCGAGTGTCAGTCTGGCCGCAAGGAATATATAATACCGAAATGATTCCCTATGGGCTAAACCTCCGTGGGTCGGTCGTGGGTGGCTCTTTCATTTTCATACAAAGGCGTAATGATTTTGTTTATTCATTTTATTTCAAACCACAACGTTCAAAAATAACAGCACTAACCAATCAAAAATCTTTTAGTTCAAAGGGTGTTATGAACGTCTATAATTTTTGCACGCTTTTGTATGTTTTATTCGTTATTGCTATAACAAAGGTCGAGTTAAATAATTGTTTCCTGCTAAGTTTTTGGGTCTTAAACTGACGCTAGTTGTGAGAAAAATCTAATCATTTCAATACAGTATTTACTGCGTATTTTCAAAATGGTCTCCGTACAACAGACGAGTATTTGTACTTGTACGTTAATGCTCTCTCAAGCGCTAGTGAGGGTGACAGCTGTCGTCAGAAATACGTCTCTCGATCGAAGGTCCCATTCAAATTGAACCAAAGTAACAGTTGAAATCCGAAAAATATCTATTTAAATTGGAAGCCAAAATTTCTTGCCAAACAAAATACAGATTATTCAATCGAGTGAGAATTCCGTTCAAAGAAAATTACGACGAATGTTATGTGCAGTATATTTCAGAAATCGATGTTACAAACCAACCATTTTCAAGGTTTCTAAGCCAAAGTTACAGATATTTAACACCAGTACAACATCATGTCTATTTGTCTGGCACAGCCCTTACTCCGTCATCTACACATTTAAAATTTGATACAAAGATTCCTAAGCGAAATCGTGAAATAAGAAAACATCAGATTACGGACCTTTTTTTTTAAGCTACCATGATTAGGTATATTAAATTTAACTTCCATTGTATCTGAAATTGCCACGGAACTCCTATGTTAAAGCGTATCCGACATGTTTTTGGCCAATAATAATTATTGAAACTGGAATGACCTCTACCTACCTAACGTATGTACCTAATGTATAAAATCGATACGTCGATACATCCAGTGTCAACAAATGTTATTAATATTACAATTTGCACGTGTAACAATTCCATCGAACATAAGAAATCTGTTCCCATTTACAAAATCGAAGCCGCCCGTACACAATATTATGCCATTTCTTGTTTGGAGTATTCATATAATTTAAACTCAATTTAACAATACCTTGACATCAATTTAAGTTGTATTAAATTGAGACCTCAGAAAAAAGCTTTTAAAAATCGATTAAACGCATGAATTGATGTGCTGATGCCGATTAGTGATATATTATCCCTTAATAAAAAGTTGTGTATCGTTATGTATGTAATATATACCTACCTACTTTCATTAGTAAATGTACTTTCAACTATGTAAATTTTTTAGTCCTTTGTTGACAGATCTTATAAATATAATAACATAACACAACATATCTTCACGCTGTATCCCCAACGGGGTAGTCAGAGAGAACGGAGCGCCAGGAGTCGCGGTCCTTACACATCACTTTCGCTTCCTCAAATCTCATCATTCTCTTCACACATTTTCGCCTAGGTATGCGGGTGCTTTTGACATTTCCGTCTGCTAACACTCTGGCTATTTGATCTTCATAAGTCAGCCTTGGTCTTCCTTGGCTTCTTTTACCACTCACTTTCGCTCTGTAGATTTTCTTCGTCAGTCTTTCATCACTCACGCATTCTTTCCTAGTGCCTGAATCTTCTAAGCATTCCTTTCTTCATTTTTACAATAACACTGTTGTACAACCATGTCATACTGCATATCTCATCACTGCTTATCCTGTCCGCAAGTGTGACACCGCACATATTTCTGAGAGACTGCATCTCCACAGCACTTACCATACTTTCACTCGATTTCGGGCATATCCAGGCCTCACTACCGTACAACAAAGTTGGCACCAACACCGCATTGTGGATGGCCATTTTAGCAGTATTAGATATATTCACACTACCCACTAATGCGGATGCGGAACCCACTTATTAATACATATATATGGGATTTAAGGATTAAAGTTTTTTTTTTCATATACTTTTGCAATTTTGGTGCTGTGTCCAAATTGCAAAAGATATTGAATTACAGTAAGTATTTCTGGAATCCGGGAAAGCTATATTACATAGAATATTTTTCGAAAAGAATCTTGCGTTCACCTGTAACACCGTAACGGTAGATCGTAGATTGGTAGAGAAAACGATTGAAAAACTTGTACTACAGTCTGGAAGCTTAAAGAGAGCTTACAAAGAATTGAAATCACATAAGACTTGGATAGAAGGACTAAAAGCCTCAAACAAAACAATCTGCAATAGAAATGAAATACTCCAAGTTGCAACTAATTTTTACAAAAATTTATACAAGTGTGAAAATCAAGAGCCTACTCTTACTTTACCGACGGAAACACCTAAAGGCGTACATGACATTGATGAAGCTGAAGTAATTAAAGGAATTGCTAAATTGAAACATAAAAAAAGCCCAGGACCTGATGAAATAACCAACGAAGCTCTGAAACTAGGATGCACCTATCTAGTGGGCCCTCTAACACAGCTATTTAACGTGGTGCTAAAATCGGCAACTACACCAAAACAATGGAATGAGTCGGATATTATCTTATTGTATAAAAAGGGAGATCCAAATAATATTAGTAATTACCTGACAATAAGCCTATTGTCTTCAATATACAAACTATTCTCATCAATTCTAGAGAAGAGAATCAGAAGCACTGTTGAAATATACCAACCTGTAGAACAGGCAGGATTCAGGAGAGGATTTTCTACTGTAGACCATATCCACACTATCGAAATGCTCATAGATAAATACCAAGAATTCCACAGACCACTCTACCTAATATTTATCGATTATCAAAAAGCTTTTGACTCTTTGTACCATCACTCAATATGGGAGTCTCTACAATCGCTAAATATTGACCCAACGTATCTGAAGGTTCTACAAAATCTGTACCAAAATTGTAGCAGTAGAATTAAACTGGAGACAACCGGATCTTCTATACCTATCAGAAGAGGAGTAAGGCAAGAAGATGTCATCTCTCCAACAATATTTATAGCAGTGTTACAACACGTCATTAATCACCTAAAATGGGAAAAAGTCGATTTAAATATAAACAATCGCTATATAAGTCATTTAAGGTTCGCCGACGACATTGTTCTGATGACTGAGAATACAATTGAGTTGCAGTCAATGATTAACGCCCTGCAAGTAGCAAGTCAACAGGTAGGTCTTGAAATTAACCGTAGTAAAACCAACATCATGTCAAATTCTTTCGAACATCTAGTATACCTAGAAAATGTAGCGCTAGAGTATGTCGACACCTATATATATCTTGGTAAGCAAATTTAATTCGATAACAGAGAAATGAATACGAAATTGATAGGAGAATTTCAAATGCCTGGAAATAATTTTGGAGCCTGAAACAAGTTATGAAAGGTGACATGCCGATCATTATTAAGCAAAAAATTATGAATTTGTATACTGCCTTCACTAACCTACGCTAGCCAAACTTGGAAGTTTTCACATCAAACTAAATCCAAAATCAGATCATGTCACAGAGGTATGGAGAGAAGTATATTAAAAATTAAAGGAATACAAAAAATTAAACATAAAATTATAAGAAAAATAACAAAAGTGAATGATACTCTATACCACTTCAAAAAACTTAAATAGTGCTGGGCTGGTCACATAGCCAGATTGACAGACGATCGGTGGACTCATAAGATAACAGTTTGGAAAGGACCACCGGGTGCTAGAAGGAGAGGTAAACCAGCTGCACGGTGGGCAGACGACATCATAAGAGTGGCTGGTGAAAATAGGATGGAGACAGCGAAGAATAGGGAAATATCTAGAGGAGGCCTTCACCTTCGAGAACGAGGGGTTCTTACAGAGTAGCTGAATTAATATTATATATTTTTATAGTTAGCATATTAATAGTTAATTAATTATTATAAATTATAACGGCCTAGAAACAAGAGCAGAGTTTTCTTTCATTTCAAAGAAACTACAAATTGAAAATAGTATCTAAAAATAAATCTTATTATTTTAGCGACAAGTTATGACTTTAGTGAGTGACTTGAATTCTAATCGAAACGTTAGATTATCACGAACTTCTACAGATCAAACCCACGCAAGCTGAATACTTAGATATAAATTAAATCAGAACAGTGATGTTTACGCGTCAGTCTACTATAGTTGAATGACAACTACACAAATTAATACATAATAACGAGCGAAGAGATTTTCAGGATGGGTAGGAGCCGCCACAGCATTAGCACACACAGATTCATAATATTTAAAGTGAAAAAAGGTTATTACAATGAACTCACTACTTATTAATAACTACCCTTATCATTTTGAATTCCACAGTATTTATAATTATCCCGCTAGGGCTCCAGCTGTCAGTAAAAACGTGGAATAAAATCAACCAAAGCACTTTATGTGACTCCCCGTATTATTTGGTTCATAACTGCAACGACAGATATCTTCTATCATTGCAGCTTTTAGTATTACGGCAATAAACCGGAAGAACTTACGTATCTTGGTTTGAGCACTTACTTGGCATACCCGGCGGTTTTTGACTGCAGTGGGATTCGATAATGTTTCTAACAATGTTGCAACCATAATAGGTGAATATTAGTCGCAGTGAAACAGGTCAGGATTGACCTGCACTTCCACTAAAAGTTACATCAAATTAAAAAAACCCGTATTATTTAATTCATAACTGCAACGACAAATATCGCTGCGGATTCTTTGATCAACTTTTCATCAAAACTTTATGAAAGTTCAAATGTCATCTGACATTTGTTAATGTGTTATTATTAAAGCTGACTTTAAATTAAACGTGATTAGAGATCGCAGCTCAATAGTCACTCAACTTCTACATAGTAGTTAACGCGTCTATACAGATGCGAGTACGATCGATCGTGTTGCTTCAGCAGCTGATTTTTCAATAGAAATCAGTGATTTAGTGTTGTAGGATCTATCTAGTAAGCTTCTTACGCCACTGCTCGATAGCTTGAACGACAGAATGAACATCTGAGATAGCAGCGTATACAACCGCTCAGTGGTGGAAGCGACAGGACTTTAGCCTATGCGACTATCACGTGAAGAACCCATGTGCGATTAGCTTAAAAAACAATTGAAATAAGTTTCAAGTGACGTGAGAATCGCAGGTTATAATTATAAGTAGCAATATTTTTTTCCGATACAGACAGCCATTTTACCCCTCCCACTTAAAGAGCCCGAGATGGTTAAATCAGATAATGAATGTACGAACGAATTGATGAGTGAACTAGTGAATTAATGACCAAACAAATGAATAAATAAAGGCACCTTGCGAGATGCTACAACAAACATAATGCTAAAGATGAATAAATTGAAACTCATAATAATTTCAGTCATAGGTACGAATGAATGAATAAATTCATTCATGAGAAATAAAAGACAGATACGGTGACAAACAGTGGTATGATAAATATGTGATGGTACAATGATAAACTGCCGCTTTGTACGCCGACGATGCTGTGCTTATAGCACTATCAGAAGCGGAGTTGCAGACACTTGTTACGTGCATGAAAAAATACTTCGAAGTGAAAGAATTGAAAATGAATGTAAATAAAACAAAGATTCTGGCGATTGAAATGGAAGATGTACAAAGTGTGAAATATGGGTTAATGGAAAATGTGTAGAACAAGTGATCCAAAATGTAAATCTGGGCAGTGCGTTTTTGAGGGATGGAAGAAGCGAGTTAGATGAAGAGACGGGTAGCAACTGGCAATAAAGGGAACGGTGCTCTGTCCACATTAGTAGCAGTGTGAATAGATCTAACTCAGCCAAAATGGCCATACACAATGCGGTGTTGGTTCCAACTTTGTTGTACGGTAATGAGGCCTATATGTGCCTGAAATCGAGTGAAAGTAAGATAAATGCAGTAGAAATACGGTCTCTTACAAATATGAGCAGTGTCACCCTTGTGGACAAAATCAGCAATGAAAAGTATGACAGGCTTACATGACAGTGTTATCGTAAAAATGAAGAAAGGAATGCTTGGATGGTTCGGGCATATAAAAAAAATGAGTGATGAAAGACTGACGAAGAAAATCTACAGAGCGAAAGCGAGTGGTAAAAGAAGCCAATGAAGACCAAGGCTGGCTTATAAAGATCAAATAGTGTGTTAGCCGACGGAAATGTCAAAAGCATTCGCATGCCTAGGCGAAAATGTGTGAGAAGAATGATGATATTTGAGAAAGCAAAAGAACAAAGCGACATAGACCCGTTAGTAAATATTGTGAGATGTGTACAAGTCGTGAAAGTTTAAAAACATTAAAAGCAAAAGAAGTTTATAAAAACCCCGACGCTTGCCGCTCCGTCCTCTTTAACTACTCCTTTACGTGGTTGTGTACATGTGTGTATGTACGAGTATGTGAGCGCGTGTGTGCGGTCGTATGTGTATGTGAGCTGTGTCAGCTGTAAGAGTGTATGTAATCTGGATGGATGTAACAGGATCAGACATCACGTCCATCCATCTGCTTGCGGTTAATAGAAATCTCCAGCAGTTTTTCAGTGTCGATGTAATTAAGTAATAATAGCCACGTTCGAATTTTGTTTCTGCAAGTGTAGCGGAAACAACAGATTATTTTTAATTTTCGCTCAGTCATAGTGTACAGAAAAGGGCAAGGGCTTAGACAGCTGTCATTGCTTAAGGTACCCAGCAAACTGGCAGCATTACCTCTTTGAATGGCCAAACTGATTCGTTGGCGGAAGAAGTTGCCACAGCCCGGCGGTCTCCCGAAGCCTCGACCAGTCTCTTAGAAATATCAGAAACCAGTCGATGGGCTTCGGGGTCTCAGGGACCCAAAGTTTCGACTGCAAAAGGCGTAAATATGAAACTCTCAGAGAGAGTCGAATACTTACGCCGCTTCAAGTTCTCGGCAGTGCTAGCAGCGGCACCTGCTGACTTGGAAGTCGCCAGCACATGGAAAACAGCAAGTGTACCGATACAACTGACATCCCACACCAGCGATCTTCCAAGTTTCCAAGGAATGAGCGTCAAGCCATCCGGTCTCCTGCCGTCGCTGCGCGCAATATCTACAGGCTCTAATACTGCAAGAACGCCAGCGGCGAAAAGAGCCCGCCGAATGACGTCATTCAAGGCAGCATATCATGACATGCGGCCCGCACTACGTAAACAGGATAAACCTTGGTGACCTAGTACATCGAAGAAATCACCACAGTGGCAACAGTGAGGAAGGTTAGTCCTGGCCCCCAGACGAAGGGATACTATGAGAGAAAGCGTAGTATTGTCAATTAAGGTTCCTAAGTTTTTTGAAGGTATTACCTTCAAACAGTGTCCTGACTCCTTCTCAGAAACAACCAGGAGGCGAGACCGATCTTTTTCGGTACTACAAGAATCTAAAAGTTGTAAATGAACATTTTTGCATAGAGGCTCATCCCAGTGTTTCTGAGAAAAGGTCGAGGTAGGCAGGTTAATACTCGGACAAACACTTAACGAAGCATTTCGAGCATCAGTCAATCACGGTATCTCGACCGATCCTAAGGAAGGGCGAATAAGAGATAGGAAAAGGCTTTCCGTGCTGTAGGTTGACGAAAGAAAAGCAGGCAGTGACACACTCGAGATTTTGCGTATACCCAGGCTTCCATAACATGTCGGAAATGAGGCTTGATTCCAGACCCTGTTATCAACAATGGAGCAATTTAATATTTTAGATAATGTATTTTTGAGAATATTATCTACTGATTTTAAAAGCGTTTGAAATTTAAAAATCTGAGAACAACGAAGAGCATATGTAAATTTTGGAACGAAAAAGCAAAAGTGGAGAATGAGGAGAGCCATGTGAGAATTAATTTTGTAAAGTTTGTCTGAAGACTAGCAAAATTTTTGTATTTGATCATTGATAAAGCAGGGTATGGAGTCATCTAAAACGGGAGCACCTAGGAGGTGCAGCGATTCTTTTGACAAGACTAATATTTGGTGCCAGAAAGTTAAATTTATTAATTACTTCACTTTTTTTATTTACCGGAACAGAATCGGAAACGAAGAGTTCGCATTTAGAAAAATTTTATTCTAAGCCAATACCTCTTTAAACCTTTGAATGAGGATTTTAAGGTCATCTAAAACAGTAATTGCTTTACCTCCTATTATTCCGTCATCAAGGTACGAAATATTAAATTTGGAATTTAAATTACAAATGGTGGATGGATAGCTAAACTGAAAATAGCTGGTCCGAGAGGATCACCTTGTTGACAGCCAACTTCGGAATGTAATAAATTATAAAATTATCTAATAAACGTTGTGTGGGTAGATCTCCACCGAGTAAGAGTTTCATAAGTAAATATTTTGCGAATATTGGATAAAGACTAATATGATATCTGAAAAGAAGCAAACAAAAATAGTATGTACAGATCGCTACGATCTCTTTGACTATCCCATCAGGAACATAGCGTGAAAATACGTATGTTCATGTGGATATGTGTTTCCAATAATATAATATTATGAGTAATATAGTAGAAAAATATTAATGTTATTTTTAAGTATGATAGGTACTTATAATATATAATAATTTTATTTTAATAGCAGTGAAATCATCCTCGTTCTTAATCTCAGTAAAACGCTCGCCCTCCCTAAGCCGCAGAAAAATTATACCATTCAATATCCAACAATACCTACAACCGTCGTTACTAGCAAAGTCTGTAGCTAAATAGTATAGCTTTGGACGTTAATAGTTCATATTGGTGTCTGGGTTTCTTCTATTCCTAATTACTGTAAATTAGTTGATTTAGTGGTTATTCTTGTTATAATTTTTTGCTGCTTCCAGTATTTTACTTTTCATAAGAGTATTTGCAAATTCCACCACCAGCAATGTATGGGTGTTTTCGACCTCGCTAGTTAGACGTTAAACATCACGCAAGTCACATGTCTCCAGTTTGATTTTCAAGTTTTTTATTAAGTTGTGAATTATTTGGAATTGGTCATCTCTTTCAATTAGACTTTTGGGTGCACCTCTAATCACAATACATGTCTTCTTACTATTGCGCTCAATAATTTCGCACTTCCCTTCTAAGTTGGAGATTTGTTTAGAAAGAATTTCACGATCTTCCTCCAATTTATCTATTTTACGTTGCATATCTTTAAGTTGTTTCGATACAAATTCTTCTAGATTCTTTATAACTTTCACACGTTCCTATCCCTTTGTTTTACTTTTCTAATATTCTTATCTTTATTTATTATAACTTTTCAATTTTTATCTATCACAATAATGCTTGTTAGTTACATAACTCCGCGCACGTTAAAAAAAATTAACATAGTCATAAAAAAAATATAATTTTAGTAACCTAAGTACTTCTAAACAATAAAACCAGAAAACACACAATAAAATGAATTAGAGGAACACCCAGTATCACCCAGACTCCAAGAGAAGTTTGACCAGTTGATGTCCTAAATGACTCGTCAGCAAACCTTGAACCCTTGGCTTGAGAAACAGATACATTGTATAGACTCTGGTGTTGCTTTGCAGAAATCCATTTCGCGTGATGAATTTTTATAATTATTTAGCTGTCTTCCGCCCGAATTTCGAAAAGCAATAATTGACACGTGTTTCACCTCGCATCGAACCATCCTCAGGATATTCCAGAGATCAGACTCAGTCCGATATTACAAACTACAATAATATAAGCACAATTATTTGACTGGCCCGTTGGCGCAGTGGCATAGCATCTGCTTTACAAGCTAGGGTCCCGGGTTCGATCAGCGGTCAGATTAATTTAAGAAACGAACTTTTCTAAATTGGCTTGGAGTCTGTGTGTTACTGGCAACTCCCCAGAGTTCGTTGTGTGGTATCCATAGTACAAGCTTACTGCTTAATTTGGAGTCACACAATCTGTGTAATTGTGTGGAGTATTATTATTATTATAAGGTTTATTACAAACTATAATAGTATCATATAAGATTAGTGCATGGTTGTATTTCTGTGATTGCAAATTACCTAATTTTTCGCATTTATTGATTGAAAAATCGCTATGTCAAATACGACAACATATTTTTTGACAATGTGACTGCAATAAGACTGCAAACTTACTATTTTTAGTAGGTATCAAGTTTTTGTTTATATTTTACAACCTACTTAATTGCCTTCTGTTATAATACGACGATGAAGTGTCGTACCTGATTTACTCCAACACAAAACACTGTTTATTATAACGACATTGTATGATTGTGTCTTTGTTGCGTGGTAACTAGAAACTCTAATTTAAACTTGCATGTTATGCAGTTTTATGCCCTGGTTCACAGGTGTGTCGATTAGTAATCTAGGGTTTTGGTCGAAGGTAGTTAGGATTTATTAGAATACATCCCTGAAAAGATGCACTAACCACAGTGCCCATGGATTTGTCATCGTATATCTTGTTACATCTCGACTCTTAGCTTCCAGGGCTAACAGAACTTATGCAAAATAAATTTTAAACTTTCGCGTTGCATTATAAAATACCCAAAAACACAGGAAATTAATGAGTTGCATTGGCCGTGGACTACCGTTTACTTGAGACTACGGCCGATGCAACTCAAGGCAAAATAAAATGTAATCGCGTTAATGTCCCGTGTTTTTAGATATTTTAGAACTTTTGCAATTACCAGCCACTTATACGAGTAATTCACTGTAATGTCCGAGCGAACTTTTGGTTATAATTGCAATTTTAGAGTTGGAGTGTTGGCTTAGTTTAAATTTTGTCAGCAGACCTGTCGAAATTAGTACCAAAACTGAATTTTAGCGCTACTGGCCGACAGTGTGGCTGAAGACTGATTCGGTGGCCTAGTGTTTATTTAGCAAGTTTACAATGTTGCTTAAGGGCCGCTAAGGTGCGCGTGTAATACGACGTGATCAGACTTTTGAAAGTGGGTCCCTACGGATGTCGCGAAGCACGTCGACGCCTCCGCTAGTGAGGGCAGTGTGGTAGTAAGCTGAAAAAAATTACATTAATCATAGGTCGATAAATATTTGTTAATCGTCCGTTAGTAGTTGCATTTCTGGACCTTGGTTAAATGACAGCTAACTAGGCATGTAACGACTACCTTCAATTTAAATAAGAATAACAAATATATAATATTCCAAAACATTTCGAATACTTTTGGCAATTGTAGTCATAATTATTAATGTAATCTTTTAGTTACTTTAAAAACATAGTTTGAACAGCCTAATATTAATAATGTTGTGATATCCAATTTTATTTACAGTAATTGCCATCTATCGATAACTGGAAATAGCAGTTTAACCTCATTTTTAAAGCACGCAGATAAGAATAGATAATCCTGTATTAAATTCTTAAGTAATGAAATACTGAAATGAGTGGCTTCTGTATTAAAATATTAAAAACATAAAAGTAAATAAAACTTAGGACAATCGATATTTTTTTACTGCAAAATCCATATTATTAATAATATTAAAAATGCGAAAGCCTGACTGTTTCTCTGTCTGTCTAGTACGTTTTCACAGCCAAACCGCCAAACCGATTTTGACTAAATTTGGCATGAAGGTAGTTTGATATTAGGGGACGGACATACATAAGTTACTTTTTCCTTAAACATGGGGTATGTTTAAGGAAACATACATTTCATATGTTAAAGGTGTGAAAAAGGGGATAAATCTCGATGTGGAAAATGTTAAACTTGTGAACCGATTAAGATGAAATTTAGTCAAGAGATAGACATTTTCTACTTAAAAGACAGGCTATTTTTATTAAAAATCTACCTCTAAATTAGTGATAAGTAGAATGAAACTTCATATGGTAAATGCTAAGCCGCTGAACCGATTTTGATGAAATTTGGTACACAGGTACCAAAACAAATAGGGGCTATTTTTTTTTAAAATGCCACATGGTTTTTTATATGTGACGTCATCATAAATTAATATCGCAGATGCTCCGCGATATAAAGTAACTTTTTCAAGAACAACAATATGGATATCAAATGAAATAAGATACACAAAAGCTTTCTGTATATGTGACGTCGTCATACATTCAATATGGCAGATGTTCCCTAATAGGAAATAACTTTTTTGTTCAACACCAACAATATAGGTATCAAATGAAATGGAATACGCATGGGAAGGTCTCTGTATGTGTGACGTCATCGTTAATCCAATATGGCGGATGCTTCGTGATAGGAAGTAACTTTTTCAAGACTTTCAACAATATGGGTATCACATTAAATTGGATACACAGGAGAAGGTTTCTATATGTGTGACATCATCGTTAATCTAATATGGCGGATGTTCCTTGATAGGAAGTAACTTTTTCAAGTCTTCCAACAATATGGGTATCAAATGAAATGGGATACACAAGAGAAGGTTTTTGTACATGTGACTTTATAATAAATCTAATATGGCGGATTTTCCATAGTAGGAAATAACTTATTTGCTAAACACCAACGATATGGGTATAAATGAAATATAATACGCAGAGAAAAGTTTCTCTATTATGTGAAGTCATCATATCTCCAATGCGGTGGATGTTCCACAGTAGGAAATAACTTCTTTGTTCAACACCAACAATATGGGTATCAAATGAAATTGAATGCACAGGGGAAGGGTTCTGTATACGTGACGTCACAATAAATCAGTCATGGAAGTCACGGAATTTTTTTCCACACGAACGAACTCGCGGGTACAGCTAATAAGTAATATATGAGTTAAAAATATGTATCACTATTGCAAACGACGTCTTTCATCGTATAATTTCTGAGGAAATCAAATGTAACAGACGTACGGACTCATGATAACAGTTGCGTTCCGTTCTAAAGATTTTTCACGTCAACGGTTAGGTCGATATGAAAAATCTTTAGACGCGACATGAGAGATAAAACCTCGAATTAAACCAACTCTTGCATGACAAGACTGGAGAACGTTTGAAAGGACAACGCTTCAGCTCGTAATTAGGCTGAGCTTCGTTTTTTGATCGTCGTTTTTTGCTGTCTTCGTATTTGTTAACAACAGTGATGTCAATGAGATTCCACCCAAATGACATAAATATGGCTTGAACGCAATACGCAATAAGACTACGAGGTCCGACAGCCAAAGACATTGAAAATAAGCATAGAAGAAGAAGAATAAGATCTAACGTTCTACTCTTGTAGATCTAGTTCTAAGCCTAGTGTGAACTAGGGCCTACAGGAGTACTGTAGATGCGTCTTTCCATTATGTAAAAGGCCCCTTGCATTCTGGCCTTTTAAAACCAATCGCGTATATACTGGAAATCACTTTTTTACTATGGTCTTCAATCTATACGCGAGCATTTGCTTGGGTAAAGTTTTTCAAATTTTTTTGTGTCTTTATACAGTCACGACGATATATTTATAACACTTTTTTTGGTTAGGTTAGGTTAGGTCTTTTTAGCACGGAGTGCGAGCCGAGCGAGCGAAGTGAGCGTGCCGCGGTAGCGACCGCCGAAGCGCCAGATCGGAATCCGCTTTATACATTAAGCAGTATTGAAACAGAAGTCCGCACTCTAAAGAGATAGTTGAAGTTGAGAAATTTAATCTCGTAACATCTCTATAATCCTCCATCTCTTTTCATCTTTTGCTGTTGGTATATCCATATGTAGCAATCTTATATACACTAGAGGTAGTAGATGTATTTCCGAATTATTTCCAGGAGCAGTATTGAAATAGGAGTCCGCACTCTAAGATAGTTGAAATCGAGAAATTTAATCTCGTAACGTCTCTATAATCCTCCATCTCTTTTAATCTTTTGCTGTTGGTATATGTATATACAGCAATCTTATATATGCTAGTAGGTATATTTTCTAGTTATTTCCAGGAGTTAGGAAGAAACGTCGCGCAATTGCACCAACTCCATTCATTGCGCCGGATGTGTCGGCATTGTCAGGACAGTTTGCCAAGTTTATTTATTTAGTTTATGAAAATGTATTTTTTTATTGGCAATAATTATTTCATAGCGTCTTAAAGTTTTTTAAAGCTAATATCTTTTAAATAAAGGATAAGATTTTATTGTATAACGTTATATTTTTTATTAGCAATTCATAGCAATTTTGTCTATATTTTCACCAATTTTGAAGTGCCATTAAATTCATTCCTATCTTGAAAACTCTTGTCAGCATTAAGTGATGTAGTATAATTTAGAACCGCGTTTTTTTAGCGCGCGTACACGTTACAAGTTATATAATCACAGATTTAAAAATAGTATTGCAATGAATACGCGAGCAGTTTTTTATAAATTGGAAATTGACTTTGTATAAATTGCCATTGTAGATGCATTGTAGATCGTGTGATAATTATTTCACTAACATTATTTTCATTATTTTAAAGTAGCAGATCTGTTGATAAATCAGCAACAACTATTACTATATATTAGCATGTAAAGGATTGAGATTAGTTTTTATAATAAATAATTTATCTTACATCCTATTTTTTCATTTTGTTCATAATGTGAACAAACAAGAAACTAACCAAAGTTTCGCTAACTTTTCACCGTTCGCTGGTCCGATGTTATTACACGTAGCACTCTAATAACGCTGCTTCTCTATTATACACATGAAACTATGATTTAGGACTTTTTGGCGGGAACGGGAGAAGTGACGTTGTCATTTCATATACATTTTCTATTTTTTACATTTTTTTATTGGTTTTTTACATTTTTGGTTATAAAGTACAAAAGTGATATGATATTGTGTATTAAAGTTCTATGTAAGTGAAAAGAATGAAGTAGGATTAAATAAACGTGCGTAACTGAAGTTCTCGCGCTCTTCCAAGAAATCCTTTATAACTTCAATAAAGCCTACTATCACTTTACTGGAGGAGATTTACGATAAGAAGAATAAACGAATTTCTTCGAACATGATTAATACGTGACATTGGCAAATGCGAATTGGCAAATTCATGCTATGAAAAAAGAAAAAAAAACTAGGATATATACACAAATAACACGAATATTATCCGATATGGTACAGAATTGAAAAATTGAGGTCAATCGTCAAGCGTTTCGTTTTTAATTCGTACCTATGTTTCTAGAATTAATATCATAAGCATAAATCAGTTCACTCTAACACTGAGTGACACAATTCATTCGAAATGTATGAAATAATAATTACCTATTCTTCATTTTTAAATGTTTTTAAAAAAACAAATTTTTACATTTATTTATATATTTCAAGTATTGGCAGTTTTTATTGAAGCACAAAGACACAAACAAGGTCTTTATTTTACTAATTAACTAATAAATATGACAACTGAGTCAATCGTCTGCGAACTAGCCCATCTCTAGTTATATTGTAAATGTCATGGTCACCAAATTATTTTTTACATATTTGTTTACATTATGAACAAAAGTGAAAAAAATAGGATTATAATTTCAAAGTCAAAGTCAAATCAATTTATTCAAGTAAACCCAAATGCAAGGTATTTTTGAACGTCAAATCTACTTTAGTTCGGTTCGAAAAAAAAACCTGAATACTGAGCAGAACTGACAAGAAACTCAGTCAGGTATCGTTTTTTCAACATCATTCTACAATAGTTATTTAAAAATACAATATCTATAAAGCCAGTAAATGCATATGCAGAGAGGATGATTTCCAGTCTATTGTTGTGTCGTCAATGAAATCGCTAATTTTGTAGTATACTTTTCCAATCAGTGTGCATTTAATGACACGTTTAAATCCCTTTTCCGTTAATTGAGTAATTTCTTGAGGAATTTTATTATAAAAACAAACACAGTTACCCAAAATTGAACCACTTGACTTTTGTAATTTAAATTTAGGCAATAACTAGCTGATCACGACCACGAGTTTCCACACCATTAACAACGCCTTTCTTTTGAAATAGATCTCAATATTGAGTACATCAATGTCTTTATTAACACACTGATTTAAACATCATTCCTCATTTTTACCCGACTCGGAGGTTATAGTTTTAGTAGCGTATGTACGTATGTTATCCAATGATATTATAATATAAAAGAGGTAGATAGGTTACCTTAATACTAATCCAAATAAATATTGTCCCAGTTACAACGTTACAAAGTAAGACAAATATACACTGCACTGGGTCGCGATGCAATGTAAAACATAATTGCATTTCAAACTAACAAATCACATATCTCTCTAAATCATTGTGATTGGTCAATTTCAATTACATTTTAAGCGAATCCGTGACTAATTCATAGAATATTAGTAATTAATGCCACAGAACAGACATTTGTAAAAAATATGATTGATACCTAATGGGATTAGACAGTAAAAAAATGTTGTTTGTTTTTTTTTCGAATTTCGTTTTTCTTGAATCATGTACATGATAACATATTTATTTAAAAAGATCGGCAAGATTTTTAATTATAAATTTGAAAATGGTGAGTTATATATTATTGCTTTTAATAAATGTAAACGATGATTAAAACTGGGTGGCTGCGTCATCACATGATAGTGTATATTATAAAAAACGTTTGGATTGTTGAAACCAACAATGTCATGCAATGCCTATTGCGCATTCAAAATTCTAAAATCTTTTTATTAAAGGGTTTTAGAATTTTGAATGCGCAATAGGCATTGCATGACATTGTTGATTCTGTAACATTACTTTTCATATTCTTTGACCAAGTCCGGGTTGGCTAATTAGCAAAGTTTTGGGGTGCCACTTTTCGAATGCATGTAACTCATCCACCTCTTTTGTAAATATAACATCATTATTATGTACAATCACTTTGTATTATTGTCAAGCGACGACGGCGACTCGAGACATTCGATCGAAATACAGGTTTTTTGTCGTTTTTTTTTCAGTAGCTAAAAATTATTAAGTCTTGATTATTATTATAATATTGTTGATATATTACAGCACGATCATTTTTTGACTGATGATGATGAGGCACCAACAGCTATAAAGAACTTTCTTCCAACTAGGCGTCAGGGCACGAGCCAGTCCTTTTCACGGCTGCATCGCTACGAGGGTGAGTTTTTCATTTCCTATGTTAGGTACTTATTTATTTTAAAGTAGTCTATTCTTCATGGATTTAAAAAAAAACAAATTGCACGTAAAATGTATATAAAAACATCCCAACCAAATGTGCACTTAAATGAGTTTTCGAATGCACATTTGTTTTAGTAGTATTTGAAAATGCTAACAGCAAACATTTCAAGGTGCTCCTTCAAAAATTAAAAAAACATGTCGAGATCGCTAAAAAACGACGCGGATTCTCCTTTTCGGTGAATAAATCAAATATGTGATGTTATTTACGTTTTAATCATTTTGTTATAACGATAACGTTAGATAGCTCTTTTTTATTACATACGTAATCATATTTTTCAAATACTGCCTGACGATATTTGTCTCATTTTTGTCACTGTCACGTAACAAATCAATATTGCGTAAATATTGACGCAAATATTATTATGTGAATTATACTTTAAGCATTAAACGTAAGATAGCGTTTTAATTTTTTTTATAAACCTTTTTTCAATACCATACAAGGATCCTTTAATAGCTTTTTCAATCTTATACTTTGATAGTAAGATCTACTTTAAATTAACACAATATTACCAATAGTACTCAACGACATTGGAAATGTACCTATATGTCAATTCGGGCAGTAACTTGTTTAGACTTTATAGAAGATTGTGAAATCTACTATAATCTTGTGAACTAGTGATAGAGCCATGATGTATTGCAGCACGAATTGGGCTGGCTCGCCTGGTGAAATACCACCCCCTCACAGAATATCGGCGTGAAATAACGGCATCTATTGATGTTGTTTCGTTCGGTGAGTGAGAGTGCCGATGGCCCATCTTCCCCGCCCCCACCTTTCCCTCTTTCCCTAAAGGCCGGTAACGCATCCATGATTCCGCGGATGTTGCGAGGTCCATGGGCGGCGTTGATTACTTTCCACCAGGTGACTCGCTTGTTCGTTCACCTCCTCTTTTATGAAGAAATACTAGTTTTTTTGTATTCGAGGATTTATAGAGTAAAATAATTATATAATATTTAAATCTACGTTATGCCTTTCCATGAGGGTGTGCTAAAAAAAAATGGACACTTCATAATTCGTTTTATTATAACATTCACAAACATTATAGTTACAATAGTTCAGTCGAGGTTTGCCTTAAACAAGACGTTAATCATTGATATAAAAATTCCAAATAATCGTAACCTATTCATTAAAATAGGTATTATAAAAATATAAATTACAATTAAGTACATAGACTTCGTAAGTCCACAAATCCCGTACAGCAAAAGAATAAAGGCAAAAATATTCAAATGTAGATGTGTGTGCTGTTTTCTAACGAAATTCCGGCCAATCAGGTTATCTGATAATAATATGAAGATCAAATAGCCAGAGTGTTAGCAGACGGAAATGTCAAAAGCACTCGCATACCTAGGCGAAAATGTGTGAGGAGAATGATGAGATTTGAGGAAGCGAAAGAGGTGTGTAAGGACCGCGACTCCTGGCGCTCCGTCCTCTCTGGCTACCCCGTTGGGGATACAGCGTGAAGTTATGTTATGTTATGTTATGATAATAATAAATACGTGTTGTATGTACAGGTGAATCAGCTTATCTGATTTAGCTGCCGTTGCTACACGGAACATGGCTTCTGGAGCTAATTACAAAGTCTATGATTAAGTAATACTGAATTTCCAGTAACGTATTTTTAAACTCTTAACTTTCCTGAAATCGTTTTCTTCGTTCAGAAGCGAATCATCTAATAAGTTTGAAATATCTAGGCGCCCGAGGTTTATTTGGCGTCCTTTGAGTTTTCCGCAAGAATTTGATAACTGCCCGCGGAAAATGTTGTTTATACTTGTTTTCAATAATATGTTACATACTTAGATATAGTTAATATCAATACATAAAAATGTAAGCTTACTGATACCTCAATATGCTACGAGATGACGCTTTTCACAAAAAAAATCGTATGAAAACTTTCCTCGGGATTACATTTTACATAAACTTGGAAACAATTCATTATCTAAATAAAAATTTTATCCAAACCGTAAGAGCCGTTTCAGAGAAATCTATTTATACAAGAACTGGTAAAATATGGAAAATTAATTTTTATTAAATAACTAATACTTACATGATCAATTTTTGCTTAGTAACAAATAGGTCAGTATAACATGTGAGGTTATTATATTAAGTAATAATAAAAATCAAATAATAAAATAGTACATAAATTAGTTGTATTATTGTTTACAAAAAGAAAACTAAAGATATCTATTTCTTATTAATTAACGTCCAATAATTAGTACTTAATAATAAGGGCAGAAATTGACTTACTATTTATCTTCGTTTACTGTGAATTACTGTGAAGGAGTTAATAGTAAGAGCAGAAATGACTTACTATTTATCTTTATTTACTGTGGAATAAACGTAAATATAAAATCTCTACTATTTATTTTTGGAATCTCTACATCAACGTTATAAATATACATAAAATTTATTATTATAGATAGATAAAATTTTCATTAAATAACCAACGTGTTTTGTGCAACATAACTACATAATATAGGTAATACAAAATTTTGTAACAGATATTTTACTTCATAGTACAATTTCATTATTTCCATTTGTTAACTCCTGCTTTAATATTATAATATGTTTTTCAATAAAACTATGTAATTAACTCATCTAGTTTTTCTAGCACTTTGTAACATAAGATTAAAAATATGGCGTGCAAAAAACGGTTCGGATGTTTTTAGGACACATATTGCACCTAATTTTATTTCATAACGTCAGTTTAAATATTCTAAACAACTAAAATTGTTCCATTTTCAGATACTTAGTTAACTCTCTCATTTAGCGCATTTTTTTTTAAAAACAAGCAATATTTTTTTTTTATTTTCGACAAAAAATCTTTTTCACAAATTTATTAATTGTGTGTGTATTATTATTTAATGTAAATACTATAATTACTCAATAATAATACTGTTGACAAAAGACTAACGAAAAATATCTTGTAGATTCAACTAGAAAATCCACGAATGACCACCGTTCGGAAGAGTACTTTTTTTAAATAATCAGCGATCGATTTTTTGCTCACCATTGTAATGTATACAGTTCATAATTAACTAAATTACACATAATATATATAATTATTACCTAACTACTAAATGTATCACTCAAATATTTGAAATTAAACATAATGTGAATGTGTGTACACCTGGCGAATATCGCCTTTCGCATTACAAAAAAAAATTAAAGCTCATCAGATAAAATACTTTTTAACTTAAAAAATTAAGCAAATATATTGAAACATACTGGTTCGTCTGTAATTCAATTAAATTGTAATTAAATGTAGAGGTAGTTAAAAAACCCTGATTTCAAGTTTCGAATTGAAATGTGACTGATTAATTAATTTCTTTTTTAGATAATATTTGCATAACATTTTATTATACTTTGCGTAGATTTTTAATCCTAGATTTTTTACCAGAAATATTTTTTTTTTAAATATCTTAAAACACGGGAAATTAACGCGATTACCTTTTATTTTCGCTTGACGTTTGCTGGTTTAAAAAACTAGCAAACAACGAAATCAGCGATAGCGGGACATCTTCTCCAATCGGATACCAATCGTTGGATAGAATTTCATCGCCCACAAGTCTATTCCACCGATCTCCACTTTTCCTCACTTCCAAGAGTCGTGCGTGAAGCAATTGAAATCAAGAGACACAAAAATTTCAATAGGGAAAACGGTTACAATTTATCAACAGTGTGGAATCCTGCGATTCAAATGACAAAACCTCGTTTTTCACATCCGGTTAAGTGTGTGGACACCGTGAGTGTTGTGTGTAGGAACACAAATAATTATTTACAAATATGTGGGGTAGATGAAATAAAATCTGCCTCGGACACGGAGTGAAACTTGCTGCGACAGTTTACTTGAGACCACGGTTGATGCAACTCGACCGAAACGTCAAGCGAAAATAAAAGGCAATCGCGTTAATTTCCCGTGTTTAGATATTTTATAATGCAACGTGAAAGTTTAAAAGTTTAAATATTTTTAAACTCGGAATTAAAAATTACTACCTTATTTTTTTATTAAAAATTGTCCTATCTTTTCCAATCGTGTACTATTATTGCTCCGCGGTCCTCAGACCATGAATCAAAATGGAGGGAGCGATAATCACCGCTGTTCTCACCGTATGTCAAATGAATTTTCGTGTCTCTATTTTTATCTCATTGAGAGTAACCACGAGTAAAACAGCTATAATAACTACGGCAACATCGCACTGTCGGTGTAATTCGTGTCAGCTCATAACCGACTTGACGTACAAAATATTGCATTACTTACTACAATAATTATTTGCAAAATACTCGTAAATCTTAAGTTTTGGATACTAGTATTTACGAAAATAAAAATAGATCATGTTCAGCCGTATATTGTTGTACTGTGTCTGTGACCTTTCCCTAGTAACGCACATTAGTAAAAGTCTAGAGAAACTAGATCAACAAAAAACGGACTCGCTCTCAGAGCAAAAGCTCCGTCCAATTTTATTCTTGGTCCGAGCCGCGCTCTATTTATCTTCCCATCCCGTCGTAATCGACACTTCTATTTTCAAACCGTGCGTCATTAACAATGTGTGGAAAAATTCAACTTATTCGATGTTGATATTATTTATACATATATGGTCCAAATTAGTATCTTTTTCAAATACTCTACGGTTCAAATCAAGATTTTGAATTATAAAATATGTATTTAAATTAGCATGAGCTTTAATTTTTACAATTAGTAAATTTTCTATTACTATTATATAGATACCTTAATATCTTAATTAACGTTATAATTATATTTATTTATATAAAATACACGATGCAACTAATGACCTATGAAAAAGAACCGAAGTTAAACAGTCGTTGTTCTCGACTTAATTTTTTATAGATATAATTACCTACTATAATTTAATTTTTTTAGGATACCCGGCAATTCGGAATGGAAAAATTACGAACAAACGCATGTACTCAACTTTAAAAACAAGCTCGTTAATTGAACACACAGCAAAAAAATGTAATTGCAAACAGACTCCTCCAACCAATTTATAACAATTGAAAAGATTAATCTTTAATAATATTCAGACAAATGTACCAATTAGAATAAATTCAAATTATACCCTAATCTTACACAGGCATGCAGACAGAGTCAATGCTCAAGTGACAACAGCACAGCAGCATTTCAAGTCTGCTTTGAGAAGTTCGTTTCTTGTATTGACCTTATTGGGACTCAACCGGACACAAATCTTTAGCTTAGAGAAAAACGCATTAGTCTTTCCCTCAACAAACTATTAAGTAAAGCTGTTGCCCAGGACAACGTTCATGATGTACTTAAAAACCCTGCCTATCGCCCTTTCTTAATATTCAAGCTATTAAATACTTTTCACAATATCCGTTCAGCATTTTAAGCGTGACAAAGTAATAGACAAACAAACAGACTAACAGACAGCTACACTGCTTTCATAATATTCACTTAAGTAACATATTTATTTTATTCATTTAAATCAATATCAAAATTAATTACCATCGACTTAAAATATTGCTGTTATTTGGATACCCGCGCGTCATAATTATTTACTCACCATATCTTATTAGATTTTTTTTGCGACCAATATCATGATTAAGGGAGTGAGTCGATGAACTTACACCTGCGATATTAAAACTTGCTGCGACAGATTGCTTGAGACCACGACTGATGCAATACAGCCGAAGCATCAAGCCTAAATAAAAGAAATCGCGTTAATTTACCGTGTCTTACATAGTTTTGTAGTAAGCAGGCAAACAGATCCCAAATTATTAGTTATAAATTGTGTGTTACTGTTTGCTAGTGACCACAATAGGCTCGATATTAAATTATCTTATCAACTCTCCTCTATAAAATGAACTTCACTGTAATAGCCCCTTACTCCAATATACTGTCAGCAAATACATACAGCACAAACAGAATCAGAACAGTATTTATTTTTTCAATACTATTACGACTCGCAACAAATATCGCACAGAATCGGTGATACTATTATTAGACTGTAATTAGTGTTTTATAAAATTAAACAATAAAAACAACTGAAGTTTCAAGTACAAAAGAAGTTGAAAGCAATAATATTATCATATTAACTAACATTTGTAGAATAGTTTGGGTATTTTTGAAAAGGCGATGAAGTATTAAACCATTTTCACTTATATATAAATTCATATAAATTACTATTACTTTGTTATTCTCAGATTATGTTCCGTAATCTCTCAATAACTTTAGCAATTAAATCTGAACTTATAAGAATAATTATTTCTACTAACGCTAAAGTGGGCGGAAAATTCCGGTATATTAAAAATTTGCTGAGAATATTGTAATAACAACCATTCATTTAAAAGTAGGTAATCGCTAGTTGCTAGAGAATATGATAGAAAATAAAAAGTAAATAAAACAAAAATTATCAAAATTAAACATTTATTATAAGAATTTCTGTTCTCATTATAATTTACATAAATAAAAATAAAATTGCGATTTGGTTGTTTTTTAAATATTCGTAATAGTCCGAGTAAGATTTTTAGAGAAAAAAATAGAAATTAAAACATTTCAAATTTAAAAATTCGGAAAAAAGAGTTATTGCTTTTTCTGGGGGATTTTTATTTATTTAAACTTGGACAGGACAACGTCTGTACGGTTAGCTACTTTAGCTGTAGCCATTTTAAATAGAAGTACCATTTTTAACAGGTTTTTTTGCTGTCACTGCCTTTTCTGGCACCACACTAATACATAGATAACAAATCAATATAAAAGAACTGACAGTAAATTCTTTCTCATAATTTTATTACACATTAAACATTGAATATTCATAAACCTTAAAAGCACGACCTTGTCAAGATTCTCATAATTTATTAATTAATTAAAATAATCCAATAATTTGTACTTCATTACGTAACACATTAAACTAGCACCTTTTTATAGGTACCCATGCAAATCACTTAAAAACCATGTTAAAAACCAATGTCATGTTTTCGTCGAACTAAAATCTTTTCAAAACCTTCATTTTTGAAGATGCCTCGTAATACTTAACGAATCCTTAAAAAAGTATAGGGTCCGCTAACGGTGATTTTGCGCTACACGAGCCCTTTAGTAGTTAAAAGGTCCCCTAAATTATGTGTGTGTTAGTTTTTGACAATATGGAGAATAAGTTGTTATATTGTATAGACACATGGACGTAAAACAATATTATCTGTTTTATCGATAAACTTTTGGAAACGAACAGTCTCTATGGAAACAATAAACTATGTCTGACATTACTAGGAAATCGTTAGATTGGGAAAACGAATATTATGTAATAAGAACCGGTTTACGAGTTCTTTTAATCTAAGTGATACATAGTTATGTAATGATTTAGATAGGTTTGGTGAAATCGGGCATAATACCTGTAAATTTTAAGTGAAGCGTTAAATTATCTGAAATTGTTAGGGGATGAGATGAGCAAGTTGAATCGGTGCACTTAATTTGCTACTTTTTGAAATTATACTTCTTTTGACGCGTTTGGAAAAATAGATCAGAGTGTATTTTTTAGCGTATGACGACATTGCACGCGCCGATGTAGCACATAATTTATTGTTTTTTATCTCATTCATTTCAAGCAACCGATTCAATTTTTTTATAGGCCAGTTTTATTCTTTTACATGTAGCCACTTTTGTTTAAAAACGTCAAAGAAGTATAACTTACGTGCGTACATGAGTACATGCATACTTTTTTTTTAATCTCTTATAAATATTTTATAATTAAACATTGATAACTTTTAATAATGGCAACGTCTTTATTGTGCAACATTCACTTAAAATCGCATTTTTTTTAATTAAAAAAAACTCATTCCCTAGCAACTAGACTATATAATGTTCATATTAAATCTATATGCAACTCTCTCTGACTTTTCTACTAGTGGTCACCACTTCGGGCGTCGGCCTGAACCTCCCCGCCGCCTCTATGTCGGCGCTCCTTGCCGTCACACCGCGATTCACAGACGATATGCTCTGAGAAGACTACAAAAATATACAAATATCTGTTACATATACATACACATTTACACTCATTATTAATTTCATTTATTAAACTAAGGAGACCTGCTGGCAAAATAACTTAGCAAGAGCAAAATACTGAATAATTACTGAAGATACATGCATCCCTAACGGGGTAGTCAGAGAGGATGGAGCGCCAAGTGTCGCGGTTCCTACATACTTCTTTCGTTTCCTTAAATCTCATCATTCTCCTCACACATTTTCGCCCAGGTATGCGAATGCTTTTGACAATTCCGTCAGCTAACACTCTGGCTATTTGTTCTTCATAAGTCAGTCTTGGTTTTCCTCGACTTCTTTACCACTCACTTTTGCTCTGTTGATTTTATTCGTCAGTCTTTCATCACTCATTCTTTATAAGTATCCGAACCATCTAAGCATTCCTTTCTTTATTTTTACAATAAAACTGTTGTGCAACCCTGTCAAACTGCGTATCTCTTCATTACTTATTACTGAAAATCATACCATTTGCTTGTCCTTTTCATGGTGGTACAAAAAATTATACACAAATGTAACATATTTATGAAAATGTTTTTTATATTCTTATCAATTTAAACTTCTTGTAGAACAATAACCGATATTTTTCCAAATAACTGAACATCTACTAGTGATAAATAACTTACTATACTGGAAGGCAGATTTTTCGATCTTTCATTGTACAAGTTGTGAGAGTCCCTCTCCCCGTACTGTGGTGTCACCACGCTGCAGTATTCAATTACTGGCTTTTTATCTGTTCGAAACAAATGATGAAACCGTGTTAAAAATAAAGGTATCTGTAATATTAATAATGAAAATGTGGTCTCTACAATGCCTAATTGCCTTTATTGTGTAGACTCAGGTGTTACTTTGCGGAAATCCATTTCATGAGATAAATTCGCAAAAACTTTAGCTATTTTCCGCTCAAACTTCAAAAACCACCTCTCAACGAAGCATCCTCAGGATATACCAGAGATAGGATTCGGTCAGCTACCCAACACCGAATCCTAGGTTAGCTGGTTAGACCACGTGGTTAACTGTTGCAGCAAGCTTCACTCCGTGTCCGAGGCAATTTTTTTATCATCTACCTCCGATATTCGTAAATAGTTTTTATTGGACCTCCTACACACCGCACTCACAGTGTCCACACATTTAACCATACGCAACTTGCTTCGCAAAATCGTAAGTTGAGAATGCAATTTTACTTACAATAAGACGTAAAAGCGCGTTAGAGTTCTGGAGCAGGAGCTCAATTACGT
Organism: Zeuzera pyrina; assembly: GCA_907165235.1. NCBI lineage: Eukaryota > Metazoa > Arthropoda > Insecta > Lepidoptera > Cossidae > Zeuzera > Zeuzera pyrina. The sequence continues at coordinate 21,024,664 of OU015636.1, forward strand.
TCAGAAGGTACTGACAAAGAACGAATATCAAATTAACCGACGAATGAGGCGGTGAGAAGTACAGAAATCCAGAGGTGAGCAGAGATCGTACCTAGATGCCCAGTAAAGGAGTTACGGTTAAAATTAGATGGATTTCAAGAAAGCACTTCACTCGCACCGTGTACACACTAGGAAATAAGGTGAACAAAATAGTGGACACGCAGAAGAATGTTTTTCCGTTGCTGACACCAGGTGTTTACAAAATAAATTGCAGCTGCGGTAATTCATACATTGGCCAAATGAAACGGACTGTTGCTGAAAGGATTAAAGAACACATCACAGCTGTAAAAAGACCGCAAACAACCAAATCGGCATTAGCGGAACATGTTCTCCAATTAGATATCAATTTTTGGATTGAACTTAATCGCCCGCAAGTATTTTCCACCGATCGCCACTTTTATCCGAAAGTAGTACGTGAAAATCAAGAGATGTAAAAATTTCAATCTGAAAAACGGATACAATTTACCAACAGTGCAATCCAGTGTTTCAAGTAACGAACTCTCGTTTTTCGCTCCGGTTAAATGTGTTGACGCTTTAAGTGCGGTGTGTAGGAGGCCTAATAAAAACTATTTTGGAACGTCAGGGGTAAATGATAAAAAATCTGACTCGGACCCAGAGTGAAACATGCTGTGTGAGTTTGCTCGAGACCACGGCCGATGCAACCGGCCAAAACGTCGATCCAAAATAAATGATAATCGCGTTAATTTTCCGTTTTTTAAATATTTTATAAAGCAACGCGAAAGTTTGAAAGTTTATGTAACTCATACCCGTTTTCGCTACATTTAGGAGTCGGCTAAAATAAATGTTTAATGAATTAGGATCTGCCTAGAACGAAAATGGAATTTCACAAACCTCTAGGTAACGCCTAAGAGAGTAAATGAACGCAATCGTTTAGGTATAACCTGACATTAAGATTTACTAAGTTGGGAGTTGCCTACATACGTATTGGTGAAAACGGCCGTCAGTTTTTAAGAGACTGTCCCGTGTTGGCTCGGCTATGGCTCGGCCGACCGTGTTGAGCGATCGTTCGCTCAACACGGTGCAATGCGGTGCATTCGTTTAAAACTGTCGTAGTTAGATTATTTATTATCCGCTTTTAAAAATTCTAAATTTACAGTTTTTTTCTTTTACAAACATTTTCAAGTATTTTAATACTTTAATACGATGTATTAAATTATTATGTACTTTAATACTATGAATTAGCCACCAGTTTTAAAAGCAGTCAAGTAAGCTCATTAGTATGATATTTGTACATATTGTGACGATATTAAGTGTTCATGCGATTCGAATCCTTTTCCTTTATGCTCGAGTGACCAAAATGACTTCGTATAGCTCATACTCGAGTGAAAAAAACCGTCCAGTCCGTTTATATCCAATTACTTTACCACATAGAGTAAACACAGTGAGCTCTCGTCTTTAATTAACGTACAGATACACGTTTGAACTTGCATATAATGTTACAAAATGGGATTCTGTTAAAAGGGTGTGAAATGGTTTTTTCGACGTTGGTAAGACACAAGTGATACAACTGATGCTGCATGCGTCCATAGGCTACGGTTAACGCTTACCATCAGACGAACTGAATGTTTGTTTGCCACCTTTCTGGTAAAAAAGCCGTTCTTTTTTTGTTGTTATGTTTAAGACCTAAAGCTTTTAAATAAACGGACGCGTAAGTGAACTTCCGTTCGTTTTTTAAAAGGTACAGAAATCTAAAAAGTTTTCAAGTTTTAATCGACTCGAGTAACACAAAAACTTGAGTACAAACCGAATGACACAAGTGACTTAAATGACTATTGAACATAATCTTACTCGACTCGCAACACTAGTATAAATAATAGCTACAAAACTTTTCCTAGACGTTTCTGTTTTGTTTCGCTTCTATGAATTTAGGTGTCTCGTGGAAGAATATATTTTTAGGTTGAAACTGTTGGAACATTTCAAAAGTTTCTAACAATAGTTAAATAGATTAGTGCTTTTTCACAATTGAAGTCTAAAACTTTTCTCTTGAATATTTAGTGGGTATTTAGAGACGAATGTAGCTCCAATAATGAAGAAATTCATATTGTCGATGAAAGTGTAGGTATTAAAAGCAATAGGCCTAACATTAAAGATAGTTAATAATAATACTATCATGCTTGAGTAACCTACTTAACTTAATCTCTATTGGGTTTCTCATACTTCTTAGCCACGTTCACTATTGCTTATTCACATGGTTTTTATAAGCAGCGATTTCGAAAATCGGTCACAAATAGTTTAAACTTCCTATAATTTTACTACATATCTTATCTTCATCTGAATCTGTATAAAAATGGACGTATATGTTATAGGATGTATTATACATATAGATGTATATGTACTAACCGCTAAACTACCGGACCATTTGACCAATTATCATGAAAGTTGCCACGTATATGTACTTTTTCATGGTGAAAATTTTTATGCTATCCCCTTTGTTGTAAGTCGCCGCCACGCGGACAAATTCGCAGGCTAAAGCTAGTGTGTATATATTATGAGTTAGTCTGAAATGGTACTCACAATATAATGAGTTCCGATGAATTATCGGTTGCTCCAATGTTTTATCCGAACTTCAAATAAAACATCGGATGCAATATCAATAAGTTCATTAGCAGTATCACCTATGCAATGTTATTGTCGTGTATGGTATTCCGTAGCAGCAACCTAACGTAACTTAATGTTCATTATAAAACCATTAGTTAAATAAGTTTAATCAATGAACCTGATTAATGATTTAATTATTAATGATACACGATTATTACATAATTATATTATTATGGGAACTCTGGAAGGAAAAAACTTAAATTATGACTATTTCCAGTTAACAAAAGTTGCATAGACTGGGTCTTCGGTATGTACATCAAATAACACAAATACTGTAAAAGATATCCATAGAAATAACTCACCATAATTACAAGGTATAATATCAGGATCAATTTCTTCTACATCTCCTTCAATCTTCAGACTGTACTGACTGCAGTAATCCAGTTTTGGGGACCCGCAGTAAGTGTTTAAGTTGTCCTGCTTTGAAAGAGAGTCGACACTGCGATCCATGTACAGCGCATTACTGTAGGTAGAATAAATGTTTATCTATTGACTAATTGCAGTGAAATAAAGTCCGACTAATTACAAAACAGGTAGTCAAAAGACCGGTTCCACGCAAAGCACGACTGCAAAGTCGCCTATGGCAATTAGTGAAAAGTGACTGAATGCCAGTCGCGTTTGTCCTGGTGCTATGCGTTATGAGTTGTAACGCTAGGTAATGAAACCGATGATGAATAAACGATCGTATCAAAATTATGATACTATAAAATGTTCATTAAAATATGTGTTTATATTAATATTATTCATAGAAATGCTTTAAACTTTCCAAAAAATATCTTGTAATAATATTAATTTAAATAAAAGTAATATAAATATGAATGTAAATAAAGTGACAGAATAGAATAGTGCAGTAATTACTAACGCAGAAGGAGGTCTTTTCCCATGCGCTTGTCGTCTAACGTGCCGACGATACAGCGCCGTGATGACTCCACAGACAGCTGTACAGAGTAGTGCTGCTAATACTAGCAACGATACTAGCATCGGTGAGAGAGGCAGCGTCGTGCTCACACCTGATAAATTAATTTCCTATTATATTCATAGTAAAAGAATTTGACAGTATCTAGAAACTGAAGTGTGGAAACTCAGTAACATCGTAAATTTATTGTGAGTTAAATTAAAAACGAGATGTTACTCGGGATGAAATAATCTATGAATTAACTTTATGTTATAATTATAACATTCCTGGCGATATTTTATTATAGAGACGGTATTTATTTATTAATGTATTATGGATAACACTAAACACAAAGGTACTAATAGCATACGCCTAGTGGTAATTTAGGATAACACCAGTTGCGTGATCCTAAATTACCACTAGGCGTATGCTATTAGTACCTTTCAACTAACTGGAAGAGTTCCCAGTAACATTCAGACAATTTAGAAAAAATCATTTACTTGAATAGATCTGTTCGGGAATCTAACCTGGAGTCCCGGTTTGGTAGGCAGATGCTCTACCACTGCGGCAACATGTCAATGAATTATAATATGTAATAGAATTTGATTTTTTATTATATTTTTCTCACCTCGTCTACCAGAAACGTGGCCCGGCGTTACAACATTTACGACATAATTCTCTCTTGTACTCAGGGTTCATCTCACTATATTTTATTTTTGAGATAGAACTTGAGTCTGATAAGTCATATTTCTTTACGCGGCCGCAGTGAAGAATGATGCTAGTGGCGTGTTTGTTACGAGTCTGTTACGGTCGTCTTTAAATTGCCTATGGGAGCTGTTAAGGATAGATTCGAATGAAGACAAGAGAAAGTTTTATAGTAAGAGGTGGTTCGGACAGGCAGCGTGTAGCACGCGATAGTGATTTTTTCCGACTGACTATGCAGGTCTATGCAACGGTTTTTTTTTATTACAAATTAGCGTAACACCCCGCGGACCCCGCACTCCCCTCATTTTTCCACGGCTGCCTCTCCCAACCACCCTACGTTTATTCAAACAGACATACACAATAAACTACATTACGAATACAAACAAATTACAAACATAGATACATATCCTCACGCTACACTCTAACAGGTGAGACAGCTAATAAAGCGTGTCGTTAACATGCCCCTCCCCAGTGCTGTCTCAGCACTCATTTCCCATAGGGACAAGAGCGACACGCGCCGCCAACCGTCGCAGCACTCCAGTCTTCGTCCTGACTTCCACGACCCTTACGCGACCGTCGCCGCCTGGTATTACGTGTTGTATTACTCCCTTTGGCCAAATGCTACGTGGTGAGTTCGGATCTACAACCAGGACAAAATCGCCTACTTTTAAGGGTCTCTCTTCTTTCTGCCATTTTCTTCTAGGTCGCATTTCGGGAAGAACCTCTTAAACCCATCTTCTCCAGAACAAATCGGCTAGTTGTTGAGATATTCGCCATTGCTTGCGGAGATACATGTCAGAGTCATCAAATGTACCCAACATCGAAAGATTAGAGGAAGTGCCCAATAGAAAATGGTTTGGCGTGAGCGATTCATCGCTGTTGGGTTCGACAGTAACGTAAGTGAGGGAGCGACTATTTACTATATGCTCCACTTCGGAAATCAACTTACTGAGTACTTCATCACGGGGTGCGCGTTCTTTTAATATAACACCGAGAGATACCTTGACGCTCCTTATCAGACGTTCCCATGAACCAGCCCAGTACGGACTACAAGGAGGTATAAAGTGCTATGTTGTTCCGTAGTTCAAAGATTCTTTTTTCAGGTAATCTTGATTTAATTCCTTAATAGACCTTTGTAATTCATTGCAGGTGCCCCTCAAATTAGTACCATTATCGGAGTACAGGTGTAAAGGCCAGCCTCGTCTTGCCGCCATATGCCGAAGAGCCATTATTAACGCGTCAGAGGTAAGGTTTTTAACTATTTCAACATGTATAGCTCTTACAGTAAGGCACGTGAAAAGGACTCCGTATCTTTTTTCTCTGCATCTGCCCACAGTGACTTCCAATGATCCAAACAAATCCACTCCACAAAAGGTAAAAGGACGCTGATGATGCGCCATCCTGGCAGCAGGTAAGTCATCCATTCTTGGAGGCTGTACCCGGGCTTTTTTTTATCCTGCACATCATGCACCTAGAAGCCACAGTTTTAACGGTAGGTCTCACATTTATTATCCAATATATTTGTTTTAATTCATTTACTACCATTTCTCTATTTCCGTGAGCAGCTTTTATATGAAATCTCATTACTATAAGCCTCGTGATATAATTACATCCATCAAGTATCACATGTTGTTTTATTTCTTTTGATATTCCAGGTGCAGCGGTGATGCGGCCACCAACACGAAGAAGTCCGTGCTCATCAAGAAACGGCGTTAAGGTAAGTAATTTACTCCTTTTTTCTAAGCCACTTTTTTGTTTCAGGCGTTCCAGGTCTTCGGCGAACGACTGCGCCTGTGAGTATCGTAGTAGCAGGCGTTCAGCTTTCTTCGTCATCTCGCCGTTCACCTCACCGGTAAGTTTTTTACATTTGTCAATAAATGACAAAACAATACAAGTCGATTTTAGCAGTCGCAACCATGAAGAAAATCGTTCTGGGTCCGGTACGGCAGGTAAGCTCTTAGGTATAATGTGAAGCACTGATACACATTCCAGGTCCGTCTGAGATACGATCGGAATTTGTTCCTCTACAGGCCAGTAGGTTTCATCTTCATATAAAAATTCAGGGCCGTAAAACCATTCCTCGTAAAAAACTTTTAATTCACAGGTCTCCCTGGTTGCTACATCAGCCACGTTCATCTTTGTAGGTACGTATCGCCAGTCATTAATATTTGTTAACTCGTCTATTTCGCCGAGACGGTGTGCTACATAAGTTTTATAACTACGTGCGTCGTTACGAATCCAGTGCAATACGGTTTTAGTATCACACCAAAAATATTTCTTTTGCGTCTTTAATTTGTGTTCCTTATTTATTGTATCCGCCAATCTAGCAGCCATTAATGCAGCTTGTAATTCCAATCGCGGCACAGATACAGGTTTCACTGGAGCGACTCGACATTTACTCGAAATAAATGCTATTTGTTTACGTCCGTTATTATTTATCCAGCGCCAGTAAGCGACAGCGCACATCGCCTGAGTGGACGCATCGCAAAATATATGCATCTGTAGGTTGTTATAGCTAGCATTCGTGTCATTCGATTGTGTATACAAAGGCCGGTCAGGCGGTAGTCGCGGCGCGGGCGCGGGCGCGGGTTTACACCGTTCGGCTGTACTACCCAGTGCATGCGAACTCAGCGTATCTCTCGTCTCGCTTACTCTCGTCGCTGCCGCTGCTTGATAGTATCGCGGCATATGAATTTTATTTGTTTTTTAGCATGACGAGCCAATCAGTCCATTTAATAAATATTTCGTCCGTAATTGGGTCGTCACAGCCGAGCGCAGACTTCCATGTATTTTGTAACAAAATTTTTCCTTTTATAGAGAACGGCGATAGAAAACATCAAATAGCGACATTATAACTCGTAGCATTTCTCGCTTCGTAGGTCTTTTATTACCGTTAATAATCGCTTCAGGAATTCGCTTAAATGAGACATCGAACCCCAGTGTGTCTTCTATAGGGTACCAGATCAAGCCGAGCGTACGTTCACCGTCATAGGGTTGTTCGGTTTTAAATTTCACAGCTGTAGCCCCCAACAACCCTTGTGGTAAATTGTTTATTACAGCTTCACTGTTACTTGTCCAGCTCCGAATATCGAATCCACCCTGCCTGTGTACATGAATGACCTGACGCACTGTTTCTATTGCAGTTTCCTCGTCTGTAAAGCTGTCTATGTAGTCGTCCATGTAGTGTTGTTTACATATAGCTTCCACTGCGGCGGGCATTGATGACTCATACGCTTGAGCGTTTTTATTTTTTATGAACTGAGTTATAAAAGGTGAACAGTTTGCTCCAAATATAAGGGACGTCATAGCGCATATTTTAAGAGGTCCCTCAGGAGTAGCTTTCCATAGAAATCTCAACGCGTCTTGGTCTTCGGGTATAATTTTTATTCGTAAAAACATGTCACGTATATCTCCGGTTATGGCTATTTTATTTTCTCGAAAGCGTAACATTATGCCATACAGGGACTCAAGTAGGTCAGGACCTTTCAGTAAATAATCATTAAGTGAAAGTTCTCTGCATTTTGCCGCTGCATCGAAAACTAATCGCAATTTTTTCTTGTTAGGGTTGTCCACTCCAAAATGTGGGAGATACCATGTTTTCGAAGTATTCGTCGGATTAGTTAATTCTTTAGCATAATCGTTTTCGAATAAATGATTTATTCTTTCTTTGTATCTCTTAGCGTAACCCTCATCGGTTTTCATTTTCTTTACCACTCCTTGAAGTCGCTGAAGAGTATTAGGATACGACTCAGGCATTTTACAATTGACATCCTTCCACGGCAGGCCGACATGCCACCTACCATTTTTTAGTGTAGCGGTTCGCTCGAGATGATTCCATGCTTGTATATCTTCACGGTTTTGACGGGGGTTGGCAGATATTCCCATTGATTCTATAGTGAACGAGCGTCGCATCTCTTCGTGAATATCTCGTAAAATGCGCTCACTTTCTCTTAGGTTCTCATTTTCAGTAATGAATAAAGATGTATGCTGCACACCAGCGTCCAGGGGCGCGCGCACACGTCCATGCATACACCATCCCAACGGAGTGAGGGTAACGAACGGTCCGTTAGGTTGGTCTTTTATTATTTTTAACGGCAACATTAAATGATAATTGTCCTGTCCTAGTAACAACTGCGGTTTAGAATGTTCGTCGTTCGTATAATTGTTAAGTTTTAATATCAATTCATTATTGTCTTTCAGGTTCACCTCGGATATATTTTGCACAGGTAAGTTTAAATTGTTTACACTTCGCGCGCGCATAGTGAATGTTTCTCCGTTTCTGTTCGACACACTAAAGTCTATATCTCGCTATTGCACATTATTTCGTTATTATTCCACGCACCGCACACACGTATAGTTTGCTTAGTTCCTCGTAGACCGATACGCGCAGCGAGTTTAGCGCTTATTAGCGACACTGTGGAGCCGTCATCGAGCAAAGCGACAGTACTCACCACGCCATTGGGTCCGTGGATGTTTTTAATAATACTTTGCAATTTTTTGTTTTAGTATATGTAACAGTTTCGGTTTGCAAGTCTGTTTCATTCACCACATTTACACTGTTTTGTACGCGTGAAGTCGTGTCCGTATAGTGCAGTAAACGATGATGGTCTTTACCGCAATTGTCTGTATCACACACTGGCGCCGGACAAATCTTTCGGTCGTGCCGCGAGACTAAACACTTAAAGCAAATACCGTTACGTTTCACATAATGCCACCTATTTTTTCGTAGCGCTTTCTTAAAGTACCTACAGTCCGGTAAATTATGTTTCTCTTTTTTACAAAATCGACACTTATTGTCTTCAGCACATTGATTATTTTGTAATAACATAGTATGGGAACGGTTTTGCGAACTATTGTTATAATTTCTGTATTTAGAATTTTCACTAAAAATGCAGGCTAGCGTAACACCAGTTCTCGACACTTTGACAGCTTCCTCGGAGAGAAACTCAGATAAAATGATGAGCTTTGACTTGCTTCGTGAATATACGGATAACTGTAGTCTGTCCACTTTGAAATTAATATTGTAGGTAACTTTGACAGTATTAACGAAGTAATATTCATGCCCCGCAGGTATTCATCATGACCGATGGCATGCACTGCAGCTACATAGTTTTGAACTTTTACAGCAAAAGGTACTATTTCCTTTTGGTATTCTGATGACATTGGTCGTAGTCTGTCTATTTCCTTCACAATTCGCGATATAATCGTATCTGGGTTACCAAACTGCAGTTCCAAAGTAGACATCACTTTTTCAGGTGAAGCAGCGCTAATCAATAATGCCGTAACGGCTTCTTTTGCTGGTCCATGAAGGCACTTCCTTAGCCTCCATAGGTTCTCCTTATCGGTGAAGTTGCAGTCGTGTGAAGACTCCTCGTAAGCCTGTTTAAACTGAAGCCATTCCATGGGGTCACCAGAGTATGCAGGTAACTCCTTTGGTGTACATAAACGGCTTAGCATCTTGGTGTTGGATCCCTCAGCAGCAGCGGACGTAGTAGCAACAGCCAGGTCCTTTATAGCGCTCATTAGCATACGAAGAGTACCATCAGTGCCACCCGCAAGAGGAGGTGGCGGAGGGTATGCTAGCGGCTCTGTCGGCCCTGGTCCCCTGTCAGGGTGTGCCGGTAGCGGACGGCTATCTGGTGTTGGCAGTGGAGGTGATGTCAGATGCGTTCCGTTCTTAATTTTACCACATTGCAGAACGGGTTGGGACATCTCCTGTTGACTTCGGTCCAGCCATCTTTCCACGTCACTTATGCGATCCTTTGTACTTTCTCCTTCCTGCGAACTGTAATTTTCCTCTTCCAACTCAGCCAAATCAGCTGCTAACCTTTTGTCGATTAGCTCCATTTGTATGCGTGCTTTCATTTCTGCCGCTTTTAACTCGAGCTTTGCTTTCTTTGCCAAAAGAGAAGATGTTCCTGATATTGATTTAGGTTTATTTATTTGTTGCGTTTTTGATGTAGAAGGCATATCGAACACGGTGGGTGTTTTTTTCTGACTACCCTCATCTACAGTTATTTTGTTCATTACGTTAATTATTTCATGTTTTTCTGTAGCTTCGCTTTTTTCGATATTTTTATGTTCTAATATCTTTTCTGTTGGCCTTGGCATGTTTTCAGAAGTCTCCGTTCGCTCTTTTGCCTGTTGTTCTTTTTGTACTCCATTTTTTCGTATCATACTCCGATCCGGTTCGAAGACCACTTTGTTAAGGATAGATTCGAATGAAGACAAGAGAAAGTTTTATAGTAAGAGGTGGTTCGGACAGGCAGCGTGTAGCACGCGATAGTGATTTTTTCCGACTGACTATGCAGGTCTATGCAACGGTTTTTTTTTATTACAAATTAGCGTAACACCCCGCGGACCCCGCACTCCCCTCATTTTTCCACGGCTGCCTCTACCAACCACCCTACGTTTATTCAAACAGACATACACAATAAACTACATTACGAATACAAACAAATTACAAACATAGATACATATCCTCACGCTACACTCTAACAGGTGAGACAGCTAATAAAGCGTGTCGTTAACAGGAGCTATAGTTAGACCACAACGACTAACGTCATTTGAAAATTATTGGGACTTGTAGTATCAATCGTTAAATGTGCTTTTGCCTTCTAAACCACGGAGACACCTGCTATAGCGAGTATTTTGTCGTAACAATATACTATCATCAATATTGAATTTTATATATGTGTGCAGTGGGTGTAAATTACTGTAATTATTCAATAAAACATCTAACACGTAACTCTAACGAACAGCGACTGATGCTAAACTCAAATAAGTTTGCGCTTCGGATTTTAACTTTAACATAACTCTAATTAAAAAAAATCTTTCTCCTATATGTAACCATAATATTGTTATTATAAGAAATGCGTATTGAGAACATTGTAAAATTCAATAAAAGACGTAGAATTTCAAAAGACATCAAAGAAACCGCTCCTTATATAATTATTTTTTATTTATTGTAGAGGTAAATATATTACCCAATTAGCGGCGTAGAAAAAGCATATTGGTTAAAAATACATTTATAAAAATATTGTGCCGAAAAATCAACGATTTATTAAAAGCAAAGTTTGTGAGAAGCCCTCTGTTCCGGTTTAGTTTATTTATTTTTGGTATGTGGATAGGTTTATGTGGGTGGGGGATTTAGTGTGTGAATTGAATTTGCTATGGAGAAGTCTAAAAAAGACGTGGGTCGCTTTGTGATGGGATAAAAGGAAAGTTTTTGGAATATTGATTGTAAATCCCAATTCTCTTTTTTATTTTGAAGCTAAAAGAAATTCTGCCGTGTCGTGTTTACATGTCATGTTGTGTTCGCCAACTGGAATTGGTATTAGATTGTTTTGCATTATACTGTTACTACATAATTGTTGAAGCGGTAGGCAAAGAGGTTAAGAAGGTGATAAGTGGATCTATCTTTCGTTTCGTGGCTTTACAGCGCCGAAAGCCACCTCCGACTTTCACCACCTTGAAGGCTAACGGACATTAAAGGTATTTAGCCTCTGTTATTTGTACAATTTTGTTTATTAGCGCCGCGTATTGCGGTCGATGTCAGCGCAGTTCTTTGCACGTTTGTTACCTGCCGAAATTATAGAGTCCAGCATGCGCAGTGGTTGTGCCAGGAGCTGTACCGCACGCTCTCTCTTACAAACCAGTGGTAAAGGAGAAAGGGCTCACCGTCCTCCTGACCAACACACTTGAAATGTATCTTATTCGAAACATCGTAGCAGGCAATACAATTTTCCTGGGTTACCCCATACATTTAAGGATGTCGTCATAGTAATAAATTATCAACTTGCTACGATATTTCGAATGAGATACATTTCAAGTCTGTTGGTCCGGGGGAGGCTAGGTATAAAAAAAATAAAAATGAAAACACGATTTTCCTGGAATACCCCATACATTTCAAGAATGTCATCATAGTAAAAAATTATCAATTTACTACGATGTATCGAATGAGATACATTTCAAGTCATTTCAATACAGTGGAACGGTGCTCACATAAAAATGGCCATTTTGCTCATCATATCTACCACTGATTCGAAGTAAACCTTGAATAGTTCGAACTGACAAAAAATCAGCTGTCATCATTATTTCAAAAACTTACAGCATTTTGATAAAAATATTTTTCCACAGAGCAGTGAAACCGGGGTCACTGACGTTTAAAAAATATTCCAATCCATTTTTACAAGATGATAAAGATATCTAACTTAATAACTTACCTTAATAGGTAATATTCTTTACAGATTGTATCTAAAATGGCTGGTTTGAGTTTGAAATGTACCTGGCAATATTGTTTACTTAAATAAATTAATACTTAAACCAGAAAAAAAAGGTACACCTTTTTGGTACAGAGCTTTTTACGCAATGTTCCTAAGGATGTTATTCTTCGAAGTTATAAAAAACATATGGAATATATTTTAGAATAGCTGTGCCTCGTGGTTTTACTCGTGTTAAATTTGAAATCTTACCGGTATAAAAAGTAGCCTAGGTTTACTCCCTGAGAAATCCCGTCAATGCTAATCTTGTCAAAGTCAGTTCAGCCGTTTCAGGGATTAGCCCGGACAAATCAACACAAAAACAGACAAATATTAAAAAAAAACGTTTTTGGATTTGGTTACTTAACATATCTTTACGCTGTATCCCCAACGGGGTAGTCAGAGAGGACCGCCAAGCTTTGCGGTCCTTACATACTTCTTTCGATTCCTCAAATCCCATCATTCTCCTCACACATTTTCGTTTCGCCTAGGTATGCGAATGCTTTTGACATTTTCGTCGGCTAACACTCTGGCTATTTGATCTTCATAAATCAGCCTTGGTCTTCCTTGGCTTCACATATAGACGTGGAGACAGACAGTTTTAAATTAATTTATATCTAAAGATATGTATTTTTAAATAGGTGTAAAGGACAACGCTCATTTATCACCTCAGCACTCGCGCAGCACTGCCTCGCCTCTTAGCGACCTCTCATTAATGTGGGTGGTTGATATGAGGTGACGGCGAATTGACGCCTAGCGGTCGACAAAAGGTCGCCGAGACTTTTTGACTGGGAACGAGTAAAGTGTAGTTGGCATTTCTTTTCGAAATTCTATTTTTGTGTTTACGGGAATATTAAGGCACTAAAATGTTAGTATTTTGTGCGATAAAGTTCTGTGTAAGTGTTAAGAACTGGAAAGTTTGAATAAATATGTACAACTAAAGTTCTCGCGTTTTTCCAACAAGTCTTGTTTTAACTGTTGTAAAGCCTACTATCGCTTTTCTGGAGAGTGCATGGTACTTATAAATAAGAAGATAGACATTTGGTCATGTATCAGACATTACAGATATACCACGTTTTTACATAAAAATAGCGGATATTTTTCTAATAAATATAAAACGAGCTGTAAAACAATACATTGTTTGCATTGGCCAACGAATTGTAAATAATTTAATAGCAAGCCTCGCATGCGCATCGCTAATTATGGACAGTGCGTTGTCACCGAGTGGTTCATGCGCCGTTCGAATTCGAACAGTTTGGGAGCAAGGCCTTCTAGTAATGTTGTGGATACGCTTATTTATTAACTCCTTATTTTCATACGTAAATTTTCCGTACGTAAATGTATGAAAAATTTATGTAACAAATCCAAACCACTTGAGTGCCGGGTTGATAAGTGAGCAACGACCTTAAATATTATTTATGATAACAAAAAGGTGCGCCGATTTTTCTGCTCCAAAGTGCACATTGAATTATAACTATTATCTCAGAATTACTCACCTATGTATTTATCAGGTGGTCTCAATGCAACCGTATACAGAGTGACTGAATCGCTTCTGCCTTTCGCGTTAGCAGCATACAGATGCAGCACATAGCTCGACTTCGTATTCACATCTCTGACTTCAAAGGTTGGTGTGTGGTTTGAAGTCACATTTGCTCTCACCTTTGAGAGAAAAACTTTGTTTCATTTCCAGAATGTTGATAAAAATTACTTTATAACGAGTTTAAGAGAGATAAAAAGATCTTATATTGATGGATTATGTATTTATAGTACAATATTACACAATATTTATAATATAAAGCTAATATCTATCTCATATATTACACGACCACCGCGACATAGACGACCTAGTTGGCGCAGTGGTTCTGATGTTAACCCAAGTGAGGAAGGTTCCGGGTTCGATTCCCAGTAGGGCCAATGTAGAATCGATAAGCTTTTCTAGATTATTTCGAGTCCAGGTGTACGGGCAGAGACGCCGCCAGTAATCTTCATCTGGTTTTCATAGCACAGGGAAAATCCTAGTTTGATATATATATATTAAAATTAATTTTAACAATGTTTCGATATTTTTTTCTACTTTAATGGTTGTCCAAGAGACAAAGCAGTTTTAATTGTCCAAGAGACACTTTTTACTATCCCTTGAGGTTTTTTCGATTGCGTTATAATTCCTATTCACAAAGTACATTATTCAGCAAGGATTTACAAATATGTAAATTATTAGCTATTCTTTTCAGTTATTAGGACAATAAATAAACAAAAAACGTGTGCGATCAGGGGACCCCCGTCACGAACGAAGTTCCTTGGCTGCAGTTGCCATTTGTCAAAACTTACTTGTAATAATGAGACAATAAAATTCACGATTGACTTAAAACAAAAACAACAAACAAACAAGCCCGCCGCGCACGCTGCTCTTCTGCTCGAATCTCGATACTGCCATGCACGCACACACTCGTATGTAATAGAAAGAGAGAAAGATCACTGTGAACCCATCCACAATGATACCATTCGAAACTAGATTCCACAATTATGTGCTACACTTTAAATTCAATAATTTCTAAATAAGGATATTAAAAATGATTATAAATTAATAACCTTTTTTAAAAAATAAATGCATATCGATGTATAGTCAGTTATGCACAAAGAATCATATATTCAGTGATTAACATTACACATAACATTAATGATTTTGCACTATTACTGTAAATTTTTCTCACCTGACGATTTTGCTATATGAACAACACACTTCATACACTGACACTGTTATATAATGCGAAGTAAAGACATCCACAGCGCCTCGAAATAAGGTCTGTTTTTAATTATTATTGCGCTGTTGATGGATGTTTATGTGCGTGACGAATATCTGACCAGCATTCCATGTAGTTAAACTATGCTTTATTATTCACGTGTGCGTAACAGGCGACAGTAATTTTATTAGAAAAGTCAATCGTGAGCCATACTAATCGATTTCTTCTGTTCTATGCTGTGAACTTATCTACAGAGCTAACGAACCTAGCGCCGCGCGGCGTGCGGGTTCCGCCCCACGTTGTTAACTCGCGTATGTTAGGAAGAGACAGAGATAGAATCCCTGAGAATCGAATGGAGGGGGCATAACGCCTTTTCGTTACGTAACGATTTCTATCAACTCACACCTCTCGCAAGCCGTGTTAAGGAACTTTGCTTCAAAAAATGCCAAATTAGCCGACTAGTACAAAAAATAGTTGAACAATCCATCTACGTCAGGGAACAAAAAACACAAATTCCAGTGGATAGTATACTATGTGGTTAAAAAGGCGAGGCTCATATAGTTTTTTCAGGAAAGCTAAGTTACTTCGTTGGACATTTCTTTCTGTCACACATCATTTTTGTCTGTCCGTCTGTAAAATTTATGAAGTAGTTTTAAAATACTTTATTGAATGAATTCCACCGACATATGAATATATGTCGGTGGAAATAATAAAAGGCACCCATTTGACTACACTAAGACAAAGCGCAACTTCCGGTTTGGAAGGGATGCGCGCTACCGGAACGTCGGGGACGGCGCTGGCAGTCTGTTGGACTATGTTGGACTACGGCGCCCGGTGCAACAGTATTTCTCTAACGAATCGTTTGCCTATTAAATTTCCAATTACCTACGCAATAATTGTTACAAAGAATTTTCTGTCGTTTGCACATTAACTTTGTCTTAAAGTGGTATTTTATGGAGTAGTTCGCCTCTTGTAAGATTAGGTACCTATTTCTCATAGCTGTCGCAAGAACACGAATTGCCCTGTTTTTTTCCGAGATATACATTGAAATTAAATTTGCAATGTAATTTTTCCGGAAAAGAAACGCTTCGTCACCTTTGAAGGGGAAGCCGTTAATTACAATTTCATTTCTGTATCAGTGTTCCCAAGACTTTGATATATGAAGGCTTTGATTCTATATATGGAAAAACGAATGTGTGTAATACCTTTTTACAGTTCAGGTGCAAAATCTTCGACGTTATGACAAGTAGTTACTTGTGATCGATATTCGTTCAATTTTGTTTGTGAAAACGAAGTTCAAGTGATGTTATTTAAAAAAAGGAAATCATGGGTGTATGTTTACTTTATATTGGGTCCTTACATATGAAATTGGCGTTTTGTACGGGAGGAATATAAAGTCAATTTTTTTTGTGTAAAATATATTTAATTAATCAAAGTATGCACCGTTGTTATCTATGCACTTTTGCCATCTCATAGGTAGTTCATTGATCCCTTTACTAAAAAAACCATGGGAGCGAGAATCAATAAACTCTTTGAAGGCGGTTTGGACTGCCGCATCGTAGTTGAATTTTTTTCCTTGTAAGAAGTTGTCTAAATTCCAGAAAAAATGGTAATCTGTTGGAGCAAGGTCCGGGGAGTACGGTGGATGTCGCAGACATTCCAATTGTAGCTCATCTAACTTAGTGGTTGTTTGTTGTGCAGTGTGTGGTGTTGCGTTGTCGTGAAGCAGCAGTGGCCTAGAGCGATTGACCAATCTTGGTTGTTTAGCAGCTAGTTCTTCCTTCATGGTTTGCAGTTGCTGACAATAGATATCTGCCGTAATCGTTTGGCCAGATTTTAGAAAGCTGTAGTAAACGACACCGGCGCTAGTCCACCAAACACTTACAAGTAACTTTTTCTGAGTCAATTTTCGTTTAGGGCAGGATTTGGCTGGGTCTCCAGGGTTCAGCCATTGCGACGAGCGCTTCCGATTATCGTTCATTATCCACTTTTCATCACAAGTAATGATTCGATGTAAAATCCCTTCATTATTGTGTCGGTTGAGCAAAGTAACACAGCAGTCGACGCGTGTTTACAAGTTCGATTCACTCAATTCATGAGGTACCCATCGTTCAAGTTTTTTTACTTTCCCGATTTGCTTCAAGTGGATTAATAGTTTTGTCACTTACCCCGAATCCTGCAGCTATCTCTGAAGTGCTTTGAGATGGATCCGCTACCACAATAGCCTTTAATTCTTCATTTTCCACTTTGATCTCCGGCCGTCCACGGGGTTGGTTCTGAAGGTCGAAATTTCCAGAACGAAAACGTTGAAACCAAAAACGTACCGTGCTTTCTTTTGCGACACCAGCGCCGTACACATCATTAATCCTTCGAGCTGTTTCTGCAGCACTGGTGCCACGGTAGAACTCGCACTCGTAAATATACCGATATTTCATGTTTTCCATTGTGCGGTAATAAGCGACGCCAAAGAAAAAAATAATGAGGAAAAAAACAAATGAATGACTGTTTTCAAAACTCAAATGTACCAGCTAAATGAATTTATAAATTTGAATTTGGAATTCTTAACCAAAGAGGAGATATTTCAGATCAAAATGATCAGTATGACAAAACGCTAATTTCATATGTAAGAACCCAATACTAAGCTCCAAGTCGCGCCAGCGATGTTATTACAGACTCTTCGTGCGTTAAAACAAAATCTATGTATTCAATCATACAGCATACGGCAGCCTGCTTTTTTAAAAAAAAAGCATACACTTGGCAACGTGCGCCGATGGGAAATGTACGTATATCGAGTAGGGCTCAATTCTGATTCTAAGACTCCATTGTCCTACTGTATATATTTTTTCTGTTCATACCATTCATTTTTACTGAGAACTTTTATTGTAAGGGTTACAATAATCCATAGTATTGGCACATGACAGCTGTGAGCTTTGTAAGAACAACATAAAGCGTTTATTGCTTATTCCTGAAAACCCAATATTGTTCTAAATTGCTTTCCAACGTGAATTGCAGAAGAAACATTTTCTAAAATATTTTACAACAATTTTAATTAATGCCAAGAATTCCTTAATTTACTATAAGAGATATAACTTCTGTTTAATTTAGAAGATGCCATAAGAAGCTTTATTAATTAAAATAACTGGTGCGTGAGTATTCATTTCATACGCAAATAGAGTACAGAGAAAATCTGTTTTAAGTGAAATAGGATTAGAATAAAAAAATTACTGTATTTAATGACTTTTACAAAAAACAAAATGTTACAGAAGGAATTATTTACTCAACACTTTCCTTCAAACAGAAATTACGCTCTAGATTATAAAAAAGAACTTTATTTAAATTTTACTTTTTAAAATTTATTTATCATTCACGTATACAATATACAGATTTGTTATATTTATTTTATATTTATATTTTTTATAAATAAAGAAAAAGCACTCGCATATCTAGGCGAAAATGTGTGAGGAGAATGATGAGATTTGAGGAAACAAATGTAGTAAGTACCGCGAAGTTTGGCGCTCCGTTATCTTTGAGTACTCCGAAAGGGATACCGCGTGAAGATATGTATGTATGTAAAAAATAACAATAGAATAAGTATAAAAATAAACAAATAACAACACGTAATTTGTGTAGGAATAAAACTCCAGCTTAGGATATCACACAAGCTAGACTATGCCCCTATCATTGGAATTATGTGATAGGATCCGGGACTGTACATACATATCCTTAAATGGACAGAAAGAGATGGAGCGCCAAGCATCGCTCTTTCAAATTTCCTGACTTTTTTCTCAAATCTCAACATTCTCCTCATACGCTTTCACCATTTCGTCAACTAACGCTGGTTGTTTAACCTTCATAAGTCAACCTTGGTCATCCTTGGCTTAAGAATCCGCGAGGCGGCTTTACTCTATGGGGACAAGAGGGGGCATTCTCGGGCAGTGTTTGGGAACCGGGAGATGGAGAGAGTTCAATGTTCCCGAGCTGCCTCATCCCGCGCTAAGTCCAACGTTGGAGTTCAAATGCCTGGGGGAGGGTGAAGCAGATCTCCAGGGAGTGCACGGTTTTGCCGTTTTTACAGACGGCAGTCGTATCGAGGGGAAGGTGAGTGCGGTGCTCTCCATATGGAGATCAGATACAGACTTCCAGGCTGAATTACTGGCGTTGACTAAGGCGACGAAGATAGTGTTTAAAAGCAGGGATCCTAAATGCACTCTATTCACGTTCGGCTCTGGACACAATTGTGGGAGAGAATTCTCTTCACCCCCTAGTGGTCAGGACTCGAAAGAACCTGGTCGAAATAGCCAAACTTGGCAAAGAGACGAAACTGTTCTGGATCAAGGCTCACGTGGGGGTGAGAGGTAATGAGCGAGTGGATGAGTTCGCCAAAGAAGCTGCCTTGGGAAAGGCGACAAAACCGAAATATGAGTGTTACCCGGTGTCATATTATGTAAAGGTGTTAAGAAAGATAGTATAGAACGGTGGAATGAGAGGTACATAAATGCACGTCATCATTTATGTACTCTCATTCCATACAATGTTACAAAGGTGTTTTTCTCGAATGCGGCAGCGGCCTATCCGCTAGTTAGAAAACTGTGAATTGATTATATGCTGACGCAGGTAATGATGGGACACTGCGTGTTCTCAGCGTACTTGCACAGATTCAAATGCAAAGAGAACCCTTCGTGCATCTGTGATGATGAAAAGAAGGAAATAATCCTACATGCGCTAATTGAATACCCAGTATTCGCGAAGATAAAATGGTAGACAGAAACAATCATAGGTACAAAAATAAATATAGAAAATATAAATAAAATTACAGCAGATAAATCTATAAGAGAAAAATTTATAAAATTCTGTAAGAAAACTTCAATTAAAGTTAGCATTAAAAATAAGAAGGATAAAAGTTGATAAGATATGTAAGATAGATAATGAGAAAGAAACCAAAAGAATAGATATAAGATTGTACCAAATATATGCTAAATATCTAATTTAAGTCACTCACGTAAGTTATTAAGTAGTTTTCAATGAAATGGTATATTTATATGTAATAGGAAATAGAATTGTTACCTCAGTGAACTGGAATGTTAGCTAAGATATTAAAAACGTAAATAATAAGATAAAGAAATAAATGTAATAGAATAAGTATGAAGTTGATAAAAAGAAAAGACTGAAAAATCTAAACAATAAAAATAAGATAAATAATATAGTGATAAGGATAAAATGTAAGTAGGATATGAAATAAAGACTGTAGGGTGTGTACATTAGAATAGGAAATCCTTTAGCTAAGTATAAATGGTTAGAAAGAATGAGAATAAATAAAAAAGTATGAATAGGAAAATAATATGTAGTAAAAAATGAATCACAAGATGGATAAAGACCTTGAATAATAAATTTTTAAAGTAAGAGCTCTATTTATATTATTATCTCAATAAAAGTAAAAGAGATAGACTATAAATAGAAAGGGATGTGGAATCAATGAAAGATTGAGAGATGTCATTTAGACGTTCACCCGGAAGGCGAGAGCATTTCACTTTTGCTCCGACACCGAACGAAGAACACCTTCTCTCGATTGCTAATTCGTGATTGTTTTATATTCTTAAAGTGATTAGATCTTTCTTTTAGTGATTTCTAGTTACCAGCAAAATGAATCTCTAATATTAGGAGTTGGGATAATCATTCCGTGTATATTTTTTTAATATACACGGAATGATATATAATAATATTCATAATCAGGGGATGCAGTTTTTTCAATAAATATGAATATGTATATCACTCCATACTTGAAATCGAACGAAATACGTATAAGATGAACGCGGTGGAAATGTCATCTCTTAAAAATATACATTCAGTCAAGAAAGTATCGGGAATGGATGATTTGTTTATGGTTCCAAATCCAATTTTTTGGTTTTTTTGTTGTTGTTAGATTGGCACAACTGTTTTCTATTTTGGCGCGGAGTTTGAGTTGCATCTGTTATTTAGATTAAATACAGTGCTGTTTTTAATTATATCATTCTAGTGTATATTGCGAATTTCATAATGGACAAAAACATCGAACAAAGAGTTTGTCTTAAATTTTGCATCGCCAATGGAATTTCGTGTTCGGAGTCACTGAAAATGTTACAGAAGGTTTACGGTGAATCGACTTTATCAACAACATGTGCTTATGAGTAGCACAAAGCGTTCAAAAGCGGTCGAAATGTGATGGAAGATTTGCCTCGCTCTGGTCAACGTCTGCAACTGAAGTTAACATCGCAAAAGTGAAGGAAATAGTGACTGAAAATCCTCATTCAAGTTTGAGAGAGATAGCCGCCGAACTTTCTGTGTCTCACGAGTCGATCCGTACCATTTTAAATAATCATTTGGGTATGAAACATGTTGCCGCTCGGTTAGTCCCAAAAGACCTGAATTTTCTTCAAAAACACAGTCACATAAAAGTCGCTGAGGACATGCTAGAACGAGTCAATTCCGACCCAACATTCATGAAACGCATTGTTACTGGTGACGAGACGTGGGTTTACGAGTTTGACATGTAAACTAATCAATAAGCTTCGGAGTGGCGCCTTCCAACTGAACCGAAACCGAAAAACCACACCAAAGTCGATGAAAAGTCAAAGTCATGTCGACTGTTTTCTTTAACTATCGCGGTGTTGTGCACTCGGAATTCTTGCCGGAAGGTCAAACGGTAAATAAAGAATATTATTTGGGCGTTATGCGGCGTTTAAGAGAACAAATTCGACGAAAAAGGCCAGATTTATGGAAAGAAAATTCTTGGATTTTGCACCACGATAATGCGCCTTCGCACAAGGCCATCATTGTGAACGAATTTTTGACCAAAAACTCAACAAATACCATCCAGCAACCACCTTATTCACCAGATATGGCTCCAGTCGACTTCTTTCTTTTTCCTAAACTCAAATTACCACTTCGTGGCACCCGTTTTCATTCGGTAAAAGACATAAAGGAGAATTCGCGACGAGCACTGAAATCAATTCCGGAAAAAGCGTTTAAAAAATGTTTTGATGATTGGATTATTCGTTGGCGTAAGAGTATCGTTTCTGAAGGAGAATACTTTGAAGATGATAAAATAAATTTGGATGAATAAGTAACATTTCGTATATTATTGATATTTTTCCGCTACTTTCTTGACAGAGTAAGTATATACGGTATAAGGGAAACTAAGTTCAAAAATATTGAATATATATATAAAATATATTCACCAACAATGATGGCAGCTCCAACACTTCCATGTGGAACACTTGAGGTAGGCCGCCATCGAAATTTTCTAGGCACTCCACTTGAAGACTAGACGAGCTCTGGTTCACGACGGAGCAGTTTTGAAGAGGCATCGGCCGTCCTGCATATAAACAATCTATATTATTACAAAAAGTGATCTAATTTGAGTCCTATTTGCAGTGTTACATAGGACATTATAATACAATTTTGACTAGAGTCCTGTAGATCCTGTCTATAAACTAAATAGTGAATACATAAAGAACTATGTATACGTGATGAATTATGTACACATGTTGAACTATGTATATGTGGGCAGGGTCTTGTGCAAGGTCTGCCTGGATTGCGATCACCATCTTACTCGCTAATCCTGCTGCCAAACAGCAATACTAGCGTTGTCTTCCGGTGTGGACGGTGTGAAATGTTTTCTAGCCTTTATATCGTAAGCGTCCATTGGATTCAGTCCACTTGTCATGAAATAAACTAATGTTCAGCTTTCTCGTGGTTAAAAAAAAAAACAATTAATATTGGGATGCGATCATTGATATCTCAGATTGATACTTATTATATATACTATTAATTCTTTTAAATAATTGCAACAAATAACCGAATCTCATTGATTTTAATGAGGTATTTTACATTTTTTTAACACAATCTACATAGACAAAGCTACGAGCAAAAGTTACATGTTAAAGTTTAATAATTTGTAATGAATTAAGGTGACGCATTGATGAACAATAATGTAATCTAAAATAAATCTTCTGCTCTACGCAAACGTGCGCGCGTTAGCTTACGAAAAAACAGTTATTTTCGTTTCTTGGAAAAACTATAATTAATTTTAAAAATCCAACCGGCATTTTGAAGGATATATTTAGATTAATTTATACAGAAAATTTAAAAACATAAATCGGTCCCGTTACTCCGAAAAATGTAAATATCTGTTTTAAAAGAGGTTTCTTTGAATTTTTTTTCGCGTTACAAAAGTTAACCAATCGGGTATCGCAACTGGCAAAACAAAGTTAATGAAATGAAAAATCAGGTCACTAAATATCATTTTCATACGTTTTGTAGTCACTTAGAAAAAATGAGATCCCTGCCGTCAAAATTTCCAAATCGTCGCCTTAAGCGTATCGAGATACAAACTCTCCTTAATCACTGATTATCACGTTATGACGGTTTTAACCAGTGTCGGTCCAGCGGTTGGAAAGGTCTCAATCTGAATCTCAATTTACTTTCTCACATTTTTTTTTCTATTATGAATTTTCATTTGCTCAACATATTTTACTATTAACGTGACCCCCTTGCTCCTCTCAATTCGTTGGTTGTGACCGCACCAGGTTTTAACGTGAAAATTTTCGATTCGAAAAGAACCAGCAAGAAACTCAGTCAGGTATCATTTTCTAAATACAACATGAGTTTGCAATAAAGATAATAATGATTTAAAAGGTTAACAAAACATAAAAACAAAAAATAGAATATTATTAAAAGTAATTTTGTTTTCCAATTTTTCTGAGAACAAACACTGCTTATTTACCCACATTAAATATAAAAATAAACTGTCATGAAAAATCTCGACGCACGTAAGCTTACTCCGTAGGATCTGTCTGAATGATATGTAGTCGTCCAATTGTAGAAATGGGCCGATAGTGATGAATCTGAGTAATTTTCTCTGAGCAAATGACTTGTTATCTAGCCGACATACAGTTATGTGTTCGTTTGTCAATAATCCAAGCTAAATCTTTCGCTACATAATGTTCTGGTTGGATATATCGTCAAACCATTGCATTTCATGCAGCTAGTGGCGTCGTTTCCGCACTTTCTGATTGATTTTTATGCGCACAAGATGGCTGTGCCACAGCAAATTAAATATCATAACAAAAATTTGTTATTATAAAGTAATTGACAAAAATGTGCATGTCAATAAAGTTATAAGGGATATTACTAAAGTGTTATGCAAGTTGCACTACTGCACTTAATATTTTATTAAATATTTTTGCTATAGCTTTGGACACTCAGAAAAGATATACTTTATTATATGATGAATGAATTGTCAAATTATTTAATTAAATAATATGATGGGCACTACTTGGTTATTTCGTAAAATGGTAGTGTTTCATAAATGCCTAAGAACATGCTTTGATATTTTCAATTTTACGATCGTGCATTAACGATAACGTTAACTACTTTTTAATGTATACAAATTCGTGATTCCTTTACACGTTACATCTCTAAACAACAACGCCGTTCAAGTTACTCCGTATTTAAGTTAATCCGTATACAATATTCAGTAATTATTCTAAAAAAAATTCACCGCACGAACGAAGGTAGATTGGAACGTTCAAAAACACCCTGCGATAGGGTTTACATTAAACTGATTTGACTTTGACTTATGTGCGCACTCTATTTTAATGAACCTTGATCAATAAACAATAAATTGTTGTAATAACAAATATATTAATGCGGAATTCAAGTCTACGTTGATCTCGATTACAATACTTATGAATTATACATACATACATATCCTCACGCTGTATCCCTAACGGGGTAGTCAGAGAGGACGGAGCGCCAAGCGTCGCGGTTCTTACATACTTCTTTCTCTTCCTCAAATGAATTATTTAAGTGGTAGTTACAAGAGTGAGAGAGTAAAAGCTAAAACTGCGGCCGATTGGTATATTACTTGAAGTAATTGTAACAGGTTTATGTCTAACTAGCCTATATCCTATTGCAGGGTTCGAGCTATCTCCATACCAAATTTCATCGAAATCATTTTAGAGCTTTAAACGTGAAAATGATCCGACAGAGACACCTTCGCACTTATAATATTAGTGTAGATACTGATGAAGTTCTTTAAAAACAAAGACATAGTCATAAAGTAACAGTTAAACGGAATCAAGGGAAAAAGGAGCGGTAGACTTGGCTTTACGTAAGATCTGATAACTTCTAAAACGAAACGAAACTTATTATTATTATTGAGATGCATTTTTTTTTTAAATTAAGTATTTGAAAGGATTCCAATTTACCTGCAGCAACGAGCCTGTACACACAAGGCGACTCCTGCTTGCCGACAGGGTTGGTAGCTGTGCAGGATATAATCCCAAAATCCATATCTGTTTCCGGCACATAACTCAACGTTGACGTGTATCCATTATTTTTATACGACCTGCGAATTAATTTGGATTTTTAACAATAAAAATATGTTAATAAATAGTCTAATTACATCAATGTTCTATGGGTACCACGCAAAAAGTTAAGGGAATATCCAGTGACACTTAAACTTAAGACAACTTGGGAAGGTTCGTTCCAAAATTGTATCGTCGGAAACTAACCAGGACCTTTCCCAAGGAAAGCAGATGCACTGACTATCGCGTCATCGAAACAAACAGTGAAACATTTGTCACATTTGTGGTCTCCCGAAAGAAAAAACAATAACATTATCATTGAACATACACATAGAAATAGGAGCGGAAGGAACCCACGGGTCACGAGGCAGGCCGAGACGTAAGCATCGTCCCGTCTTGTCAAGCAAGAGTCAGTTTTACCGCCCTAAGCGCATCTAAAGATGTTTTAATGTTTTAAAGTACTTGCTAGCCCATACACATGTTGCTTTTGCTACCCGTGAGTCTGTCCATTACTCTACTTTAAAGATTAGAAAATAAGTAAAATCCATCTTCTATCATATGTTCGCACTGTCGATACTGGAGAGCAACCAATAGGTCAAACTTTTTAGCTTATTTTAGTTATCGCTAGGCACGTATGAACGTGTATTTAGGCGGTCCTGACCCCCTCCCTTATACGCTAATACTCGTAGAATATCCACTTTACATATCCATAAAACAAAATATTCCACGATTAGACAACATGTTCATGTAATTTACTATTGATTGATTGTATCGGCGTTTAGAACTCTATCTTTTTATGGCGTTAATTCACGGGCAAAAACTAATTTTCTTGAAAAATATGTGAAAGTTATAGATTGCTACATCCGTGCTGGTATGTCTGTCTGTATACCACATTCGATTTATTTCGCCATCTTTTCACTTACTGAAATGAAATTTTACGTACATTTTGAACCCAAAACCAGAAGTGAAAAAAATTAGGTATCTAAAACGGGAAATTGACGCGATAATCTTTTATTTTGGCTCGACCTTTCGACTGAGTTACTTTTGAGTTTCGCTTGAGACCATGGCCAATTACTCTGTGCAATATTTATCGAGTACTCTGGACAATATTTTTAAAAATTATACTTCATACTAAATTGCTAGGCACTCAAGTGAATGCATGTCCAACACGCTTTAACCGAATTTTTACCTTTTTTTGTTTGACGTCGTTAACTGATGAACACAGACCAGTACCAGTAAGATTTAAATCTTAGATTAAAAAAAATACGTAGATAGACTCTCCCATACAAAACGAACGAAGACAACAAATCGAGAAAGGGTTGCAATTAAAATAAAATATTTTACACAATACGGTCATTTCACCTAGTAACACAAACTGTTCTAACATAATTTAGTTGCAAAAAATGCAGAAATGTGTATTTTACTGGAGTTAACCTTTACAAACATTTCGGGAAAGCTTAATAATATTTCTCGCAATCATATTAAAATCCCAAACTGTGTACAAGACGACTGATATCCCTAAAACTGTGGAACTAAATAAATAAACTAAATGTGGGAATATTGCAATACCAATTCGTTTACCCGAAATGAGGGGTAACTTGACGACCTCCGTGGCGCAACGGCTTAGCGCGTTGGAAAGTAAACGGGGGTTGCGGGTTCGATTCCCGTCCCAAGTCTGAGTGTTTATGTATAATATGTATTTATTTACAAAAGAAAAATATATAAGTAGTAAGTATATCAGTTGTCTAGTACCCATAACACTAACGCTGTGCTGCTTACATTGGGACTAGCTGGCGCTGTGTAAAAAATGTCTGAGTATATTAAAAAAAAATGGTTTATTATTAAATATTTGTTTCAAATTAGGTATTTAGAGTTATATATTATACTGTTATTGTTATATTATATTTACTATTTACTGTTGTGTGCTTACTATTTATATATAACGTTTCATCTTCTTCTTACAGTCTATTATTCATAATTATAAATTAGTTTATCACACCAGATATCTGTACATAAATAGGTAAAGACATAACAGTTCAGTGTCTTTTTATCCTCTGTTTATCAAATGATTTTTTTTTTTTTTTAGTAGCTATTGTCGACCTTTGGTGTTATCAATAAAAAAAACTTGGAGACAGTTATATTAATACGTGAAGCGCCAACTTCCGATCCCTTTTTAAGAACATTGCGCGCACGGAGGAGTGTGAGATTTGGCATCGTTTTTAATAAGTAATAATAATACCTGAGTCTTTCGAAAGATAGGTACCTACTTTAACATTTTTATGAAGTACGATCAAAAATGGAAATGTAAACATTTTTTGAAAAAGTTCGACACGCTGTTCGGTAAAAGGAAAAACGTGTAAACGTTTTTTTTTAATTTAAGGCGCGTAGTGCTGCAAACAGGCCTCATTACAGTGATTTTTTAGCAATAACCACACGATCAAAGTTGTTGAAAAAAAATATATGAATCTACATGATATTTATAATCAAGCAGCCAGGAAAAACAGCATTTAAAGTAAATTTTCTTGATAAAAAAAAATCCCAAAGTAACCTCCGAACAGAATTTATGGGGAAAAAAGCTGTTTTCGTCGTTAACATATTCTAATAAAATTCGGCAAATATATGTCCTTTAGAAATATTAACACATCGATCAGGTAAGATTTTCGATAAAATCAATAGTTTATAAGAAAATACATGGTTTATTGTTTTTTTCTCAAGCCATTTTATTTTGAGCGATGTCGCGTTGTTCCTTCTCTTTCACTTCTATGCGACTCGACAGTGATCGCTGAGGCGTGTTGCTAAACAGACTTGTATCACTTGTTCCTCTTGAATTTTGAAATTATAATTTTCCGAATTATGTAATGTTACGTAGATGTCGTGTATTGTTGCTCACAGCGCTTTAAATACAAAAGTTTGGCACCTTACAGCAATGTGTGTTTAGCTCATTTGTTTACTGTTTCGTGTTATTTTCGAAAATCATTATTATGTTGTGAGTTCAAATCTCGACTCGGTCACCACATTTTTTTTTTCAATTTTAATTTCAAGACAGTTTTTTTATCGGCCGTTGATAATGTTCTAAATCCATACTTTATATTACAAATGCGAAAGTCTGTCTGTATGTCTGTCTGTCTGGTACGTTTTGACTTAGGCGTCGGACCGATTTTTATGAAATTTGACATGGCGATAGTTTGACACTAAGGAAGTTGAAGTGAAACTTCTTTATCGACGTATGAGAAAAATTTTATAGTAATTCAGAAAAAAAAAATCGTCACGTTTTTCTGTTACGCGCCATCTTTCTTTTTATTCCGTTACGCGCCATCTTTCTTTCTAAGACATTTTTTTTCAGGTTAACCACAGTTTTTTTTTGGATAAATCGATATGGGTATCAAATTCTAAGTTTTTCGAGGTGTTGATTACGAAAATGACGTTCATTTTCAAATCTAAGATGGCGAATATAACTTTTTTTGGATAAATCGATATGGGTATCAAATTCTAGATTTTTCGGGGTGCTGATTACGAAAATGACGTTCATTTTCAAATCCAAGATTGCGAATATTACTTTTTTGGATAAATCGATATGGGTATCAAATTCTAGGTTTTTCGGGGTGCTGATTACGAAAATGACGTTCATGTTCAAATCCAAGATGGCGAAAATGACTTTTTTGGATAAATCGATATGGGTGTCACATTATAGGTTTCTCGGTGTGCTGATTACGAAAATTATGTTTATTTTCGAATCCAAGATGGCGATTATTATTTTTGCTTAAGCTTTATCTAATTTAGATTTTTTAGCTTTATTTAACCAATTTCTGTAAAGTTGTAAATAGTAGATCATTTTTCGAAAAATGATGTCATGAAATTTCACTTCTTACGTGTGTACTCTAATACACACAAACAAAAATTTTTTTTCAAAAATCTACCCCTAAAGGAGTGAAAAGGGAGATGTAACTTTGTATGGGAAATTGTAAACCGCTGAACTGATTAAGATGAAATTTGGTACAGAGATAAACCTTTTCAATTAAAAAAACAGAGGCTTCTTTATTATAAAAAATCTACCCGTAAAGGGATGAAAAGGGGGATGAAACTTCATAGGAGAATTACTAAACCGCTAAACCGATTGTTATCAAATTTGGTACAGAGTTAGTATGTACCCAAAAACAAATGTAGGCTAATTTGTTTTTAAAAAATAACGTGGTTTTTATGTATGTGACGTCATCATAAATCCAAAATGGCGGATGTCTCAATAGGAAACAAATTTTTTGTTCATCAACAAAAATATGGGTATCAAATGAAATGGAATACGCAGACAAAGGTTTCTGTATATGTGACGTCATCATAAATCCAATGTGGCGAAAGGTCCATTATAGGAAATAACTTTTTTATTCAACACCTACAATATGGGTATCAAATGAAATGGAATACAAAGGAGTCACCATAAATCCAAGATGGCGGATGTTCTATTATACAGGGTGTATATGAAAACGGGACAGTTACTTTAATGGATGAAAGGGCATAACTTTAGTATGTAGTTACAAAAAGAATGATCGAAAAAAACGTATCCGTTTAAGAGTTATGACCGTTTTAATTTTCAAGTGTTATCCCCACCATTTCTCGTAAAATTGGCTTGATCGTGTACAGTTACAGATTTTAAATCTTACGTATTTTTTTATTTTATAATAATTTCATCCGTTACTGAAATACAGCCTGAAAACCATTTTCGAATATAATGCGTATACCCCTCGTATACCCCTTAACAATGTTTACAAATCGCTAAGGTCATGAACTGTCAGTTGTTCAATATGGCGGATTGGCGGCGTTACATCAAAGAAAGCCACCGTAAATCACACGTCGGCAAAGTCAAATGCAGAAAGTCACAAAGATGCCGACAAAATGTAAAGGTGTGTACATACGAAGTACGAATTGATTTTTTAATGAATGAATATTTTTGAGTTTCTATGAAAGTGGACAAAGAGAATGAATTGATGAGGTAAGAGCATTGTTTCAAGGAAGCTCGGCTTCTCAAGATGAATTTCAGTAAGATAAAATGTTATCAAAATGTACCAAAGTAGTTCGACGGATGTAAGACACAACGACATTATCATAACAGGCCAGTAAATAACGGTTAGTAATAATGGTTATTGTTTTACATTGATGAAACGTCTACTAGAAAGTTGTTTTTTTAAGAAGAGCTTCGTATATCGGTACTTACCTACAATAATTACCTAATTTCTTATTAATAAAAAGCTAATTTAATATTAATAAGTTAATAAGTAATTTTAAGCAGATAAAATAATGAAATCACTAAAAACAATACCTAAATCGATCAAATGTTACAAAGAAATAAAAATGGTTCATGATTGTTTATCCCTAGCTATTGTGATCCGACCTTTATCTACCTATGAATAATAAGGATTTTTTTCAAAAATTATTAAATTTTTTCAGTTGCATTCGGGTTACGATCTCTGTGAGACATATTCATTGTGTACATCGTCAATTCGTTTTTAACTACTTACGAATTATTTTCTTGTTTAAATCATGCCGTTTTATCTGTATAGTAATCTGCAATACACCGATATGGTTTTGGCTTATGGTATGGCTAGTGGTAATTCTAGTGAAGCTTTGTGTTTGTATTTGGACCATTTTGGACATCGTAATGATGAGCACGTGCCTTCGAGTGGTAGAATACTGACGCGAGTAGTGCAACGGTTAAGGGATTATGGCAACTTTACACCGCGCAATACAGATTCCGGCGGCAATGCTAACCAAGGCATCCGCGATCTCATTCTTAATCATTTTGATGAACATCCCGATGATAGTGCAACGTCGGCCGGAAGGTTACTACAGGTGCCCCACAGTACGGTCCATAAAGTGCTGAAGGAAAACCTGCGCCATCCTTTTAACCTAATCTGATACAGAAGAGGTCATGAAGCACAAAATCATCGATGCCTTTAATAAATTACAACGAGAAACGTCAAACGTATTGCATCGTGTGCATAGTGAGATAGCGCGGCGTGCACGTGCATGCATAGAAGCGCAAGGCCGCAATTTTGAACATTTACGTTTGTGAACTTGTGAATGTGTAATTACTACAGACCTCAATACATATGGAAAAAAAAGTGATGTGAAAAAGTATCAAATTGTAGCAGTGTTATCGTGCGACATTTTGTGATTTACCCACATTGGTAATTTGCAGCCTGAATACAAGGTCAGAGTCTATCTTTTGTTTTTTTATCGATTTCTTTCATAACCATTTGTACGTCCGCAGTGAGAGGTCAGAATCATTGCGACGAGAACGTGGCAACAAAGGCACACTACCTACCTATCATTCTAATCTAATTTAAAAATACGTTTTTTCCACATACACAGGAATATCAACCTTATTGTTACATAAATAAAAGAGGTTTTGTGGATTTGTGAAATTAGGTAAAAATTAAATTTCGGTGTCTTTTACTTGTGCTAAGGGGAAGCACAAGTGAAATAAATTGTGTTTTAACCTGTATCTTTATTATTATTGCATAATAATACTTTATTAAATCGTAATCAAGATGAATTCTCGATGTACTATAGCATATTCAAAAATATGTCCCGTTTGTATGTACGCCCTGTAGAAAATAATTTTTTTGTTCAACACCAACAATATGGGTATCAAATAAAATTGAATACGCAGACAAAGGTTTTTGTATATGTGACGTCATCAAAAATCCAATATGGTGGATGTTCCATAATAGAAAATAACTTTTTTGTTCAACACCAACAATATGGGTATCAAATGAAATGGAATACGCAGGGGAAGGTTTCTGTATATGTGACGTCACTATAAATTCAATATGGCGGATGTTCTGTAATAGAAAATAACTTTTTCAAGGCCTCCAACAATATAGGTATCAAATGAAATGGAATACACAGGGGTTTCTGTACATTTGACGTCATCATAAATTCGGTATGGCGGATGGTCCGCAATAGAAAATAACATTTTTCAAGACCTTCAAAAATATAGGTATCTCCGGTATCCTCCGTAACTCGGAGAAGTCACGGGAAAACTTTCCACGCAGATGAAGTCGCGGGTAAAGCAAGTATATAATATCTGTGTAATAATATACTACTAGATATGTTGAAATCATTTAATAATCATTGAATTTTTCAAACAATGCGTAACAAACTTCGTTCTTTGAAGGAAGTTTGTTATGAAATGGAATACACAGGGGTTTCTGTACATTTGACGTCATCATAAATTCGGTATGGCGGATGGTCCGCAATAGAAAATAACATTTTTCAAGACCTTCAAAAATATAGGTATCTCATATAAGACAACAGAGAAACTACATTGTAATTTTATTATGTTAGCACACCAAAATATCAATAGTTTCTCTGGCAAAATATTAGATACCGAATTATTAGTAGACAAATATAATATAGACATCTTGTGCCTCACTGAGACGTGGTTGAGGGCTGATAAGATGTCTCTTAATGTAAATAATTTTAAGGTGGCCAGTGTGTTCAATCGAGCGTCGACAGATGGCGGCGGTAGTATGATTTTGGTTAAAAATTCTCTTAAAATAAAAAATCGCAAAGACATAGTTGCTCGCTCGGATGAACGTGTATGTGAAATGTCGTGTGCGGAGACGGTTGATTACATATTCTTATGTGTTTACAGACCTCCCTCGTCTGATTATTCTCGATTTTTAATTTCTGTAGAGGAGAGTCTTAACATGCTTAGCAAATGTAACAAATCAATCATAGCATGTGGTGACTTCAATGTGGACATAAGAAATAGCTCTAAGGAAAGGGAGATGCTAATTTCACTCTTTCTTTCATTTGATCTTGTGCACATTTTTGATGAACCGACCAGGGTTACATACCATTCGGCGACGTGCATTGATAATGTTTTTATGAATAAAAGCAGGATTAGGGAGCACAAAATTATTAGTGGTATTCGATCAGATCATAAAGCTCAATTAATTAAAATAGATTGCATGAAAAGTAAATTTGAAAGAATAATTGAGTTTAGACCATTAGGCGGGATACAGTTAAAACGTTTTACCAACGAAGTAACAAATTTAACAAACATCGTTCCCTCTGTTGGCGATCCAAATGTCATGCATAAGAGTTTTTTGAAAAATTTAACCGACATATTTAATAAAAACTGCCCAAAGAAGAAAAAAATAATTACTGACAACAAGTTACATTTCTCTGATTGGGCGACAAAAGGTATTAGAAAAAGTAGGGACAGACTTTATGAGTTGTATGATGAAAAATTATACACATCGGATGAAAACTTTCATAGCTATGTCCGCAATTACTCAAAAATATTTAAAAAGGTATCAAAGCACGCGAAATCAATTCATATCGCCAATAAAATTAGTAAGGCAGATAACACAGTAAAAGCGATATGGAACACTATTAACACAGAAGTAGGGAAACAAAATAAGAAAAACGAAGACCTCTCAATATACATTAATAATAAAATCGCTACTAATAAAAAACAGGTTGCTAATGGTTTTGCTAAATTTTTTTCAAATGCACCTGTACACATTACTAGTGGTCTAGCATCCTCTGCACATACAGCACGGGCACTATTAAGCCAAAATATAGGAAAGTGGTTCCCTAGTTTTCAGTTCAGGCACACATTTTCATTTGAGATAGAGAAAACTTTCAAAGAATTTAAAAAAAAGAAAAGTGAAGATTTGTGGGGATTATCAGTTCTTGTACTGGCTAATATAATGCCAATAGTAACACCGATTTTAGTAAATATATTTAATAAATGTGTCGATCAAGGTGTGTTTCCCGATTTGATGAAACATAGTAAAATTATACCCATATTTAAATCGAGTTGTAAATCAGATCCTACAAATTACCGCCCAGTGTCGATATTACCAGCGTTGAGTAAAATATTCGAAAAAATAATGCTCAACCAAATGCTGGGACATTTTAACATTTGCAGGATTTTTCATGGTCAACAGTACGGTTTCACGAGAGGGCGGTCAACAACACATGCGGGAGCAAGCTTGGTCAAAAATATACTAGAGGCTTGGGAGGGGTCACGAGATGCCATTGGCGTGTTTTGTGATCTTTCCAAGGCTTTTGATTGTGTTTGTCACAAAACTTTAATTTACAAGCTGAAATATTATGGAATACGTGTTAAAGCTCTCGATCTCGTGATTTCATATCTGGCTGACCGAGAACAAAAAGTGAGTGTAAATGGGGTTACATCTGACGGTTCTAAATTAAAGATGGGCGTTCCCCAAGGATCAATTTTGGGACCGTTCCTATTTTTGGTTTACATTAATGATCTTCCATTTATGCTTAAAGACCTTTGTGAAATAATATTATTTGCTGATGACACATCATTATTATTTAAAGTTAACAGAAAAGACATAGATATTAGCGGACAGAATAGGACCTTGGCGGATGTCTCGAGATGGTTCGCTGCCAATAATTTACTACTGAATGCACAAAAAACCAATTGTGTTAAGTTTTCCCTATCCAATGTACCCAAAATCCATAATGGACTGGAACTGGATGGGAAACAATTAGAATTAATGAAATCAGCTACTTTTCTTGGTTTAACAGTAGACAATAAGTTACAGTGGGCGGACCATATCGGGACTTTATCTAATAAGCTCAGTTCGGCAATATATGCTATTAGGCGCATTAGACAGTTGACAGATGTAGCTACGGCTAGACTGGTGTATTTCGCATATTTCCATAGCCTTATGTCTTATGGTCTGCTACTGTGGGGATCAGCGGCGCATATGAAATCTATCTTTATTTTACAAAAGAGGGCAATACGTACCATCTACAGTATGAACGACGCACGAGAGTCGCTGAGAGATCATTTTAAAGACATTGATGTACTCACCTTACCCTCGTTATACATCTATGAAAACATAATGTACACTAGAAAAAATTTAGATCTATTTCAAAAGAAAGGCGTTGTTAATGGTATGGAAACTCGTGGTCGTGGTCAGCTAGTTATTCCTAAATTTAAATTACAAAAGTCAAGTGGTTCATTTTTGGGTAACTGTGTTCGTTTTTATAATAAAATTCCTCAAGAAATTACTCAACTAACGGAAAAGAGATTTAAACTTGTCATTAAACGCACACTGATTGGAAAAGCATACTACAAAATTAGCGATTTCATTGAAGACACAACAATAGACTGGAAGTGATCGTCTCTGCATATGCATTTATTGGCTTTATAAATATTGTATTTTTAAATAACTGTTGTAGAATGATGTTGAAAAAATGATACCTGACTGAGTTTCTTGTCGGTTCTTCTCAGTATTCAGGTTTCCTTTTTGAACCGAACTAAAGTAGATTTGACGTTCAAAAATACCTTGCATTTGGGTTTACTTGAATAAATTGATTTGACTTTGACTTTGACTTTGAAGTCCCGCTTGTTGCAAGGATTAGTTGTAGTAATGTTGTAGTTATTTTGCGTAAATACCGAAAGTTATGGTACACTTGAAAGCACTTTCTAATTGGTAGAAATAGCGATAAAAATGCTATTTGACGTTGTATACCTAATATAATCCACTACAATACGATCTATCTAATTCATTATACATATACTAACTTGATAAAATACAATACATAGGCACGTAAATACGTATCCTCACGCTGTGTCCCTAACGGGGTGGTCAGAGAGGCTAGACTTTAGCTAACACAAAAAAATATAATGACTCTTTAAAATAATTATAAACTATGAAGAAAATTTGAAACAATATGAAAGGGAAATATTAAAATCAGCAACGGAGCGAGTATTTCAAACTACAATTTAATATACTTATAGTTAATAGTTTATGCTTAACTTATAGTTAAGTTTAATAAATTCATTATTTCTTTCTTTAATCATATGCAATGTAAAAATAATGGTTACTACAAAACATATTATATTTACAATGATAAACTATCTAAAAATGAAAGTTTTATAGTTAACGGTTTTAAATTTTTCTTAACTTATCGATATAAACAGCATGCAAAAGCCTTTCACCGAAGCATCCTCAGGATATACAAGAGATCGGACTCAGTCAGCTAACTAGCACTTAATCAACGCACGAAGTTGATTCGGTGCTGAGGATGCTTCGTTGAGAGGCGAAAGGCGGTCGATTGGTAGTTTCTGGAGTTTGAGCGGAAAATGACTAAAGATTTTATGAATTCATCACATGAAATGGATTTCCGCCAAGTAAAACCTGAGTCTATAAAATAGTAGGAACAATAACATAATTTAGTAAAGCAGTACAATAAAAACTATTTTATATTTAAAAGTAATAGTTTTCACACATTGAATAGAATGGCAGCTCTGGTTTTGTTTTAATTACGGAGTGTGTGTAAGAGAAAGCATAAACAATTTATAAAGCACACACAATGGTTTATTTTCGATCGATTAGTTATTTTTTTTAAATAATGAAAAAGATTATGTTACATCTGCAGTAAATGAAGCAATATAAAAACGCAAAACCAATGCCAAAATACCCATATTGTTAGTGTCGAACAAAAAAGTTATTTCCTATTATAATGGGTGTTTTTTTAGAGGTATAGAACTTTTTTAACTGGCGGCCATTTTGTCAGGTGTCAAGTGATTTATGTTCAGTTTGGTTTAGCATTTCAACATGAATAAACTGACGCCTGAACAACGTTTCCAAATTGTGCAAATTTATTTTGAAAATCATAGTTCTGTTCGAAATACGTATCGCGCACTACGTCCGTTTTACGGTCAACATAATCGTCCACGAGAGCAATTAATTCGATTAACTATGGAACGTTTTCGCACCACGTTTACTCTAAATGATAATACGCATCCACAGAGACGTCGTACAGTGCGTACAGAAGAAGTCATTGCTGCTGTAGAGCGTAGCGTAGAGGAAGACTCGAATCAGTCTATCCGCCATCGTGCACAGGAATTGGATATGTGTCCATCCACTTTATGGAAGATTTTGCGGAAAGATCTTAATTTGCGTGCTTATAAAATCCAACTCGTCCAAGAATTGAAGCCACACGATCGCCTATCAAGGATTCGATGAATGGGCCCAAAACAAGATTGTCGTTGATCACGATTTTCATAAGCGAATTTTGTTTAGCGATGAAGCTCACTTTTGGTTCAATAGATACGTCAATAAACAGAACTGCCGTATTTGGAGTGATGATAATCCTCAAGTGTATGTTGAGACACCGTTACATCCAAAAAAACTGATTGTTTGGTGTGCTTTATGGGCTAGTGGAATAATTGGTCCGTACTTCTTTAAAAACGATGCTGGCCAGAACGTCACAGTCAATGGTGACCGCCATAGAGCCATGATTAGTGACTTTTTCGTTCATCAATTGAACAACTATGATGTGAAGGAGCTGTGGTTTCAACAAGACGGCGCAACATGTCACACAGCTCGTGCCACAATTGATTTATTGAAGCAAAAGTTTGGTAACCGCATAGTTTCACGTTTCGGACCCGTGAATTGGCCTCCAAGATCGTGCGATTTAACGCCGCTAGACTATTTTCTGTGGAGATATGTGAAGTCGCTAGTCTACGCCAATAAGTTCGAAACGATTGACCACTTGGAGGACAAAATTCGCCGCGTTATTGCCGATATACGGCCACAAATGTTGGAAAAAGTCATTGAAAATTGGATCTCCAGATTAGACTACGTCCGAGCCAGCACCCAAAAAAACACCCTTTAGACCATCTGCCATACTGGATTTATGGTGACGTCATATGTCCAGAAACCTTCTCCTGAGTATTCTATTTCATTTGATATCCATATTGTTGGTGTTGAACGAAAAGTTATTTCCTATAATGGAACATCCGCCATATTGGATTTATGATGACGTCACATGTCCAGAAACCTTCCCCTGCGTATTCCATTTCATTTAATACCCATATTCTTGATGTTGAACAAAAAAGTTATTTCCTTTTATGGAACATCCGCCATATTGGATTTATGATGACGTCACATTTACAAAAACCTTCCCCTACGTATTCCATTTCATTTGATACACATATTGTTAGTGTTGGATAATAAAGTTACTTCCTATTAAGGAACATCCGCCATATTGAATTTATGATGACGTCACATATACAAAAACCTTCCCCTGCGTATTCCATTTCATTTGATACCCATATTGTTGGTGTTGAAGGAAAAAGTTATTTCCTATTATGGAACATCCGCCATACTGGATTTACGATGACGTCACATACATAGAAAACTTCTCCTGCGTATACCATTTCATTTGATACCCATATTGTTGGTGTTGAAGGAAAAAGTTATTTCCTATTATGGAACATCCGCCATATTGGATTTACGATGACGTCACACACATAGAAACCTTCCCCTGCGTATTCCATTTCATTTGATACCCATATTGTTGGTGTTGAACGAAAAAGTTATTTCCTATAACCACTGAACCGCACGCGGCCTAATTCGTAATTTATTGCCTGCGCGAGAACGTGCTCGTGGCCTCATATGAGGCCGGGCGCATTAGGCATTTTAGTTTTAATTTTTGTATTTTTGGAGCTGTTGAATGTCATACAAATGATATATATTATTGTTCCGATTGAATTCCGATTCCACGTACTATCGATTTTAACATACTTTAGTCTCTGGAATAAAAAAAGTAAAATGTCAAACTTCATCGTTTTTATTGTGACAAAGTTCTACACGTGTGTTGTTCGTTGTGCGCATTGAAATTAAGAAATAATGTCGTAAGTATATATTTTGTTACAATTTGCATATAACCAAATGATCGTGTTGAATTGTGCTTTCTATTACTATAAATATTTTAACAAAAGGTTAAGTTTTAATTCGAAAAGAAATCGTAAAATCTGCAATGAAAATATTTTCAATGAACGCGTTATTGCAAATGGCGAGTGATAAATAAAATTATTTTTGAGTTCCAAATCTAATTGCAACGAACTCTTTTTTTCATTTGTAATACTAATATGAAATGCCTGTTGTATTAAATATTATCCGCTATTATTATATTGCACTGAGGAATGACGAAAAAATTTTAAAGTTCAATGTATTTTACGCGTCGTAAGTAAAAAAAAGTGTATGAACTTATTCTTTATCTCGTTTGTTCTATACTTTGAATACATGTTTTGTTCTGGATATATGCATCAAAATTATCGTTATGAATCGTGCTTTCCGCTTGTATATAAATTGCAGCACTTCAGGTAATTTTTAGAACGTAGCATATTGTTTACAACAAAGAATCAAGAACCGCCATTGCAAATGTCGTTCAATACGTAATATTTCTACTCAATTATTTCGAAATATTGTTATAACTAACTAGTTTATTCATTTCTACATCTATTACAATGCATTTTTGTAACATTTATTTGCTTGGAATTGATAATCACATCGTTTTCGAAATTCTAATAAAAGTCGGCCATTTTGTGTTTAGGAATTTAGGCTCCCGATACATGACCGATTTTATGGTACGGGAAAAATTCCTAATATTAGAACAAACAAAATACAGTATTTTTTTTAAATTATTTTTAGCGATAACTTGGAAAATATTGGTGGCCGGGGCCGTGGACGTGGTATGCTTGTGGACGAGGACGAGGGCGCGGACGCGGACGGAGCTCAAGTGGCTTATTATCCCAGCAGCCGTAAGTACTTCGTTTATATATGTAATTGTTCAAGCTTCAGAATGTATATATATTTCCCCTTTTTCGAATCGTATCATTCACCTTGCACACTTCACATAATATGATGTATGTACGCTGTATCCCTTATAGGGGTGTATAGTAAGTAGTAAAAAAGTGTTTATTTTGATTTTTTAGGTCTTCTACTTCGATGCTTGTGAGACCTGTCTTGCCTCGTGCCAGTGAGCGTAAGCGCAGGTGACGTGCTTTGAAATTATTTGTTATATATCTTTCTAAGAGTAACATGCCTAGTACTTAGTGATCTGTTCTATATTGGTTTGTGCTACTTCGTTTTCAGAGAACATTCTCCTGTGAGGTCGTTGATAGAAGTAATTTCATTAAATCAATGATTTTAGGGTGGCTTGCACCGACTATTTAAACTCGATTTAAGATCTCGATTTGAAATCTCGCTTCCACTAACGATATAATAGTTGATGCAAGCGAGATGTCAAATCCTTAAATCGAGCTTAAATAGTTGGCGTAAGTCACCCTTAGTGCTAGTGTGTAAGCAAATTTAACAAAAAGTGTTTCTTTTTCATGTAACAGATGCTACAGTTTCACATGCAGAGCCGGAACCCCGAGGTCGACCAGTCTCAGGTTGGTTTGAGCCACAACATATTCCTTGCCTCGCCGCCCGTCGCGCCGCGCATCACCACATTGAGATGATCATATTATTATTACATTTTAGTTGATTACTCCTATTCAATAATTTTTACCACCGTGATCACTACCTCCATTTTTGTTGATTGTATTCAGTTATTTTTACCATTGTAGTCACTACCTACATATTTCTTGACCGTATTCAGCTATTTTTGAGTCAGAATGTTAGCTGAAGGAATTTACCTACTTCGTGATCACTATGAACATTTTTGTTGATTGTATTCATTAATTTTTACCACTTCGTGTACACTACTACATTTTTTGTTGATTGTATTCAGCTATTTTTAAGCCAGTGTTAGCTAAAAGAAATTACCTAATATATTATCGCTACCTACATTTTTGGCGGCTATATTCAGATATTTTTTAGCCAGAGTGTTAGCTGAAAGAAATTACTTAATATATTATCGCTACCTACATTTTTGGTGACTGTATTCAGATATTTTTAAGCCAGTGTGTTAGCTGAAGGAAATTACCTACTTCGTGATCACTACGTACATTTTTGTTGATTGTATTCAGTAATTTTTATCACTTGTGTGCACTACTTTTTGCATTTTTGTTGATTGTATTCAGTAATTTTTATCACTTGTGTGCACTACTTTTTGCATTTTTGTTGATTGTATTCAGTAATTTTTATCACTTGTGTGCACTACTTTTTGCATTTTTGTTGATTGTATTCAGTAATTTTTATCACTTGTGTGCACTACTTTTTGCATTTTTGTTGATTGTATTCAGTAATTTTTATCACTTGTGTGCACTACTTTTTGCATTTTTGTTGATTGTATTCAGTAATTTTTATCACTTGTGTGCACTACTTTTTGCATTTTTGTTGATTGTATTCAGTAATTTTTATCACTTGTGTACACTACTTTTATTTTTGTTGAATGTATTCAGCTATTTTTAAGCCAGTGTTAGCTGAAGGAAATTACCTAATATATTATCGCTACCGACACTTTTGTTGACTGTATTCAGGTATTTTTAAGCCAGTGTTAGCTGAAGAAAATTACCTACTTCGTGATCACTTCGTACATTTTTGTTGGTCATGTTTAAGTATTTTTGACTATCCCGTAAGATAAATATATGTATGGTTTTAAGATATGTCAAAAAAAATAATAAATATTAGTGTATCTAAAGATAAATAATAAATGCGTATTATCATGAAAATAGTTTTATTTTAAATTTATTTTAAGATATGTCTAAAACAATAATGAATATTAGTGTATCTAATAATACTAAATGAGTATTATCATGAAAATGGTTTTATTTTAAATTTATTACAATAAAGTATTAGTATCGTACAAACCTCGTTAACAAAACCAATAGCGTAAAAAGGCCTTATTTGGTCGGCCATCTTGTGCACATTTTCTGACGCGCGAAGCGCGCGAACGTTCAAACTTGCTTCAAGCGACATTTGTCGCTTGCAGGAAATTTGTCCGCTACAGTGTATTACGTTTTGCGTTCTACTCTTCATGTTACACAGGTTTCACATATACTTTTGGTATCACTAAAAAGCTAAGAGAGTCTACTTTATAATGAAGCGATTACATTTATATACTTCTATTGTTTTTTCTAAAGAAATCAGCGTAAAACTAAAAAAAAAACAAAAAAAAAAATTCCGTGTTTTAAGTTCAACCTGCTGGTAAAAAGTAGTTTCTCAGTTCGAAGTATTTAAATTTACTTTAGTGATATCCTTATACATTTAGCTTTACATCAGTAGTTCTCTTTTTGTGATAGGTATAGAAATTATAGAAATATAAGCGTTTCTTTGTCGCGGGGGCGAGCGTCTGGAATTTGCGAGCGGGCTTCGCGAGCGTCGCGAGCAGTTGCAGTAACAGTAGCACAGAAACAATGCAGTCCAGTGGTGAACATCCGCCATATTGGATTTATGATGACGTCACGTATACAGAAACCTTCCCTTGCGTATTCCATTTCATTTGATACCCATATTGTTAGTGTTGAACTAAAAAGTTATTCCCTGCTATGGAACATCCGCCATATTGGATTTATGATGACGTCACATACATAGAAACCTTCCCCTGCGTATTCCATTTCATTTGATACCCATATTGTTGGTGTTGAACGAAAAAGTTATTTCCTATTATGGAACATCCGCCATATTGGATTTATGATGACGTCACGTATACAGAAACCTTTCCCTGCGTATTCCATTTCATTTGATACCCATATTGTTGGTGTTGAACGAAAAAGTTATTTTCTATTATTGAACATCCGCCATAATGGATTTACGATGACGTCACGTATACAGAAACCTTCCCATGCGTATTCCATTTCATTTGACACCCATATTGTTGGTGTTGAACTAAAAAGTTATTTCCTGCTATAGAACATCCGCCATATTGGATTTATGACGACGTCACGTATATAGAAACTTTCCCCTGCGTATTCCATTTCATTTGATACCCATATTTTTAAGGTTTAGCATTATCAAGTTCCCCTATAAAGTTTCATCCCCTTTTTTACCCCTTTAGGGGTAGATTTTTGATAAAAAAAAAACTATGTTTTTTTTCATAGAAAAGGTGTATCTCTGTACCAAATTACAGCTTAATCGGTTCAGCGGTTAATAATTTCCCATACAAAGTTTCATCCCCCTTTTCACCCCTTTAGTTAGGGGTAGGTTTTTAAAAAATAAAGTAAAACTATCTCCATGCCAAATTTTATCAAAATCTTTCCGGCGGTTTAGCCGTGAAAACCAAGTAGACAGACAGACAGACAGAGAGACTTTCGCATTTATAATATTATATTAGTATGGAATATGAATATATGTATGGATTTAGAACATTATCAACGGCCGATAATAAAACTGTCTTGAAATCAGTTGAAAAAAAAAATTTGTGGAGCGACCAAGTCGAGATTTGAACTTACAACCTAAAAATGATTCTCGAAATTATAATAGAATATCTATCAACCGAGCCAAAGACGCATTGAAGTTTAACTCCAAAATCTTGTACTTAAAGCGCTGTGAGCAACAATACGCAATGTCTACATAATAT
Organism: Zeuzera pyrina; assembly: GCA_907165235.1. Lineage (NCBI taxonomy): Eukaryota > Metazoa > Arthropoda > Insecta > Lepidoptera > Cossidae > Zeuzera > Zeuzera pyrina. The sequence continues at coordinate 21,068,576 of OU015636.1, forward strand.
TATACAATTCGGTTGCGAATTAATTTTATGAGTAAGGTTCCCTGTAATGGTTTGATACGGAGAACTCACGATATGTCGTAGGTTTAAAACTATAAAGGTTCTTACCAAGTCATGAATAGCATTTTTGTTACCATTAATATAATATTTATAATTGCATCCCTTTATAAACATGTTTTATTTTATTCGTATTTAACAATTTATTTTTTTGTATTTGACAACTAAATTTCACAAATCGTAATTTTATGAGGCTTATAAAAATGTCAATAAATGTTAATGTCAAAAATTGCCGCTAGGCGGCGATTCATGCACGCGCTGTTTTATTGTGGTGTCGCGTCGCGGAGTTCGTTGCGAAAAGTATTTGGCCACGCCCCCTCAGCTCGATTCTGGCGCGATGCTCAAGGTCTTTGACGACTACACGCGCCTTAAGCACAATTCACTTTCCGATTTGTATCATATTAGCCACATCATAAAATTATCAGAGACTAATTTACCGACGAAGAGTTGACACCGCTACTACAGCTGTAAACTTCGAATAAAACATTTAGAAAAATCATGCAGAAATAAAAATTACTAAATTAAATACTTTATTGAACGGAATTTACGAAAACACTTCATTCAATTAGAAATAAATTATACAGTTTAATAGCCGAAAAAAAGTTTCGTTCTGAAGTTCCTATACGTTCCAATAGGTACCTAAAAGATTTTTAAAAATACGAACTGAATATGAATGATTTATCAATTACATTTTTAATCAAGTTTACAATTTTCAAACATTGTAAAAACACATTGCAAACCTACATTCTGCTTTAAGAATATCTACCCTATTTCTTCACGACTGTGTCAATTTTTAACTCGTTCATTATCTGGAAATACCTGGTTTTATTGCATAATAATATACAAGTACAACAACAAATGAAATGTAAAACTGGGTAAAAAAATTCCAATATGGCATCACTGAACAAACTCTTGTCTATAGTTTTAATTTTAGTTTTAGTTTGAAAAATATTAATTTAGAATGATGTTTAAGGTGTGATTTGTTACTCCATCGATTTTATTTGCGTTCTTTAAACAAATTTTGTATGTTTCTGAGCTAGAATATGACATATTGGACGTAAATACGAATTGCACGAAAATTATGTGAATTATGTGACCGCCATTGTTAGAATGACGTGACAAGTAGGTCAATTGACTGATTTACGAATGCTTCATTTTTTCGCTTCTGATGCTCTATGTATTTTTTTAATCTAAGGTTTAAACAAGGGCTATAAGGGCATCTGCGACTACCCAATAATAATTAAACGAAGACCACACCCACAGCTCTCCGCCTATCTGCTCTGGAATATTGAACGTCCGATCTCGATGTGACCAATCAGATCACAGCTCCGTCCCGTACACTGTAAGGTTTACACACGTTAATTTTCTTTATAAAATTATTAGCAAACCCGGCCCGTTTCACTGGGCGTTAGTTTCACTGGGCGTAAAAAACAAAAAAAATTCTACTGATCCGATCGCTAACAAATTATACAGGATCACCCGCTAGGCCAATCTGAAGATTCCGTGAAAATTTCATCGAAATCGGTCTAACCTTTTCGGAGTCCATAAGGAACATACATACATACATCACCTTTTATATATGTATATAGATAAAATTATCCATAACGTTGTCTATAAGCTTACCGAGCGGCTAGACAAGTGGCAAACGGTTCGTATCATCGAATCACTTTCTGACGTCATTGCTCGTTAAAAGTGCCATTTGGGTACCTTTTGTACAGCGGTTTTCACACTTTACTTTTCATTTGATTGAATAGAAAGTTAATAACGTTTGACTACCATTTCAAAATTCGTTACAGTAGATCACGTGGTATTTGTCATTCCATTCTACCACTACTCTATTAGCGTTTATGACAATTGAGCCACTTGTCTAGGCCCCTTGGTCTATGCTCATGGTAGAAGCACCACTAGTACATTTTATATTTTCTGTTCTCTCCCAAACTAGAGAAGACTAACAAATTTATTAATTAATAATGTTTTGTCTCCCTCTTGTAACGAATTAGCTTACATAAAGGACTCGTCCTGTCTATCCGTTAAGCGCCTTACTTGTACCACGCGACTATTCCACTTAATTTAATTTAAAATAAAATCTGTTGTACACAATATGTACAAGGGATTTATATATACGCTTAATTTACTATATACATAATATACGTACATATTTACGTATAAGTTTCCGTTTAATCAAAGTGATCTCGTTATTGTAACATAGAACGACAAATATCCAATTAACTTTCTCTTATACGTGTACGTTTCCGCTAAACCATACGCTATTATTGATTTATTACGAAATTACAAATATATATTTACATTATTCGTGCCTCGTGGATTCATTCGCGTTAAGCATGGATTTTTTTCATATCTTGATTACAGCACCATCTATCAGATCCCATAATAGTTAAGTACATTATTGGTCCCCACGATACAGGCTTGGCCTAGTGTGAGGGCCATTAATCCTTCACAGATCACATTGACAAATTTTAGTGTAAAATAATTAACTTTCTATTTATCCAACAGTCTTATTGTGGAAGTCATGTAAAATAAGATTTACTTATATTAGCTTCACTACATTCTAATCACGTCTATTAGTCATCTATGACAATTTTGTGACCTTTTGATAGCAAAAGTGGGGTCAAAATACTTTGCCTACGTATTAATGAGGCTTTATAAAGAATCTGGCGTTAGTCTTTATGTAGTAGTTATCAAGTAGCAACAAGCAATTGTGTACAGTTTATTTGAATGGAGGTAGTCAGAAATAATTTAATTATACCCTCAGCCATGCGCAGTTAAATAGAAGTAGTCTAGTGCAATCTGTGTCAGTATATCTTTAGCTGTATCCGCGGACCGTTGGTAAAATATAGCCAAAATTAGTGTTCAGTGAGTTATTCAGTATGCAGTGAATTATTCATTAGTGTTTTAATGAGTGACTAGTGAGTTTTATAGCGCATTAAATATACGTAGGTATTGATTAATGTGCTTTTACTTAGCTGTTATTTTTTAGTTTATTTGTTTGATGGTATTTAAAAAAATATATATCATATCTCGAGAGTGTTTCCTTTTGTGAGCGTTGATATTGTGTTAATTTTAAATGTTTTTATTATTTTAAATAATGTAACTGATAATTAATTTATGGTGTTAGTGTGTTAAGAGTTATTATATAAATAAATAAATAAAAGAAATATACCGGTTCCCAGAATAGTTATCGGTTATAGATATCGGTTCCTCGAATATATTGTAGGAATATGGCATTAATCACAGTTGATTTTCCTACTGATGGCTAATCTGATCGAATAAATACATCCTTTATTTTGATGTACTAAATGCTAATAACCAAACTCAGAGATTTATTTATACACATACTGGACCAAAAACATAACTCACCCAGGTTCCACCTCAGTCTGTTCCCCAGAACTCTTGAAAGTCCAACTAAAACTGGTTGGTGGAGGATTAGAATCAACTGCACAGTGCAAAACTACTGTCTCTTGCTTGAGGGCGCCGTATACTTCATCGCCTTCTGATGCCTTACACATTGGGGCATCTGCGACAAAAAAATTACTATCATATTCTTGTAGTCGTATCCTGAAGTAAAAGCGTTTTAAAAAATTATCTACTGCTTTTTTCACGTTATATAATCGTTAGAAAAATCCTACATATATTCAACATACGATCAGTATAGATCTTTCTAGCAATAAATTTTTATTTGGACTTTCAAGTGAAAATATGGAACCAGTGACTAATTGCTAGCTTATCTGCAATACATATCTTTTTAGGTTTACAGATGAGAAACCAGAACCAGATAACGAGAGTAACATACTAGTTAATATTTAAATAATAATTATATTTCACGACAGTGACACAAATTGTGTGACCTCAAACTAAACACCAGGTGTGTACTATTAGTACCACACAGCAAACTGGGGAGCTTACAGCAATATCCTGACTCCGAGTCTATTTAGAAAACTTTGTTACCTACATTGACCTGAACCCGGCTTAAAAGGTAAGTTTTCTGCCACCTCGCCTGCGGGCCAGTCCATAGACTTAGTATATGATCGTAGATAGGTAATACAACAGAGTAGTAGTAGTATTTTATAACTGGCAACTCGTTTAGTACTTATCACAAACATTTCCGCCATTCTCAAGTAAAAAAAAATGGTATATCTCTTATGTAAAATGTCTATCTTCTTTTACTAAGTCTCTAACACTCTCCAGTACAGTGATAGTAGGCTTTACTGGAGTTAAAAAGGACTTCTTGGAAGAACGCGAACACTGCACTTGCACGTTTTTTTTTTAATTTTGCAATTCTGAACACTTGTACAGAAGTTAAAGGCACAATATACTATCACTTTTGTATCTTATAACTCCCATAAACGTAAGAAATAAAAAATCTAAATAATACGTCAACTTCACTTTTCCCTTTCCCCCCAAAAGTCAAATACAAAAGAGACAGAGCATATTGCGTATGGTAGAGCGAGATAGATAGAAGAGACCATTCACGTACACGCCATAGTCCAAAATGACCCCAGCGTTAGTTACGAACGAAATTTATCCTACTTGTATTTGGAAAATCTCAGATGTTACAGCGTAATTTTTTGTTCATTAGAGGGAGTTAATTGTGGTTAAACGTATGCAGTGTCAGGATGTAACTCATAACAGAAAAAAAATCACCGAATTATACATTTCATATGCGAATACTATTGAAATATTTTATATATTGTATTTGTATAACTGCAATGTTTTAGAACTACCACAGATGTTTTGGACTTAAATAGGTAGAAGAAATTATCGCAATAGGCTACATGGCTGCTCTTAAATGTTATATATTTTATACATTGTATTAAAATAATTAACCATTTTGAATACGACTGAGAAAAAACTAATTGACATTCATTGGCTGAAACTTAAGTTATTGGGCTTTAACCTTGGTAGAGGGAATAGTGGAGAAATGAGCTAGAGGAAGATAGCGTTACATAGTTGTGACGTTACAAAGTCGCATTGACATTGTGCAGTGCTAGGAGTGACAGAGAGTGAACATATCCTCACTGTTCGCACTACTAAAGTTTAAAAGCGAATAACTCTAATATTTTTTATTGTAATTCGAATATTTTTTCATAGTTTTGTTTGTGATTACTAAAGCTATTAATTTGGTCGTTAAGATACAGTCTAGCCTATTAACGACATTACTGTTCCTAATACGAGTTCACTTTAAAAGTATAATAAATACGTGAATTTTGTTATTGATAACCTCACTTTACACACACACATGGTGTACTTATCTGCTTTTTGGTCTCGCCGTAATCACTTCGTTGTCAATCCATACGTACATAACACATCTATGGACCAGTCAAATAAACCTTATCCTTTGGCCAACTTCTGACCTGTAGGAGATAATAAGCGACTGGTGTATTCTTTTTTTCTGTCTCCCAGACTAGCGCGTAAGTTACCATGCTAGTCTTCCTATAGGAACAAGCTATGAAAAATGGTGTCCTAATTTTCATATTAATACTGCACAGAACTTGACGCCATTTTAAAATAGGAATGAACACAGCATCAAAAAACAAAAAATCACACTATATAACTTGTGGTAGAAAATATTTGAAATTATAACCGACAAAGTGGAATCATAAATGGAAAAAAATTTGTCTTTATATTCTTTTTAGCACCGAAACTTGTTGACTTGAAATAGACTTACACTTGATTTGTAACGATACAGGATTACTGGTAGCACTCCCTTCGCTATTGTAAGCGAGACAGCTATAATCGCCAGCAGTTGTCCTACTCACGTTTTGTAGCACCAGGCTCTGATCGCTGAGGATAATACCAGAACTTGCGTTTTGCTGGATCTCTTTTGTCTGCAATGAAACTCCAGATAAAATTTTCAAATTATCGGATCTGGCTGGAACAATTCCTTCTAAAGCTAATACTTGTATTAGCTTATAATTTAAGGCTTGATTTGACCTTAAATGGACCTAAAGCTCAATGTTTTGAGAATATAAAACAATGAAGAATATCAGTTGCACAAATAAAAAAAACAAACTGAAAAAGAACGTAGAGCTACGTATTTCGTAGAGCTAATGACTCGTAGACAGCTTGCCCCGTAATACAAAGTGAGTTAAATGAAATATAGATGTGTGGGTGTTGTTTTCTAGCATAATTGTGATAAGCATTGATTGAGAAGAGCCAAATAGGACTCAATGGTGTGCATTAGGGGATGTTCCTATCTAATAATCTAGACTAATATAGGCTATTATAGATAATGATGATGATTTGACGACCTCCGTGGCGCAATGGCTTAGCACGTCGGAAAGTAAACGGGGGTTGCGGGTTCGATTCCCGTCTCGAGTCTTGGTGTTTATGTATAACATGTATTTATTTACAAAAGAAAAGTATGTAAGTAGTATATCAGTTGTCTAGTACCCATAACACAAGCGCTGCTTTGCTTACTTTGGGACTAGATGGTGAAATTTCACTGTGTGAAATGTCTGAGTATATTATTATTATTATTCTTAATAGCTAATTGTCGCACTCATTCCTTTAGAATGATGACCTTTAATAGAAAATTAACTCTTTCACCCCCTTGGTAATTATGATCTATTATAGCGAATTGTCTTGCTCACCCCTTTGTACCAGGTCAATCTATGAGATTTCGGATTAGCTTTGACGCTGCATTCAAAATACACGTCGTCGCCTTCTTTGATGTCACTAGCGTCCAAAATTGAGCCCAACTTCAGAGTTACGATTGGCACATCTGTGAAAAGATTTCAAAACTGAAAAGAAATATTTAAACTTGGCCTGGATTTGGACTGGATTGACTATTCAAACTTTATATTTTGTAGTATGTGCATTGCAATATAGTAGAGATATATGTATTTAATTAATCAGTTAATCAGTAACCAGTTAATGAAAGCTGCGCAATTATTCCTTGGTTTTCCACCAAAAACTCACAGTGTATATTCAGCTTCCAGCGATCTTCTATGACAGAATGTAGAACGCGAGGGTTCTCTGCGCGACACACCAGATATTTCTCGTCATCCTCCGCCTCAGGAACATATGTCAGCACACTCAGTGTGGAGTTGTTCTCCGAAAACTGAACAGTAATGACATTAAAGTTCCATAGTGCGTTCGTGAGACATCTAAGGCCCGTATTTCAAATCTATATTCAATCGAGAATCTCTGTTTGAATACAGTAAGAAAAATAAGCCCCTACATGCGATGAACAGTGTTATTTCTTTCTATTCTCAAGCGTAGACTGACACTCGATTAGCGTTCTAAAATAGTGGGCCTAAGTGTTTTGTATATATATAGAATATTGATGAAATGTGATTTCAACTCGAGCGCAAATGATTCCGAACGATTTATATAAAATGGCAAACTTCTAAAATTAATTTCTGGATATCTAAAAGACTTAGGACTTTCGTTCATACTCCCTAAAATTTATTAGACCTGAAACTTTTTTTTCAGTATTTTCTTTGGTAGGCGTCTATGCACCTAATTTAGAAAGAATTCTAACTTTCGTAATCAATTTTCGCATTTAATAATTTGCGTATTTCTAAACGAACAGAGATAGACTGTTTCTTGTTCGCACCATCAGTATATTCAAGTAACACACGTAAAAAATATGGGGAACCTTATCGAGCGCTCGTTCCGCGGTTTAAATTTGCAAAAACGCCAAAAGAATTCACGTCTATGGAACCCGAATCTTAAGGAGATTTACACAAATCAGAGAAGTATCCGAACTACCCTGTGGAGGACTCGCGGGTCCCCTTAAAAATTAGCAATTCGCGGCTCCTCGGTGAGTTGTTTCAACTTTCTCTGTTCAGCTATCGAAGTACATAATAATATATTCATTCGGCGCATCTATTTCTATTCGTGTTGAAGACAAAAAGGGAATGGTTACGTCACCTTCGAGTTTACCTTTTAATTCTTATAAGAATATTAACAAATAACAAGATGTATCACTACGCAATTTCCAATGCTAACTGGTTATAGAGGTTCTCCCGTATTAGATTTAAAAAAATTAAAAATATCGGATATAAAAGAAATTACATATATTGATACTAGCTGACCAGACAGACGTTCTTCTGCCCAAAAGGACAGCAAACGATACGATATTGTAATCCTTTTTGAATGACAGGTCACCATAAGTCGTCACGCTGTGGAGAACGCTGTTGACTTATTTTGTTATTTTGTGTTGTTCCTGTTTTAATTCAAAGAAGTACTGTATCTTTCAATAATAGTTACGTGTTCTGAATGCGATTATGATATTACATATCGCAATAACCAAGGGAATCATTCACTTCGTAGTGACATTGACACATTAAAAATCGTCACGCGTCAACGAGCTCTATGTTCGTTTATACGCCAATATATACTAAGTTTATGATCTGTATAAAGATTAGTATGATAGAAAATAGAAAAATCGGAAACAAATTATCTTGTCGCGCCGCGCAGTCGCGACGAAAAGCAGTGATGAACTGAGGAGTCTAGGAGCGAATTGAATGTGTAGGAATGCTGATCTGGGAGTTTTAAGGTGATGGACGTTCTTATATATTCAGAGCATATAACAGTACGTTACATAGCCATATCGCATAGTCGAGACGCATAAGCGATCCCTTATAAGGGTTAAGTTTCCTTTATGGTATTTAAACCTACAAACGAATTGGAAAATTAACAAAATAATATCATAATGTGCCATGTCAAAGCTACGTAGAAAACTGAACCTTACTGTAACCTTTCGCTCTGTGATAAAAATGTTACTGAAGTAAGTATTCATAAGAAATTCAACAACATTATCAAAGCTCAAAGGCTAATCATTTGATACGTCTATAATATTTTGAATGGTTGGAATCTTTTCTTGGTTGGAACCTAATTTACCTTCAAAGATATATTTATACCTGTAACTACGTTAATTTTACATTTGACATCTTAATCTTAACCTGACATGTAATGTAAATGTGTTGTCTTTTAACTACTGACGCAGGCCTTTCAGACCCGGCGGTAAATAAAATGAGGTAAATTATTTCTAACCAGCACGACACATTCACATTCATATCATTAAAAATTGATTACAATCATTATTTTAATACAATTGTTTTTTGTACCTCGCATTATTAATTTTTTTTTCCACATATTTACGAAATACGACCTTAATTTTAATATTATACAGGTATTAATTAAGCATTAAATGTTTTATTCTTATTACCGTAAACTGACGCAAATTTTAATTTACAGAAGTTCACTCATGCATAATAATAATTTTTGTATTATTAATTAAACATGTGGGTACAAAATGTCAATGAAATTAGTTACTCAATATGTTGTGTTACGTATCTTGACGAAAACATTACTAGGTGTAAAATAAGTGAGTCAACTGACAATTGACTCGTCTGGACACTCCTGATGATACTTCATTGAGAGACGAAACACGTGTTATCAAATAATAGTTTTAAAGTAGTCAAAATATTGCTAAAACCATGAATATATGTAAATATCTTTATGTTGATTATTGAAAACATTATTAGAACTCAAATAATTTTAAAGTTATTTTTAACGAGCTTTTAAATGGTCTTTATAAACCCCTATCAATGTTGACGAAAAATATAAACATCCAGATAATTAAAGGTTGTGTATAAACAAAACAAGTTTATTTTCAAATAATATATTATTAGACGATATTACAAACAAAACGTTAATACAACGAAGTTCCCCCACAGTTTTTATTTTGAAAGAAGACAAGTGACTTAAACACGCTCGTGAGTGAATGTCTCAATTAATCATTGTATTAACTGCAGAACTATTTGTATAAAATGTCGGAACTAACATTTTTCTTTTCTTTGATGTACATCCGTTGACATTTATAATGAACATCGTATTGCGACAAAGGAATGCAAAGTCATTGAGTCTTCCACTCTAATACATTCGAATGGGAACGTCAAGGTTGAACAAACAAGCATTTGTGTTCATTAATTTAAAAGTGTTTTCCTAAATAATCGAAGTTCATAACCGATGCCACGAATTTACGCAATCTGTAACAGTACACAGAAAAAACATTTAACATTTTCAAATGCCCAGATGAATTCTCCGCTACACATATGTATAGTGGCGGACATATTATGCGGATATAGCCCACTCAAATAAAAAACTGTTTCACTGTTTCGCGCCGTCTTGTTTCTTTTGAAGAAATACAGTCCACCCTTCAAGTAATTCCAATGAGGAGGCAATCGAAGGCCCCATCGTGTATGTTAAAAGCTTATTAAAAGCTTGCCTGTTAAAGTCAAGAGCTTGTTATGAAATGTACGTGTACTAAAGAACGATATCTTTGAATCAAATCCTGATGTCGAAAAATTGGTCAAGGGTTTAGGCACACTCAAACATCGGGTTCGGTTGCGGAACCAAAAAAAGATTATGTCGAGAAAAAAATAGCAAAAAAAACCTTACATTTTTTGTGCTTCTCTTCAACTGCCTGTTGCCTTTCCACCAGGTCACTTGAGCTTCTGGCCTCGAGCCAGTACTTCTGCACTCCACTTCGTAACCCCTGTCTGCGGATAACTGCCGACTTTTGTTCGTAATCTGGACGGTGAGTGGCCTTACTGCAACAATTTTTTTGTTTAATTTCCATTCAGCTATGCAATTCTGTAAAGACTCAATCTACCAGTTGCTCAAGACGAGGTAGCCAATGTGTGATCACGTGATCAGTCTCAATTTGCACTAGATCGATTTCATTCAAAAAAAGAAGAGATTCTTTATTCATCAGCATATATTTATGATGTATGTTCATCGATAACTACATTAAAAGATCGATTTTAATGATTAGTTTTTCGTTGCGATCAGTATAGCTCCGTGATGGTCCCGTTTAAAATTAGTGATATCGGAGCTTGGACTTCGAAGATACACCAAATAACGATAACTGCTTATAAGCTTTATTTAAGTTAAAGATTCTTTTGCGTCATTCCGCACCAGAATTCGAAAAGAAGTTAATTGTAGACATACATTAGACTTTTGCTTAGTCCAAAGTCACTCAAGAGAAAAATACAAAACTTTTAAGAAAAGAAAATAAAGCGACTTCAAAAAAAACACTGAAAAGTGCAAAATAACTATCCTTTACTAATGAAAACTCAAGTACAAAAATAATTTTAAAGATACGGTACAAATACCTATATAATTAAATTTGACAATTACTGAAATCGGTGCCAAGCCTACCATACTAATAGACTTTTTGTTGCTGCACATTGATTTGGCACCGACTTAAATTACTTACAAGTCTTTTTTCAACGCGGGTTTAATTTTTTTTTTATTTTTTTTTATTTAAATCTAGTCGTTTCTGACTACTCCGTTAGGAATACAGCATATATATGTATGTATGTATTTGAATCTAATTAGTAATTTAAGTCAAATTAAAATTTTTACTCCACGCACAGTTAATGTCCAGTATGAGCACTTTGGTCTGCGGTGGCGCGAGGTTGGTGTTGGATGCTTGACAGACGAGTCGAGCGTTGAGGTGCTGTCTTCCCACGCTCGGGAACGTGAGCATGTTTACTGTTACGCCGTCAGCTCGCTGCTCGAATGAGTCGTCGATCACTGTATTCTCCAGGTACCAGGTGAGGCGAGGACTTGGGTCACCTAAGAGACAAAAAGACGAAAGTATCATGTTAGATTCACAACAAAATTAATCGATTTTAGCAGTTCATCCCAGATTATTATGCATTAAACGTTATGCGAGAAGAATTCGTAAGTAACGAAAACAGCATTGATGCATCATCTCTTACCCGCCGTAACATTCATATAATTCCGATAAATACAGAAAGTATGTAATTAAACCTTCCCACCGCTGTGGTGATCTCGTCGATGTACTAGGTCACCATGGTTTATCCCATTTACGTAGTGCGGGCCGCATGTAACGACATGCTGCCTTGAATGATGTCATTCGGCGAGCTCTTGTCGCCGCTGGCGTTCCTGCAGTCTTAGAACCTGTAGGTTTTGCGCACAGCGACGGCAGGAGACCGAATGGTTTGACACCCATTTCTTGGAAGCTTGTAAGATCCCTGGTGTGGGACGCCACTTGTGTCGATACACTTGCTGTTTCCCATGTACCAGTGACTTCACTGTGACCAGTGACCAGTGAAGTCAGCAGGTGCCGCAGCCAGCGCTGCCGAGAACTTGAAGTGGCGTAAGTATGCGACTCTCTCTGAAACTTTCGGTCCCTGAGACCCCGAAGCCCATCGAGTCCTTTCTGATATTTGTAAGAGACTGGTCGAGGCTGACAGTTTCTTCAGCCAACGAATTAGTTTGGCTATTCAAAGAGGTAATGCTGCTGGTCTGCTAGGCACCTTAAACAATGACAGCTTTCTAAGCGGCAACTTTTGAGGAAGTCTATTATTTAAGATAATGCGTAGTTTTAAGTTTTTAAATATTTTAACGTTAGGATATGTAAATACTTTAGATAATAGTCATATAGTTTTAAGCACGAAGTAAAAACGAAGAGGAGGCGCCGTAACAAATTTTCCTCATACAAACCAGTGTAACAACATGCGGGTTGAGGGAGACGCGGAATAAATGGAGGGGGATGTTGCGAATCTGCCGCCATCTAGCGAGTTGTAGCAGTCTCTTTGTGTTATCATTTTTCAAGTAGTTTTATTATTGACCACCAGATGAGTAAAATACATTCTTGATACAGAGACGTACTTAGTGATTAATCGGTAACTTCAAATTGCACGATTCAAAAATTTTCACATTAAGTTATGAAATACCACTTATATTTGTATTTAAGAGTAAATTGATATAAATCCATAATGTATATTATGATGGAGCAGTAAAGCGGATGAGATGTAGTTTTACATTTGTAAATTTTTTTATCGTAATACAAGGTATCGTTTGATACAGCGTGAAGATATGTAAGTATGTATCGTGCGTGTTGGGGACCCAATAACGGTCTAGAATAGCAATTTTTAAATTAACGTTTGTCCATTTGTTTGTATGCGTATCATGCAACTGTTACTGTCTCTTTATTTAAATAGAATGATAATACAGATCGCGCCACGAAAGATGAGTCTTGACAAGCGATTGTAGTGGGGAATCCGTCTAGATACGCTCTTACGAAATTGTAATGTGTTTTTAGGGATTTTCTTAGTGTCCATTCTCTTCATTTATTATAAATCCAAATAAATTAATTACATATTGGTGTCGAACTTTTATTTTCTTCTTACACAATTTAATTAGCACGAAGTGGCATGGCAGGCCGATGGTATAAAAGCGGCTGGCGGAGCCACGCGTTCGAATTGGTTTATATATACATACATACATATCTTCACGCTGTATCCCTAAAGGGGTGGTCAGAGAGGGCGGAGAGCTAAGCGTCGCGGTCCTTATATACTTCTTTCATTTCCTCAAATTGCTTTATATTCTACTAAAATGCAATTCAGAACTTTTAGCATCGCCAGGTCGCTACATATTTATTATTAGTAAGACAATATATCGCATCTTTAGAATGAAAGCGACTTAATTTAAAATTTCAGAATTTCGATAAAAATAATAAACTTAAAAATACCTACTACTTAATTTAATAGATAACAGTACAAACTTGCCGGTCCCATTAGCAACATATCGCGAGAATATTTAAACATGTATTTGTGAAAAATCCATTTTATTATTCTATGTGAATTCAATGTCGGAACTTGAAAAAACAAAATCTCAAAATTTCGAATTAGACCAATTTCATTCTACGGTCTATGTAAGCAGTTCCCATTACTATAAAACTGCTACACCAGTATATGTGTAATTTAGTTTCGGTTAGTTATTTAAACTTTGTTATAAAATACAAAATATGAGTGCATTATCAAATAATAGTTATTATTAAATGAATTAGTTTATGAAAAGCATTTAAAAATTATCCTTTATACAACCACAACATATTATCCTCACGCTGTATCCCTAACAGGGTAGTCAGAGTTACATACTTTTTTCGCTTCCTCAAATCTCATCACTCATTATCACTCCTCGCACATTTTCGCCTGGGTTTGCGAGTGTTTTTCACATTTCCGTCAACTAACAGCTCTGGCTATTAAATATTCGTAAGTCAGCCTTGATGTTCCTTGGCTTTAATTATCTTTTATAAAAGAGTAATATATTAGTATTAATACGTCTAGAGTGCGGTCCTTATAATGTTTTGTAAAGTAACTTCTATTCTATTCGCCAACAGAAATTATCCGTAACAAAAAAAAATACGTTAGTATTATTGTAATACGTCTACCTCCTGCGTGCGGTCCTGGTGATAATGTCAGTTTTAGCAAGAATTTTTATTCCCCAACAGAGGTCACTTCACTCAGTGTAAATGAATCGATGTAGCTTTTTTACAAACAATTTCATGAGTTAAATTAACAATTGAGCAATGTTAGGAGTAAACAGGTAGGTTTTTAATATGCTTAGCGATATCTGAGTGCAAAATGTGATTTTAAAGGGCGATTAAGTTGACATCTGTCGACGAATAGTAAAAGCTACACGAACAAGAAAACTTTCTAGAACTGTCGATGTAATATTGTATAAATTGATACTTATACATGAAATGTGATATTTTTCAGAGTATCACAGCATCCATCTAAATGCGACTTGCAACCAACCACACGGCACTTCATTTTTCTATTGTACAATCACTGAAAAATTTTTTTTTTCGTAAATTAATAAGCGTGACTGTCAGGATCGAACTGGCATACGTGTAGTCGATATACCCCTACGCTTTAAAGCTGAGCCCAAATTTTTAACACACAGGCTCAGCCCATTACAACGTCTCCTCCTTCCTTCATGGTTTTAAGTTTGTAAACACCGATTAGAAGCTACATTTAGGAGTTTTTATCTTTAAACCCAAAGCAATTAGGGAGGGCGTATCTCTGATAGCGACTGAAATTAAATATTTCGTAACAAAAAGCTGATAACAAAAAAAACTGCTAACAAAATATTTTTTGTTATATTCTAAACGAACTATCTGAAGACACGCCACTTAATGTGTGTGCTGTATGTACAAGCGAGTTGGCTTATCAGATTTACCTCATTATTGCTGTACAAACTGCGATCTCTGGAGCCAAAATAATGTTTGTGTTTTCATAGTACAAGACGAAAATCAGGCATTCCTGAGAATGAGAACGAGTGATGAAAGATTGTTGAATAAAATCTACAGAGCGAAATGGAGTGCTATAATAGGTATGAGACTAAGGCTGACTTATGAAGATCAAATAGCCAGTGTTAATTGACAGAAATGTTAAAATTACTAGCGTACATTGTTAAAAGGGCGTCAGGAGAATGATGAGATTTAAGAAGACGAAAGAAGCTCCGTCTTGGAACTTCTCCTCATACTTCAAAGTTCTTTTCCGATTCCTACAGCGTTCAAACAGTTCTTTCATGGAACTCCTTCCCATTGACGACAAGAAGTACTAACACACTTGCACAATTCAAACGTCAATTCAAAACTATTTGTCCCAATAACTTTTGACATTATCTTGCATCAACCTTTATTTTTCATTTGCAACGTGTTTCCTTGAACTATGTCTTTGTTAATATGTCATTATTTTTTTGTGTTTTTATTAAATTTGGAATACATTTGTATAACGGGTATTAGTGAAACGTTCCCGTAAATGAAGGCAGATGATAGTACTAATGACATCTTTGATGATGGGTCAGAATAAAATCGATCCCGATGAAAAAAAATCATATTTTTTCATGATGAGCGTGAATAATACTCATAAAACGTTGAAAAGATGATTTCGTCTGTCTTCGGTTTCGGAAGCGTTACCCTAATACCGTTTATATTTTATGTACTGTGAATTATGTGTACATACTTAATGCCGCAAAAAATATGACGAATCGAAAACGAAAACTCCGAGAGCCACATAGAACATATCCATAATATCGAGATTAAAAATACCTAAAGAAACTCTTGGAAAATACATGTGTATACAAAGACATAACACACCCATTCGCCTTAATGCTTTTATAAAATCAAAGCCTTCGTAATATATCAAATTCTTGGGACTAGTAATACAGAAATCATACTGTAATTTAATGGCTTTTCCTTTATAGATGATGAAGCGTTTTTTTTTTTCCGAAAATATTACTTTGGAATCACATTTGAGGAAATCTCATCTCAATATGGTTTCGAGAAAGTATTTTGAGATTTCACCATAAATTTTAATAATAAGTATAGTAATAATGATAATTCATTTATTTGTACAAATGCGAGTAGCTATAACAGATGCAAAGACCCTCAGATTCTGGATATAATTTTCTTTCTACTAGGCTCAGACCAAATAAAAAAGAAAGACAACGCCACCGCAAATAACACACTGAGGCCAAACTACGCCTTGTCATGTACATACAAAGCAAACCGCGCACATTGGCAACCAAACTACGCCTCACATTAGGTTTCAACCAGTCTTTTATAGGAGCGTGACCCATTCATAAATTGTATTATTTTACCGCGGAAATACCAAATAAAAAGCAAAATAAGGTCACGTTTCATAAGTAAATTTTTTCAATAATCAAAATCGATACTGGTTGTGGAATACAAAATCTCAACAAGTATTGCCATTAGTAGGTGTTATATTTTATCATTAGGTAAGTAAGGTTACATATAAGGTAAGGTTACTTGTTTCCTTGTTTGTTTTAAAGAATGGTGGGTAAATTGTTTCGAGTTGCAACTATGTAAGTCGCGGGCAAATTCTAATACTATTGAAAAACTGTAAGGGAAGATATTTTTTGTGCATTGTACAATGAACAATTCGCAACATCGTATCATAAAAATACATTACTAATAAAAGAACGTTATCGGTAGAATCCTTATCAATGCTAATGTTATTAAGATCCTTCTTCTCCTTGGACCGTCTTGCAGTTCAGACGCTTTTTATGTTATTCTTAACGCAACTGTTGTTATAATTATTGTATTTGAAATTACAAAAATTTAAAACATACAAATAGGATAAGTGTACAGAGATAGCAGCAACGCTCGGAGTTGACAGAAATTTGCTTTGTTTACTATTGGTGAGTGAATCTCTTACTTCACTAACACCTAATATCAATATCGAATCATCAAGCGAGTTGTGAGTCCGCCCACAGCGCAGGAGCTTTCATACAAGGGGCGGCGCCGACTCCGCCTTATTTTTAATATAAAATTTTAAATTAATCACCAAACGTACTGAATTAGTAGATCTAACCTCAGAAGGTATAATGCAACGTACACCGGTCAAAAATTCAGACGTTGAATTTGGATCTGAACCAGACATCTATAGCACGGACCGAGAACAACACGGTACGTCGTATCAACAATCTAATCTCATAAACCGAGTCAAGCGCCGCTATAATGACGACTTAATGGTATACTTTAAAGAATTTGAAAGCGAAATATTTAAAATGCTTGAATCTTGGAGATTGGACCAAGATGAAAAATGGATTAAGTTACAGTACGACATGAACATTATTCGCGAACAAAACGCAGAGATTCAAAAATTGAGTTCAGATATTGAAAAATCTGTAAATTTTCTGGCTTCCCAATATGATGACATGACACACAAAATAACTGCATTAGACACAAGTTCCTCAGACCATAAGAAACAAATACAAGCGTTGGAAAACAAAATTGAGGACCTGCAACGCTTATCACTTAGTAATACTATTGAGATACGTAACGTTCCACCTCAAAACAATGAGTCCACCGATACTTTGAAACTAATAGTCCGAAAGATGTTCCAAGCACTGAATTTACAAATGATAGAAACGGATGTTGTTTGTGATGTATACAGGGTTCGCGGTAAAACAGGTTTTAACGAACCAATTATAGTGATACTTTCCAGTGTAAGCCTAAAGTTTAGAATTTTGAAATCTGTTAGAAAATTCAACGATGTAAACTAGACCAATAAACTTAACACTAAACATATTGGCATTGAAGTTGATGGCAGTCACTCTCCCATATACATTGCTGAACATCTAACGCCTAAGGCAAGAGGACTTTTTTACATGGCTAGAGAATTGGCTAAAAACAAGCAAGATAAATATTGTTGGACCACCAATGGAAAAGTATTAATGTTATTATCAATACAATAAGGACATCTAAACTCATATATAATACATCCACTACACTCACTGTTTATACTTCTATACATGCATGCCTATAAAATTATTTACACTTACTACTACACATATTCTATAATTTATGTAATACATACGCGTATAAATACGTTTGGACACAGAAAAATAATTTTATAATACTGCATATTTTGTCCTAATATTAACAACAGAATTGAATGGTGAACGATTTAATCAGTTTGCCGAATACATTTCCTCTGAGTGTTATGATTTTAGGTGTATACAACATATTATTACGTTTGTAACCAATCGTCCAGCACTAATTTTGTTTAAATTTTCAACTTTGACATTTAACTTCAATGGTACCAATTTTACTGCGACTGTGGATCCTTATTATAAATAAAATTCAATCCGGTTAGTTTTGATATTATGTCTGAAGTGGACAATAGTAACGTGCCAAAATGTACATTTATAAGTAATCCCACAGAATGTTCAAAACAGTTAAATTATGATAACATATGTAAAAGACGCTTAACAGCATTAACAGTAAATATACGTAGTATCAAATATAATTTGGATAGCTTTTTAATATTTGTCACCACGATTGTTATCAAAATTGACGTATTTGTTTTAACAGAGTGCTGGACGGATGGCGTCTCTAACCCTCCAGCCATTAATAACTATAATGTGTATTGCACTAGAAATGTTTTAAATCAAAATGATGGTGTCGTGGCCTATGTGCGCAATGACCTTTCTGTTATGTCCATTGAACCAGTTTTTTAGAAAGGAAACTGCCTGTTATTGACATTTGACAGGTTGAGTATTATATGTACCTACAGACCGCCTTGTTTTTCAAACTTAACTAAATATCTAGACTCGCTTGACAATGTACTTAAAAATATTAACACAAAAAATATTATTTTCACGGGCGATATCAATATTGATACATTACCGGACCGAATCACAAATCAGTAAATCAGTCATCTGATTATGTAAATCTAATGGCTACACACAGACTCATTCAAGGAATAAATATTCCAACGTGAGTAAATACCTGTATTGATCATTTTAAGGTAAAGACGGAGCACTCATAGCAAACAATGGTATTTCCTGAACTAACCGATCACACGCCTGTGTTACTTATTATTGACAATCTAAAATTTAATAGAATACATGAGAAACGCGATTGCTGTGCTATACATTACAAAAATCTTGCTACGTATTTCACAGAATATAACTGAGACAAGGTGCCATTGCTGACAATACATTTGTAAAAAATATATCTAGACGAAAAAAACCGCTTAAACCATGGATTACCCCTGGAGTGATAAGGTCGATACGTAAAATGGACAAATTACATCATAGTGTTAAAAAATCAGGTAATGACGAGACTCTAAGAAAGGAATATAAGAAGTACAGAAATACTTGTAACGATATAATTAAAATGTTAAAAAGGCATTACTATGAGGGAGAACTCGAAAAGAATAAAGGAAATATTAGGCAGACATGGAATATTGTCAAAGAAGTCTGCAACATAGAAAAGATAAAAGTCTCGCCTACAGACCTACTGAGTGCATCGGATTCCACTATTACTGCGCTAAATGCAGTTAATGAGTATTTTACTCATTAACTCTATTGGAATTTATCAAACGCTTTACTAAATAAACTAGGATTAACAGAGTGAATTGGCTAAAAAATCCTTTATTGAAGACCATTTGCAATTAATGTCGTTATTTCTTACCGACCCATGCGAAATAAAAGAAATTATCCATACCTTGAAAGGAAATCTGCGCCTGGTTGGGATAATATTTCTAGCAGCATTATAAAAACATCCTGTAATTGGCAAGGCCAATATCCCACATCTGCAATTTAAGTTTTCAAAGTGGAGTATTCCCATCGATATTTAAAAAAGCAATAATAATCCCAATATATAGGTCGGGAGACAAAATTTTACCGAACAACTACAGACCTATGTATATCCTTATTATGCTCCTTATCAAAGGTGATTGAGAAAGCTGTCAATAAAAGACTTACTATTTATTTGGAATCAAATAACCTAGTAGCAAACAATCAATTTAGTTTTAGGGCGGGGCGTTCTACTGAGGATGCGGTTTTAAAGCTAACATCTCAAATAACTACCTATTTAAATACAGGTGAAAAATGTGTAGGTATATTTCTTGATCTCCAGAAGGCATTTGATACGGTGTCCATCCCTATTCTACTGGCACGTTTGGAGGCGATGGGTGTGAGGGGGATTGTTTTGAATTGGTTTCGAGACTATCTGACGATGCGTAGTCGGCGTGTACGGATAGGACATGCCAAAAGCGACGAGGCTTCCTGTACTTATGGCAGTCCACAGGGCAGTACGCTTGGTCCAACCCTGTTTCTAATTTACGTTCTCTTTGTGTAGAATTACGCTGGAAGCATGTGACATTTTAATGTTTGCAGATGACACGGTTCTACTGTTTCACGGGAAATCATGGATCAAATAAAATAGGACTCGGTAAGATAACAGCATGGCTCGAAAATAGTTTGTTAACGTTAAACGTGTGTCAAAGACAAAATATATTTGCTTCAGCATGACTAAAGCAGGAAGGCCTTTTGATAACTTTGCCACAACTTCACATGTATACCCGTGTAATAGAGGCCTGATCGGGAGAGTGGATTGTCTATGTGACGTCTTAATGAGAGTTCACAACACCAAATATCTGGGTGTCTATATTGATGAAAATATGAAATGGAACGTCCATATCTCTACTATTACTGCTCGTATAAGAAAACTTATTTACATTTTTAAGGTATTAAGAACTGTCGCAGGCTTTGAGTTAATAATGCGAGTCTATAAAGCCTCATGTGAATGTGTAATTAATTATTGTGTTACTGCATGGGGTGGTAGGCATAAGGTATACATGATGGAAATGAAACGGGCGCAGCGTGCAGTATTAAAGGATGTGCTACTCATTTCGTCATCCTACAGTGGACTTGTATGATAGGTGTAATGTGCTCACTGTACGTAAATTTCATATTTACCAATGTCTCCGTAGAATACATAAATCTAGTTCTGGCTTGTCTTCCGTCTCCAGTAGACGAATTAAACATCCAGTACCCTTTGCACATAGTTCTTTTGTACAGCGGCATTATAGTTTTCAGGCTCCACGTTTGTATAATACATTTAATAAAAGTTTTCAATTCTGTAAACTACACTCACAGGCAGTTTAAAATAAAAATTAAAGAATGGCTTAATGATTTTGACTACGATATGACGGAACAATTACTTTACCCACAACTCTAGCATACAAGATCACGCACACATACACAAACATACTCACACACTTACCCACACGGACAGTCACACACTTACACACACGCACACGCAAGTACATGCACACATACACACACACATACGCAAACATAAACACACATGATTAAACACCAACATTTATGTTCACTTACACATTCTCAAACTTGTCCTTTTTTACCAAATTAATTTTAAGATACGCATTTTTAATTTATTTATTCATTTAATTTATTTATTTTCTTTCATTTTAATTTATAATTACGTTCATTTTAGATTTCATATGTAGCATAACTTTTTTTATTTTTTATTATTGTATTGTGGTTTTGTCAAATTAGTTAAGTACGCTTTCCGACATGTAACGATCCGTAGAAGACTGTCTCCTGAAATACAGGATTTCCTGGTTTAGGAGGCAGGACCCCACTAAAGATATTATCTGTAATAATTTTTGTCAATAAAGCATTATTATTATTATTATTATTTTTAAAATAACTAAGGACTATATATGCTAAGGACTAAAAACCCGGCCTCATTAAGTTGTTCCCTGTGTTACGTCTTTCTTTTTTTATTTGGTCTAAGCTTCTAGGATATCGATGTGGATAGAAATGTAAAATAAAACATGTAAGGTTATTTCAAAAGGATGGGTAAATACGGAAGGGTATAAAAGTACTTTTGACAACGGAAAACTTGCGTTCTATAACTTCGCCTAAAGTCGATAGTTCTAGTGTAAAACCTCAAAGTTTAAACAAAAATAAAGGTATGGCAACCCTAATATCGGGGTAAAATAAACGCATACCGTAATTATTATATTTTCAATATAACATTGAAGTAAAATAAATTAAAAATCAATATCAAAGTCACAATAATCCATACTAATCCGTACTATACTAATATTATAAATGCGAAAGTCTCTCTATCTGTCTGTTTGTCTGCTCGGTTTTCACGGCTAAACCGCCAAACCGATTTCGATGAAATTTGGCAAAGAGATAGTTTGACACCAGGGGACGGACATAAGCTAGTTTATTTTTAAAAAATCTACCCTTAAAGGGGTGAAAAGGGGAATAACACTTTGTGTAAGAAATTTTGAACCGTTGAACTGATTAAGATGAAATTTGGTACAGATAATACACCTTTTCTATTAAAAAACATAGGCTTCTTTGTTATCAAAAATCTATCCCTAAAGGAGTGAAAAGGGGAATGAGTTATAGGGGAAATGTTAAACTGCTGAACCGATTGTGATGAAATTTGGTACAGAGATGTACCCGAAAACCCAGTACAGTATGTACCCGAAAGCAAATGTAGACTACTTTCTTTTTCAAAAAACGACATGTGGTTTTTATGTATGTGACGTCATCATAAGTCCAATATGGAGGATGTTCCATAATAGAAAATAACTTTTTTATTCTACACTAACAATATGGGTATCAAATGAAATGGAATACGCAGAGGAAGGTTTCTGTATGCGTGACGTCATCATAAATCCAAAATGGCAGATGTTCCATAATAGGAAGTAACTTTTTCGTACAACATAAAGAATATGGGTATAAAATGAAATGGAATACGCAGGGGAAGGTTTTTGTATATGTGAGGTCATCATAAATCCAATATGGCGGATGTTTCATAATAGGAAATAACTTTTTGTTTAACACCAACAATATGGGTATCAAATGAAATGGAATACGCAGGGGTAGGTTTCTGTAAATGTGATGTAATGTGATGATAAATCCAATATAATGATAATAATAATAATTATAATAATAATAATATTCTCAGATATTTCACACAGCGCCATCTAGTCCCAAAGTAAGCAGCACAGCGCTTGTGTTATGGGTACTAGACAACTGATATACATATCACTTATATACTTTTCTTTTGTAAATAAATACATAAATAATACATAGACACCCAGACTCGGGGCGGGAATCGAACCCGCAACCCTCGTTTTACTTTCCGAAGCGCTTAACCGTTGCGCCATGGAGGTCGTCAGTCAATATTCACCCGAGTGGAATAAATTCTTATTCTGTAATTTGAATAATATTCTTATTTGCGCAATTGTGATTGCGTTGTTTACTCGCGTAGGTCCAATAAATATCAATTAATGTAGTTTTTAAAGCGTTTTTGTTTCTTTGTATTGTTTAGTGTGTTTTGTACAAAGTTAAGTGTATACGTACGCACGTTTATCTACAGTTTCATAACCCTTAATATTTTATAGTAAGTACATTTTTTCACATATATCGTTCTTTTCCTTTTTTCGTCCTTATTGTCTGCGCTTTTTATTGTTATTTTTTTTAATTTATTATCTATTTATAAGTGCATATAGGTGTATATTTTGCAGCAGTGATCCCTACAACATAATATCTTAGTGATTAATAATAATAATATTAATTCGTACATAGTTATAACAATACAAAAAAAATTACAAATTGTTATTACAATCTGTTATTAAAATCGCTTGTAACAATCGATATTACTGGTGCTTAAACTAGGAAGCCCTGTATTTTAAGCATCAGTCATCTCCCTCTATCAGTACAATCTTAGCCATAATAATATTATATTAGTTAATTAACAAAAAAATGTTGCAACATTAATCTGGAGATTCATACGGTATATGTAACTATATAATAATCAGCACTTATATGTGACTGTAGAATTGTGCACGTGTTTTGGCATGTGTGAATGTGATAGT
Source organism: Zeuzera pyrina (assembly GCA_907165235.1). Lineage (NCBI taxonomy): Eukaryota > Metazoa > Arthropoda > Insecta > Lepidoptera > Cossidae > Zeuzera > Zeuzera pyrina. Next base: position 21,092,668 of record OU015636.1, read on the forward strand.
GTGTGAGTGTGGTAGTGTGTGCGTGTATGGTGTGAGTGTGATGGTGTGTGTGCGTGCATGGTGTGAGTGTGATGGTGTGTGTGAGTGTATTGTGTAATTGTTGTGTATTGAAAAAGTTAAATAATAAAATAAAATACATGCATATCCCGTCTTGTTAAATTATATTAAAAAAGAAAGAAAAATGAAAGAGTAATATTGGTGAAAGTAATATAATAGTTAAGGATAAAAATAAATATATAAATAAACTAAAATATTACCAATACTTGGAACCATTGTCTAGAGCCACCCATTCCCAAAGTGGGCGATAACGCCCCCTTGTGGGCGATAACGCCCCCTTGTGGGCGATAACGCCCCCTTGTGGGCGCTGCAGGCCTAAAGGGGGGCGGTAAGAGACCCAGAAAAAAAATGGGGGCGTTGTGTAGAGGCCTGGGGGGTGATTTGTAATTTCATTTAGCTAGGAGGCATCTTAGACAACGACTGCATGAGCTCTCGACTCAGTAAACAAAATAAGTTTGGGAACCTAGAGTCTAGACTCTTTTCTAATACTCATAATAATTGATATAATTTTATTAAGCAGTTGTTCTGTTTCTATATGATTCAATGTAGATAACCAACCTTTAACCTTCTCCTTTACTTTACATATTGTAAGTGATCTGATATCAATTACCCTATTAATTTTATTGTAAAGGAATGAACCCATAACCGAAAACGCTTTTGCGGCAAAGGAGGTGTTGTGAAATGGTGTAAAATAAGTTTTGTCATATCTTCGTTTAATAATGATCCAGTCATGAATTGATACTTTATGTTGTTTGAGGATGCATTTCATTATATACAGCTGTCTTAACGGTGAGGACTTTAAAAACGAATATTTAGATTATAGTTTCCTTTTTTATTGTTATGAATACTGTGTGAAATTCGTCAGAGCACACCGATAAAAGTCAAGCCGCGCTTTTCTTCCAACTTAATTCACAAATATTGAGATTTTCCTTGTCTTCTTAAGCTATTGAAGTTAGTAGTACTCATGCTGGGATAGGATGACATTTTTAAAGGCCCATTGCTAAGTAGCAAAAAGCGGAATCCACAGTAGTCAATGGCCGTAGCCAAATAAGCTTGGGGGAAGGAGGCTAGGTGATTTTCGCCTTAACTTATGAGGAAAGAAATAAAGAAATGAGCTATTGAGCACAAAACTTACCTCCATGCACCTCACAGACGAGTTCGAGAGTATCTCCTTCATTGTAAGGCTCTAGAAGACGTGTCTGGTCTCGTGTCTTCGCATCCAGGATGACAGGCCGGTTGGGAGGAGCTGATGAAAGCAAAGTATCATTTTTACACACACATATCTCCATATCTCATACGGGGTAGACAGAGAGCAACTCCAAGTGTCGCGGTCCTTATGCAGTATACCTACGCTTCTTTTATCTCAACAAACTTCGTAATTCAGCTAACATATTTTGGCCGAGGCATTCAAGTGTTTGACTTTGCTGTCAGTTAACAGTCGGATTATTTGAGATCTTCGTAAACGCCTTCTTTACCAGATATTTTTAGTCGGTTAAAAAGGGATGTCGAACATAGTATGGAACAAGCCATTTCATGTAAAGAATCTATTAAATTCTAGATTTTGATAACGCGATAGATTTTCACCAGCTAAAACTTTGGCTATTTGACTTCGTAAGCCAGCCGTGGTCTCCTTGATTTTATTAGCACTCACTCGCTCTGCAGATTTTCTTGTTCAATCTCAAATCTCAACATTCCCCTCACACATTTTCGTCTAGGTATGCGAGTGTTTTTAAAATGTCCATTAGCTAACATTTCTTCCTTGGCTACTGCTGCTACTCACTTTCACTCTGTAAATTGTCTTCGCCAGTCTTTCATAACTCATTCTTTCTATCTACTCGAACTATCTATTAGTGTGGAAAAATCAAATTCCACATGTAAGAAAACAATAATTCCAAATTTTTGTAAAAAGTGTTGACGAAAACATAGGCTACTTTTTACTTCACTATAGATATTGCGGTATATTATACGTAATATCTATTGTGATTTTTACTACAGAATATAGTTAAAGGTATGATATTATGCGACATGATTGCGTTAGAGAGTACTTACTATGTACCTTTGTTGGGTTATAAATGCGGCAATTTAATTATTTTGTATGTATGTCTATCACTCCACCGGGAACACATGGTTGAGAGCTTCATAAATCCTAATATTTCTCACCAAATATAATTCAATTAGAATTAATACATGACAAAAAACGTCTGCGTCTCGCACATCATTGTCAACTCCACGTCGGTTGCAATAAATATTAACTTCACAGCATCTAAAGAGGTGATCGCGTCATATATGAATGAACTCATTAATTTGCAAACCGACAAGTAGCCGACATACTTTTGCGACCACATTGTGACGTTCTGCTACAGGCGTTTACGCAGCACTGAGACAGCTCGCGTAGTGCGCTATCTTATATTTATAACCTCGGTTCACGCACCAGTGTTGCCAATTTAGCGTATTTTGCGTTGGATTTGGCATATTTTCATTTTGTTTAACATATTTTTTTGTAGTTTAGCGTATAGCATATTTTTAGCATGTAAAATAATTATTAAATAATAGTATAACCATGAAGCAAAAGACCCCGGGTACGTTACAAATTAACGATAAAATTGATGACAGCGCTCAAAGTGCAAAGAACTGTTCGTACCGTAAGCGCGCTATAATCATTTCAATTCCGTGCTCCAGGGGTTTCCCAACAAATAATCTCGTTCAATAAACCGTAAACAAAGAGCATTCTTTCACTCCCTTCTTCTAGTAAGAAAGAAGTGAAAAAGAATATCGCGTACAAAAGATTACTGTCATTATAAGAGAATGAAAGTTCTTACAGTTTATATTTACGCTAGTATCCTATGTTCATAGTTACAGTTTTACGTGCGTAATTGCTGGATAGCCGTTAATGAACCAATAGACTTTTTGGCGGGAACGGGACAAGTGAAATTATCATTTTATTTAGATTTTATTTTACATTTTTGGGAGTTTTAAAGTACAAAAGCTATAGAACATTGTGTTTTAAAGTTCTCTATAAGTGAAAAGAATGGAGTAGGTCTAAATATACATGCGTAGCTGAAGTTCTCGCGTTCGTCGAAGAAGTCCTTTTAGACTTCGGTAAAGCCAACTATCACTTTACTGGAGAACTTTTACGATACCGATGCTACTTATTAATACGTGACATTGGCAAATACGCTAATCTGTGCGCCATGCCATGAACAAAAAAAAAACCTAATATGGCGCCTAAATAATAATAATAGTCTTTATTTCAGACATACATATACACATGATTATATCTTTCATACAATATTAAGTTTAATTACATACTATATAACATTATTCATTTATAAAATAATATTTATTCTACATTATACTAACACAATATCTACTACAATTTACTTTATTTCAAATTTACAACTAAATGTGATTTCTTTGACAACATCAGTTCATTCTAGGTCTGTGTGTCCTTCGACAAAGGCCTCCTCCAGCCGTTTCCACTCGCGTCTGTCACTACAAGCGCTAAGGGCGCCTAAATACCTAGAATTAAATGTCATTTTATTTGACACTGAAAAGTGTTAGCATAATTTTTGATTAACAATTTTGCAGTCGAAACTTTGGGTCCCTGGGGCCTCGAAGCCCATCGACTGGTTTCTGATATTTGTAAGAGACTGGTCGAGACTTCGGGAGACCGCCGGACTGGCAGCTTCTTCCGCCAACGAATCAGTTTGGCTATTCAAAGAGGCAATGCTGCCAGTCTGCTGGGTACCTTGAGCAATGACAGCTTTCTAAGCGGCAACTTTGAGGAAGTTTATTATTTAAGATAATGTGTAGTTTTAAGTTTGTAAATATGAACATATGTATGTACTTTTTGTTAATGTAAATAAAGATTAGCAATTAATATAATTTTGGCAAAATTTTAACTGCATTTTACCAGATTTTATATGTCTTAATGGCAACGCTGGCACTCACCGATGAAGCTCTCGCGTAAAAATCGCGTATCATTAGAATACATGATAGTTGTGACATCTTATCTGTTCAATTTTAATAAAGACCACTATAACCACACGACTACACGCATAATACATACAGAAGAACTTGTTTACAATTGCTTGTTTTATTGCTGCCTGCCCCCTAAACAGGCACCTTACATTTTTTAGATAAACCTATAAACCACCCAATACATGTCAGATCATGCACAGTGAAGAGCTCCGTAATCGAGACGCATAATATTCATATACTAGGAAGCAAAAATAAGTTTGTACAGCATAACGTTTCTCAAAGGCACTGTGAAAACCAAAGTTATTTTTGCGGTCGCTGAGCGTGTAACCGAGAATTCACAAGTATCATTCACAACAATTTTAATCGAAAGTGCACTTTAAATTCTACTATCTTGAATTATTCCCGAATTTTTCACCGCATGTATGAAAAGTTAGATAAGCATATCTCAGCAACTATTGACTTAAACAAAAAAGACACTGAAACCTCTATGAAGCCTCTATGTCATTTTTTAAGATGTATCTGTAAACCACACGCTTACATACACTGGAATTTTTGAATTTATACTTCTTTTGGCGCGTTTGGAAAAATAGATTAGAGTGTATTTTTAGCGTGTGACAAGTTGTGCGCGCCGAAACACTTAATTTATTTTTTTTTATTTTATTTTTTTTTATTTCATGGCATGGCGCACTGATTAGCGCATTTGCCAATGTCGCGTATTAATAAGTAGAATCGACACGAAGCATGTTCAAAGTAAATTCGTTTTTTCTTCTTATCGTAAAACTCTTCCAGTAAAGTAATAGTAGGCTTTACTGAAGTAATAAAGGACTTTCTGGAAGAGCGCGAGAACTGCATTTATACATATTTATTTAGACCTTCTCCATTTTTTTCATTTATACAGAACTTTAAAACACAATATTCTATCACTTTTATACTTTAAAAAAATTCCCAAAAAGTTTAAAAATAGACGATCTAAAAAAGACGTCAATCTCACTTGTCCCGTACCCGCCAAAAAGTCTTTTTTTTATTTCATTCATTTCAAATGGCAAATTTTATTTTTTTATATGCGGCCAGTTTTGCTTAAAAACGTCAAAAAAGTATAACTTCATACGTGCGTACATGAATACACACATTTTTTTCATCCGTTAGTTAAATGTTTGGAGTAACACCCCTAATTTTAATTTTTCAAAATTCCACGTCACCATTATAATATAGCGGTACATAGAATACAACCTTCCAAATTTCATCTATATAAAACCAATAATCTCCGAATAAAGCGGCTGTGAAATATGATCGACTTTTCAAAGTAATCTACGCTATTGTTGTACCGAAAACATATCGATTTTAACGCGAGTGAAATCACGAGCCGCAACTAGTTAAAAAAGTTAAAAGTTAGGAAGATAATAATAAAATAAACATCAATATTATTAAAGATTTTTGTTTTAACTAACTTCGGGCAGATAAACAGCTGACAGATACTTCGTTTTAATTTTTATGTTTTATTTTTTAATATTTATTAATTAAAAATTTATTTTGATCAATTACTTTCAGTGCTAACCGTACAGACGCATCTCTATTATAGTTAGTACTAATAGACAGATAACAATATTTTTTTATTGTTTCCATTCTATTACCTTCAAATTGGTTCTCTGCGCCCGGAACTAACTCCCTTTTCCTCGTTATGACCAACGCGAACATTATCAATATCTTTGTTCGTACGTTTTTAATGAAATACAAACGATGACAAAAGTTTTCCTTTTAATTTCATTATGAAATAACAAAACGTGTTCCCGTCTATGATTGGATTTGTTCTGGTCGCATTCCTCGAACACTTTACATTAGAAACGAACGGAAGTAACGAGAAATTCGTAAGAAATTCGTAAATGTTTTATTTGTTCGAAATGAAAAGTGGTTTGGCGATGGCTGTTATAAATAAACAATAAATATTTCTATATTTTTTTAGCACAATAGCCACTGACAAAAGAGTATTCTTTCTTAACTTCCAATAGGTAGAATTAAGTTAAAGTTAGTCGATGTCAAATCGATTTATTTAAGTCTCGGACGACAAATTAACATGGCCGGAATTTTGCTCCGTTTTTTGTTCATCTAGTTTGTAGTCAAACTTTCACTTAAGTACATACTAATAACATTTTTATTATAAATAATTAAACCGGCTTTCAAAAAAAACACTGAAAAGTATAAAATAACTATCCTTTACTAATCAAAACTCAAGTACAATTAAAATAGCTTTATAAATACGATACACATACCTATATAATTAAATTTGACAGTTATTGAAGTCGGTGCAATATGTGCAACAACATAAAGTTTATTAGTTTGGTGGGCTTGGCATCGACTTCAGTAATTGTCAAATTTAATAGTAAGTAAAGGATAGTTATTTTATACTTTTCAGTGTTTTTTTTGAAGGTGGTTTAATTGTTTTTTTATCTCCGACGTTTCGACCGGATTGGCATCGACTTCAGTAACTGTCAAATTTAATTATATATGTTTGTGTATCGTATTTATAAAGTTATTTTAATTGTACTTGAGTTTTGATTAGTAAAGGATAGTTATTTTATACTTTTCAGTCTATTTTTTGAAGGCGGTTTAATTTTTTTTATAAAAAATTTTTATTTCTCCCTTTTGAGTGGTCTTGACCTAAATAAATATCAAGGGCGGGTCTGCAATTAACTTCATTCTAATTCCGGAGCGCAACGATATACAAGAGAATCGTCAATATAAATAAAGGTTATAGCCAGGTCGTGTTATCTAGTGTATCTTCGAAGTCCAAGCTCCAATATCGGTGAAATTTAAATGGGAGCACTTCTGAAGTATTACCTACCAAACAAAAAAAGAATTTTCGAAATCTGTTCATAAATTACGGAGTTATGAGGTAACAACATACAAAAAAAAACAACACAGACGAATTGAGAACCTTCTTTTTTTGAAGTCGGTTAAAAAGTCACGGTACAACAACACACGGCTGAATATTACACATTTTTATTTCTGTAATTATTAGTAGTCAAAACACTTAAGATTTACGGGTTTTGTAGGTGCATCAAAGCCTGAATTGTCATGAATTACACCGACAGTGCTACCATACATACCATAACTAACTGTTTTACTAGTGGTAACGCTCTGAGATAAAAAGAGTGACTCAAAAATTCGTTTGACAGACGACGATAAAAGCGGACACTCATTAGGGCTGCTTCATCCATTTTAATTATTGGTCCGAGATTTAAATAAGCAAGGTGTTTTCAAATGTCAAATCTACTAAATTCTATTTATCTTTATTCTATACTCAAATCTAATAAACTTTTTAGGCTTGATTCTGCGAGATTTATTTTCGACATGTAATCAAGGAATAAGCATTGCATTGTGTGATGGGCGTTTTGGTTCAGATGATGCAGCTGAGGTCGGATGTATTGTCAGAGATGGCCGTGTCAGATCTTAGAAAACATAGCTAAGCGACGTCTATCGTCGTTTTGGATGAAGGCTGCCACGGTAGGGTAAGGTTAAAGGGCACGGTGATAAGTAGTTACGAATGGGACTCACCGCGCGCAGACGCATCAGTTCCTTGATTATTTTATTCGTCGTGTAATAATTGTTATTTTATTGGACTTTAAGTACTTATGTAAAGTTAGTGTATAGTATTGTGGTAAATGAGTGTCTATCCATTATTTCGAAGTACGCGCACGATGACAGACACAACAGAATCAGACACGCTTACTGATGTCTCGCAGAGCCATTGGTAACATATACATGTATAAACATAAGCTAAAGCTTATATTCTTAAATTATACAATTCAGATTTATGCAAATAAGCTATAAATATATTAGATTTCTTATTAAAACTGATTGACTTACTAATCACAGTAAAATTAAGTCTTAAATTCCTAGTTGGTGAGTTTTTGAAGTCGACTCTGCATCGGTAGACTCCGGCGTCAGAAGCCAAGACGTTGTCGACAAGAAGCACTGCGGGTACTGCTGATGCGCGGAAAAACGCCCTCGAACCGAATCCAGTGGGTGATGACCATAGCTTCGGCTGCGTAGAAAGGCGGCCTCGCACGTCGTAACTGCAAGTAATAAAAATATTTGGCTTTTCTTTTCTGAACTGTATAGTATATACTGAAGTTCACTTGTATATTTAAGTGATGTATAAGTACAAGGTTTGAACTGAACGTACTTGTGTTAAATAGTAAATTAGTATCCTGACCACCGCAACATCGAACATAGCAGTAAACAGTCTGTTCAGCGGGGCACTGGTCTCAAAGCAAGCCCGCGACATGACACACCGACACATCACATTAATATATATTATGTAATGTTAGTTCCACATTGATTTTAATAACATAAATTACCCACGTGTGATATTTTGTAACAATTTAGTAACAAGAACGAGGGTAGAATGGATTTCTTGCATGTAGTGGGGCTGCATAAAAGCCTGACTTTGGTCTTGTAAGAGCCTAGTTGTCGAGCAGTCGTCGAATAGTCAAGTACATAATAGTTGTGATGAAGTATTGATAGTGTGTTCATAGTGATCAGTGCTTCTGTTACATTTCATTTTTAACAGTAACTAATAATGCACTAATGTGCAAAATGTTTTGCACATTGTTTTATTCAAATTTGGGGATAAAACAGAGACAACGCTATACTTCAATGCAATCGGTGTTTCTCTTACTATCAGTGAGCGGTAAACGAAAAATGAGTACCCTCGTTTGTACCCCTAATCTGTGAACGACATAAAACCGGTCGGGCGAAATAAATGTCACTTCTTTACGTAGTAATTCTTTACCTAGTATTGTTTTTAGAATGTTGTAACGTCATACTGATTGTATCTATAATTGTACTCTTGATTGGATTGACCAGTTGAAGACAATCAAAATCTGTCATCTAAGCTATGGAGCTGGGTTTGATTTAAATTGCTCATACCAATAAACGACTTTTTTAAATTGGTTTGAAGTTTAGGTGTGTGTACTCTGCATGCTCATAATAAATTAAGAATTCAGCGCATAAAATAAAGCTCCCTACTTCATCTGTAGAATAAGTAGAATACAATTTACATAATTTTACCTAGAGCATTGTTATTGACTATTTATAACTATTTACAATGTCTTAACTTGGGAGTTTATAAATTAAAACGCAAACTAAAAAAATGCAGTTTGGTTTATTAAATGCGTGTAGTTCGTATAAAAATATATATTGAAGTGTCTTCGAGAAAACGATATTAATTCGCTGGTCGCACTGCTCGCGCGATCTTCGTTGCGTTGACGTTACATATATTGTGTTATATTAATTGTATTTTACATATGTGTATATTATGTTGCAACGTGTTGCTACAAGCATGTACTGGAGTATGTATAAAAACTACTGGAGTACGTATAAAAAAATTAAGTTATTAAAAACACCAAGAAACTTTTTGTTAAGAACGGGAGAAATTGAGTTGGCATTTTGTTTATATTTTCTAGTTTCAGTTCTTCATTAAAGTTCTAAAATTTACAAAAATGCAAGTCTGACAACGCAGTCCTTCTACCGCAAAAAGTTGTGAGATCTCATATAAAACCAAAGTCAGTTATTTTAGTTAGTATCTATGAAAGCACCTATTCAACAACAAAGTCATAAATTGTTTCCTAATTAATTGCCTATCAACATTTATAGTGACTGTATCAATATTAGACATCTTTATTTCTATAATAAATATAATGACTTGACAATCGCATGGCAACATAATAACATAAGAATAATCTTTGGCCATTCAAAGAGATAATGCTGCCAGTCTGCCGGGCACCCTGAGCAATGACAACTTTCTATGCGGCAACTTTAAGGAAGTCTATTATTTAAGACAATGTGTAGTTTTAAGTTTGTAAATATTAACTCTAAGATATGTATGCAATTTTTTTTATTAATAAATAGGTGTTTATTTTTCTAAAAAGAAATAAAACATAATTTAATAGATAAATAAAAAGAAAAAAAGAACAGATAGATAGATCTCTTTATTGCTAACACATCAGGGAAGAAACAAAATCAACATTAACATTTATAAAAATAAAAGTGTAACAATATGCGGTCTTATCGCTTAGAGCGATCTCTTCCAGACAACCATAGGGTGCGTAGTAGCATTTAAAATTGATACGGAGGGCGATGGATTACAAATTATAAAAATTGAATATACTTACGTAATTATATTATACTATATCCATGAACGTATTACACAGACAAATACATGCATACACATCTACCCATATATACATACTTATATACACACGCTCACGCATAAATACCTATATATCCACAATATACATATATACCTATATACATACATATATATATATACTACATACATACATACATATACTATACATACATTATATAGCTAAAAGTGTCCAGGGACGGCAGCAAAATTCGACATTATTGTTTGTGTAAAAGATAATGCATTTTTAAACGTTTTTTGAAAATGGCTAGCGATTGAGAGCTTTTAATTTCAATTAGGAACGCATTCCAAAGTCTAACGCCACTAATAGTAAACGATTTGTCATAGAACGAAGTACAATGTATATGTAGAAAAAAAGAATAATCTACTATATAAATATTCCTAACCAAACATAGCGCTAGCAAGCCTAATTTATGCAATATGTAAACAAGCACAAAGTGCTCAGATCGTTAATATTAGGTAAACGTTGCCATGCGATTGCTAAGTCTTTATAATTTATTATAGAAATAAAGATGTCTAATATTGATACGATTGATACTATAAAAGTTGGTAGGTAATTAATTAGGAAACAATTTATGACAAAGTTGTTGAATGCTTCCATAGACTAACTTAAAAAACTGACTTGGTTTTTCGTGTGATCTCACAAATTTTTGCGGTGGAAGGACTGCGAACAAAGAATAGAAAATATGCTTTGATGAGATCTCATTTCTTTTTGTAGGTATTCCTCCTTTTTTTGGGTAATATTTTTTGTACGTCAGTTACGGTTTTTCTATTGGTTTTTCTCAGAGGCTTTAATATAACATAATTTTGACAAGTCAACTATATTCACCGATTGCGGACACCTGATCTTTGATACTACCGAAGTCAACATTAATTAGATGGAATCCGCCCAAACTTGTCACTCTCGAAAGTGCCACGCCATGTGAACACGGAAGAACCGAAAAGTTACTTAATATGCCGTTCGTTTCCTACTGCAAGAAAACAGGACTGAAACTTCGAAATGCTTCAGTTTTTCCTTCCTTTATAGGCTAAACACTAACTGAATTCAAAATTTGAAATTTGTGTATCTGCTAGACCTTAGAATTTTGATGATGGGTGAGCGTGTCAGTGACAAAATTAAAGAACTACGACGGGTGGTGGTTGGTAAACTACTCATATAAGGTATAAATAGTAGGTAATTTGCGAATATAACTAGTTATAATATGTCCTTTTGGTCACTGAAAATTTAGGCTTCTAGTCTTATCCACAACGACGTTATGGGGGGGGTTAAAAATCGCCTGAGTGGCTTCGAGAAAAGGATGGTACGGCTGTGCTTTTGTTTCCTTTTGCTCGAATTTGGCGGGAGCACTGCCATGCCATGTAAGAAGAATTGGAAAGTTTTATGTTCTACAAAGAAGTCTTTTTTAACCCCTGTATAGCTACTTTCACTTTACTGGAGGAGTGTTAGGGAGTTAGTGATAAAAGAGAACAAATTTCACATAAGACAAATAACAGTGATTTGAATAATGAAACGGAAGACGTGGCTGTATGCACTTAGTTCCTTTTGCCATCCGAGAATCGCTGAATAATATTTAAAAAAATACTAACTACCAACCGTAAAACAAAGTTTACTGCAGAGAGTTCTTATAACAAATTGGACTCACAAACATTATATTCGGAGCCGAGATTTCTTATAACAAATCGGACCAACAATGTTCGGAGCCATAATATGTTCAATGAGTTTACATATACATATAAATAAATCGTCGCTCTTATCACCATGTGTCAAACGAATTGTCAGGTCTCGTTCTATCTCATTGAATGTAACCTTGAGTAAAAAAGTATAGTAACCTCGCATTGTTAGTGTAATTCGTGTTAACTCATGACCGACCGACTTCGCGTACATTACTGAAATAATTATTTTTTATGTTATATGTGAGTGTCATTCTTATCAAGTTTGTCTGTGAAATGTGTTGTCTGTCTTGTGTCTGTTTATATTTAGTCTATGTTGTTTTGTTCTATTCCTTTTTAGGTATGAGTTTCGGCTTAACTTTCCAGTCTCCAAATTGAAACCAAAAGGAAGGTTTTATGTAGATCCCCATTGTGTATATTCCCACTTCAATATCTGGAATCTTTATAAACATCACCTTAATTGGCCCCTTCTTTCTGTTATCCTCATTACTACGCGACATTGGCAATATTCGCAATCGCGACAGTGCTATTTAACTAAAGAGAAGAAAAAGAAATAATTATTTGCAAAATACTCGTAAATCTTAAGTATTTTGCTACTAGTAGGTATTAACAGAAATAAAAATATGTCCTATTTAGCTGTGTATTGCTGTACCGTGACCATTCCCTATGCATGCATGTTAGTTAAAGTTTAGAAACTCGGTCAACAAAAGAAAGACACACTCTTAGAGCAAATGCTTCGTCCATTTTGATTTTTGATCCGAGATATAACACAGTAGCGTAAATCAATGTCGATAATTGTTCTAGAATGCGCATCTCATTTTCAAATTTTTCTGTGTGAGAGCATTTCTTAAATATTTTCACTAAGTATAAAAAAATTATGAATAAAAAATAAACTGATCCAAAAAAACACTAAAAAGTACAAAATAACTACCTTACTAATCAAAATCTAACCTTTACTAATCGAAATTCAAGTACAATTAAAAATAAGAAAACTATAAAAAATACGATTCAAATACCTGCATAAATACTTTTTCTGTAGTCTGTAAAATATGATATTCGTACAGAAAAACTTAGGCTATAAGTTTGGTTATGTTAATACAAGTCGTCGAGTTCGGCAAATTTAACCGAAATTCAACCGGTGATGAATTTTGGTAAAAACTGCCGAATTTCAGTAATACCGAATATGAAACGAATTTCCGTGCAGCTTCTAGTATCGTATTAAATAAGCATATTTCGGTGGAGCTCAAGGAAACGACCAGACGACAATTATTATTATGAAAATTTTATTTTAGAATCAGAGAAACCTAAAAAGCCTATCCCAGTAGTTTTCTTATAAATATTAATGTACAAGACAATTGATTTGACACAGACTTCAATACTAGCGAATTTAATTATATAGGTATTAGTATCGTATTTATAGTTTTATTATTTTTGTAGTTGAGTTTTGTTTAATAAAGGATAGTTATCTTGAATATTTCTAAGTGTTTTTTTTTGAAGTTTATTTAAGGTTTATTTTTTTCTTAAATTTTTTTATTTCTCTTTTTGAGTGACCTTTGCCTAAATAAATATCTATAGTAGGTCTACAATTAACTTGCTTTCTAATTCTGGAGCGCAACGATATACAAAACAACCATCAATATAAATAAAGGTTATAGCATTAGCGTCGTTTGGTGTATCTTCGAAATCCAAGCTCCGATATCAATAAAAAAATAAGACCATCTCGAAAGTATACCCTTTTAAAAATTACAAATCGGTTTATAAATGACGGACTTCTGAGGTAACAAACATAAAAAAAAATACGACCAAATTGAGAAACTCAACCTTTTTTTGAATTTCCTTAAAAAATGTAACACGAGGTAACGTTATTACATATATTCTTAAATTCGTAATCTAAATAGCTTTTACTCTTGTCATCATGTCATCTTCATCAGTCACTAAATGAGTCCAATAAAAAAAAATTCCTTAACATTCGAACGACCACAAATAAAGTCTAAAAGTCAAAATTCTACTTTTGATGGTAACCTCTGTGGTCTGACCTCTACTTACTATAACTGATCTAATTTAAAGCTGTATTATATCCAATAGTCTCTGAGAAAAATACACGAACGTTGTGCACCTGAATAATTATTTCCATTTCAGTTTTTATTAAAATATATCACGTCTGTTGCAACACCGTATTTGGTGAATTAAGGTTCTAATCCAGCAGGTCCTCCAGTGCCAACTTAACATTTAAAATGAAAAGCTTTTAAGGTTTTACCGAGCTTTTACAACAGGAGATAATACTGAAATAATTTTTTACAAACGTGAAAGATTATGTTTCTTGACAAAAAATAAGTTAAGTACTTGGATATTTTTGACATTGTTTTCTTTATTTTACAGAACCCGCAATTTCACCCGCGTCGATTTCTATTTCAATTGTATGTATTGTACTATCACTGTTACTGTACTGTAACTGTTAGCAAACCAGAGTATTAAATTAAATGAAGGCGTTTTGCCTCTTGCTCATCAATAAATCATAAGACTGAATTATGAAGGCGCCTCTTTAGCCTTGAAAATGCCCAGTTATATAATATGAATAATGGAAGAAACTGTACCTGTACAATGGTTCCCCGTCAGACTCTTTGAACCAGAGCACCATAGAGACATGGTCACCGGCCGCTAAGGGTTGTACGTCGCAAGGGAGAGATGCCTTTTTTCCCAAAACACCCTGTACATGCGCTGTTGGAACTGTAACAAGGAAAAACTTTAATGTAATATGTTTTTGTACTATTTTACTTTCATGAACCACAATAAATGGGGTGATTTTATTTACCAAGAAGAGGAATTAGAATTATTTATGTATGGAATTGATGAGAAGACGCATTTTTCACGCCATTTCGCTGTTGTAATGTCAATACTACTTTTAGACTGCGTTTATTGTCCGTTGGTCTCAGTGTCCAGGTTTTGTTTTCGAGCCGAACTAAAGTTCATTTGACGTTCAAAAACACCTTGTGATTGGGTTTGCTTGAATAAATTCATTTGACTTTGGCTTTGATTTAGAAGTAAGGTGAGGAGACATCAATTTATTTGCGTATTTTGGTAAAAGTGATTCCTCACAATATAAGACTAGATAAATGATAAAATGTTAAGCTTATTATCTAGGTCTCCAAAAATATCTCCCCAAAAGTAGAAAATCATCCTTAAAACGTCTGTGTATGGTCCACGATTTAACTGTTTAAGCTAAATAATCCCTGAAAATAGCCGTGACAGAAACACAAGACAAATATACAGTATTAACGCCTAGTTTAGATCGAGAGAGAAAATCACATTATGGTAAATCCTTGATTAGTCGCTATCCTACTGATAACAACTTATCTCACTCTCGCTCACTCTTTTGCAAGATTGTTAGCGGGATGTACCATGTTTTACTCTTTGGCCCAGGCTACAGGGCTGATGGTTCAGAGTGTATTTTATCACTGCCAGGATCGTAGCTCTGTGGGATCAGTTTTCTCCAACATCCGCTCGACGTCCTCATTGTGGCCCATTTCAGTCTTGCAAAAGGAGGAAATTGATATGACCATGATTTAGAGGACCGGAACTAAGATCTAGAGTGTGCTGAGCGCTTCCTTGGTTCCCACCACAATGGTGGCATCGTGTAGTCTCTTCACGACTGACTCAGAACGCCCGAATAGCCGTGCCTGATCAGTACTATGTACCTGGCATGGCAATAACGTTGTTCAAGCATGGCATGTCTAGCCTTTGTGTTTATTCAAAGGCCAGGATATTAGAACATTGCTGACAAGCAAACAACTATTTTCGTTTGAATTTTGTAAGTTAGTCATACAGGAAGGGTTTACTAATGCTCCGTGCGAGTTTGACCCATGCATTTGAGTTCAAAAGAATCAAAACACCAAGCACGAAATAACGCGTTAAGCTCAAGTTCTATCATTTGTATGCATATCCCGGAATCTTACTCGATAATTCAATTTCGTCTCTGATCTTGAAAAATGACTCAAGTTCATGGTTCGTATAACTAACGTTTTTGAAACAAGAAAAAATTGGAGTCATGTGCAAAATAAATATATGCTTTAAAAACACGAAATAATACTAAACAATAAAACGTGTTTTCTGTTTTTCAGACAGTAATATACAAACAAACACATATAAATATCTTCACGCTGTATCCCTAACGGGATAGTCAAAAAAGATGGAATGCCAAGCAACGCGGTCCTAACATACTTCTTTCGCCTCCTCGAATATTCTCATTCTCCTCACAACCTTTCGCCGAGGTATGCGAATGAAGATAGCACACTATTTTTTTCATCAGTACATAATGTTTACGATAAATTTATACAATAATGACGCGATTGTGGGCGATACGACAAGCTGTAATTCATAGTCACAGCGTCCTGATACAAGTCACACGAATGTGATGAGTTCAGCTAACCAGCACCGAATGCTAGTTAGCTGATCGAGTCCGATCTCTGGTATATCCTGATGATGCTTCGTTGAGAGGCGAAACACGTGTCGATTGGTGGTTTTTGGAGTTTGAGCGGAAAATAGCTAAAGATTTTAGGAATTCATCACATGAAATGTGTTTCCGCAAAGTAACACCTGAGTCTATACAAAGTCACACGAATTTGGATATTTCAGATAAAATGGTGAAGTGCTGTAGTAACACGAACCACGTTATGCGTGTTAGAGTAATGCTGGATCGCAGCACGATTTGAGTCGGCTCGCCCGGTGCAATACCACCCTGTCACAGAACATCGACGTGAAATAACAGCATCTATTGCTGTTGTGTTTCGTTCGGTCAGTGAGAGAGCCGGTGGGTCCCTCCATCCTCTCCCTTCTTTTTCTTTTCATAAAGGCCAGCAACGCACCGTGATTCCCCGGACGTTGCAGGTTTCCATGGGTGGCGGTGATCACTTTTCATCAGGAGACTCGCTTGCTCGTTTATCTCCTCTTTTATAAAAAAAAATATGTTTTAATTAAATTAAAATATGAATATGACAAGTTCGACGATGTGACTAGTAATGTGAATTTTACATATCTACATCCTCGACTCTATCCCTGTGTAGTGGCATAATCGACACTAATCCCGACTAACGCCAACACATGACGTTCACTGTACTATAACGTATATTTATATTACACAATTACAAATATAACGTATATTTGTAATTTGCGTTCTCGAAAACGGCTCTAACGATTTCGATGATATTTACAATATAATGGTTTACGGTGGTGAATAATCGATTTAGCTAGGTCTTAATTCTGTAAAAATTCATTTTCTTCATGTTTTCGCATACTTAAAACTTTAAAATTTACCTGCGAAATATGATTGGTAATTGCATAACAGAATTTACCTTGTCGATATCACAGTGGCTAGAGCATAGGTCTAACGCGGGCGCGGGTTCGAATCTTGCAATGCGTTTAGGTTTTTTTTTCATATTCCATCAAACCTAAAAGAAACCGAATAAAGCTCGATCACTCAGCCAAACACAGATAAACTGTAGCTGTACTTTGACAATTGACGTACTCACGATCAATCCAAAGTCATTAATGTACACGTGTTTTAATTCTCAATGAAAGATCTTAAGGAAATTAATAAAGTTGGTCAATTACATCGAATCAAGTTATTGTGAAGCTAAAAGTAAAGGTAAATAAAACTATCGTTCTATGTTGGTATTAAAAATCTTGTAAATTAACGTTTACTTCAAATAGGTATGCATACTACATTTTGAGAAACTTGATTTGATCAACAACCAATCATTTAACATGCGGGTGTTTACTAAGGGCCATTTTCAAAGATCAGAGATACGTAACAGCACTTTTAATGGTATTTACTAAGTAACACTTGCCCGTTTGCCCCCTCCGTCATAAAAAAAACGAGACCGTTCCTAAGCAAAAATATGACAGTGCTAAAATTAATTAATAGCAATTTTGCCCACATTTTCACCGATTCTGAAGACAATTTAAATGCTTCGCCTAATTAACCAGATATTCTACGCTAGTTTTTGTCAGCGACTTTATTCACATGAAATTAGAATAAAAGAGGCTATGTCCTTCACCAAGGCTTAATATCTCTATTCTATATTTCGTCGAAATTTTCATACATAGTAACCCCGCTCCCCCTACCCGTTTTATTAAATCTTTTTATATCGGCCATTCTGCTTATTAAAATGTTGTTCGACAGAAATAAAAATTCTCGTCTGTAAATAAAATTTTTCTATGACTTTCCTTTGCGTACCTCCTAAGAAGTTGATTTGATTTTACCACCTTATTCATTTTTAAATTATCGGTTAAGTAAAGCCCAGAGCGTCCCTTATAAGCTAGAAGTCCTAAGTCATCTGTAACAATATTCGACTTGATCCTGGGTGCTATATTCATTTCCCTAAATAAAATTTTTGCTTTCGGACAAAATTTTTTCGGATTCTTTCCTTCACTGCTTAGATTGCCTTTTAGTACGAATGCTATATGGACGGCAAGATCTTTATCTGTCATAAACAGAGGACGTTTCATTTTACCCATCAATAGCCTGGTACACAAACATTCGACTAATACCAAGCGGATGGAGTTTCAAAAATTGCATTTGGCTGCGTACCTACTTTATGTAATGCTAACACAGCAATTCGGTTCTCTTTATCACCCCACTGCATTTTCATATCACAAGAATATTTAACAAAGATTGGCGCGAAAATGGGAGAACACTATGAATATTCATATGACAATGACAGATTCAAATTTAAATATAATATCATTGTTTTTTTTATTGTAACAGTATTTATGGCCAGACTGTTAATTTAAATATGGCAAAAATCAAACGATTTTTTTTTATATTGTCGCGAAAAATTGAACATTTTTTCTTTGCGGTGCAGTGAGGTGATTGACCAGCTCGCTTCAATGAAGCACAGAGCGTCACGCGATTCTCGTGTATCACTTGTAATGGGAGTGACAGGATTTAGCGAACATACACGTATTGCGTTTCATTGTACAAAAAAACCAAGTCAATGTTATTTACGTACATCTACATGTCACTGAACCTTTTAACAACTCAATAAAACGCAATAGAATTTTGATTTATGCGGAACAACGGCTTTTTCCAAGGTTGCTTTTGTTTCGACGAGAAATATATCTATAAACCTTGTTTTGCATTTTCATACTAATCTTTTTCGGGATAGAAAGAATTAAAGGCAAAAACTTATATGTATTCCGCTTTCATGGGTTCCCTAACTTAAAACAAAAAAACGGAAATTAAAACACTTCTCATGCGCCCATCCGTTCTTTTGGCAAGTCAATTTTCTTAGGAATTAAGTACATGAAATTTTTGAAATTGGGGTTGAAGAGGATTGGGAATGTAGGGGTGGTCGTCTCTCATTTCTCTTAACCTCAAGCCCAAGATTACAAAGCACAACAGTCCAGTCGTTTCTAATGCGACCCGCACACTTAATACCTAACTTGCATTCAGCATGCGACAGCCAAATATTGCGATATCTGCTGTCAAAATGAGAATTTGTATAATGTAATTTGTATAGTTCTACTCCGAAAAGTGTAGTTTACAGTCATGGCGTAATAGACACGCAACCGCCATACATGATACCAATTTTTTTATTACGATTAGTCACCGATCGCTCAGTGATCCCGTGGCTGTCGCTGTCTGCTAATTTTTAGGTAATAACCTGCGGAACTATTAAGTATCGTAATTATTTAATATCGGGGCAGGAATAATTTAATATCGTGTTTTAGATTTTAGTGAAACTCCATACGTAGTAATTTTGTAGTAGTGTTCAGTGAGCTTATTCTAGTACATGGTGTTCTAGTGAGCTATATACATAGTGTTTTAATGAGAGTCTAGCGAGTTTAATAGTACATACATACATATCTTCACGCTGTATCCCCAACGGGGTAGTCAGAGAGGACGGAGCGCCAAGTGTCGCGGTCCTTACATACTTCTTTCGCTTCCTCAAATCTCATCATTCTCCTCACACATTTTCGCCTAGGTATGCGAGTGCTTTTGACATTTCATTTGACTTTAATAGTGTGTTTCTTATACCTTTTATTTATTACACTTGGATAGTTGTGTGCTCGATACGTTTCTATCGTATTTTTACACGTAATATTTTATTAAAAGACATCTTAGTACTATAACAATCAAACACAGCAGGGAAACTAGAGGCCCTAGTAAACAATTCGACCGCATCGTGAAGATAGGTCTGAGAATATCCTATACAAATATTTGAAAAGGGACGTCAGATGTGACCTTTTCACCCTCGGAATCTTAACGTGAACAATTCTTCCTACGTTTATATATTATAGTTATTGTATATTATCTACATATTATATATGTATATATAGTGGTTGTTAGCTTTTTGGTGTTATTTGCCACATAGTATTTGTTTTAGCTAGGGTTGCCACGTGTTCGATTTTGACCGAAATCACAGACTTGATCGAATTATAATCAACAAGTTTCGTTTGTAAAAAGTAGAAGTGGAAACGGGATTACCGTATAATGAGCACTGAGCAGAGAATGAGTGAGCAAAAGGTGAGTATAAGAGAAATTAAAAATATTAAATTAACCATATCTTTTAGGGTTCCGTAATTTAAGAGGAAAAATCGAACGCATGCGTTCCTCCTGTCTTTTCTAAAATGTTAAGTCCAACAATTCCAGATATAAAGGGCGAATAGTTAAATTCATAGTCATATATCCACTTTGAATCTTCTGTTTTCCTTATAACTGCTGTATTAAATACATACAGTAAATATTGCTTCGACAATATGTCGGTTAGTAAACGCCGAAAAACATTTCCTTACTTACTGTTGTCTGAATATAATATTTACGTAGACGCCTGTGATATTTTACGCAAATCCATAATCAAGTCGTTAATATCAATAATTCCATAACATAATAAATGCTGTAAATAAATGCATAAGAAGTCTGGCTTTCTGGTAGGCTTTCACGCCCAAACCGATGCACCGATTTTGATGAATGTTGTCACGGATAATATGCAACTTTTTATATAAAAGATTTACCCTTAAAAGGGTGAAAAGAGAATGAAACTTTATATGGGAAATACTAAACAAATAAACCGATTATGATGAAATTTTGCACAGAGAAGATGTGCCCGAAGACAGATTTGGGTCGCGGAATACTTTATTTTTTCAAAAATCTACTTCTGCAGAGAAAGCGACAAGAAAATTCTCCACGCGAAAGAAGTTGTATGTACAGCTCATTTATATTAAGTATCGATTCGCGAGATATCATCCGTCGATTCTAGGCTGTGACTGAAAATCAGCGGTTGCTGGCTCGCCAGCAGCCATACCTGAGTCACAGACCTTTGTTCTTAGCTTAAGGTCTATATAACATAAACATAACATAACATAACATAACTTCACGCTGTATCCCCAACGGGGTAGTCAGAGAGGACGGAGCGCCAGGAGTCGCGGTCCTTACACACCTCTTTCGCTTCCTCAAATCTCATCATTCTCCTCACACATTTTCGCCTAGGTATGCGAGTGCTTTTGACATTTCCGTCTGCTAACACTCTGGCTATTTGATCTTCATAAGTCAGCCTTGGTCTTCCTTGGCTTCTTTTACCACTCACTTTCGCTCTGTATATTTTCTTCGTCAGTCTTTCATCACTCATTCTTTCCATGTGCCCGAACCATCTAAGCATTCCTTTCTTCATTTTTACAATAACACTGTTGTGCAACCCTGTCATACTGCGTATCTCATCATTGCTTATCCTGTCCGCAAGCGTGACACCGCACATATTTCTGAGAGATCGCATCTCCACAGCATTTATCATACTTTCACTCGATTTCGGGCATATCCAGGCCTCACTGCCGTACAACAAAGTTGGCACCAACACCGCATTGTGGATGGCCATTTTAGCAGTGTTAGATATATTCTCACTACCCACTAATGCGGACAGAGCACCGTTCACTTTATTGCCAGCTGCTACCCGTCTCTCCACATCCAACTCACATCTTCCATCCCTCGAAAACGCACTCCCCAGGTACACAATTTCATTCACCTGTTCTAGACATTTTCCATTTACACTAATCACACATTTCGTTTGTACCGCTTCTCTTTCAAACACCAGAACCTTAGTTTTGTTCACATTCATTTTCAATCCTTTTACTTCGCAATCTTCTTTCATGCACGTGACTAGTGTCTGCAACTCTGCTTCTGATG
Organism: Zeuzera pyrina; assembly: GCA_907165235.1. Classification (NCBI taxonomy): domain Eukaryota; kingdom Metazoa; phylum Arthropoda; class Insecta; order Lepidoptera; family Cossidae; genus Zeuzera; species Zeuzera pyrina. Next base: position 21,114,762 of record OU015636.1, read on the forward strand.
GTGCTATTAGCACAGCATCGTCAGCGTACAATAGGCAGTTTACCACTGTGTCACCACATCCCATACCACTCATATTAACTTTCAATCTCTGAAGGCAACTGTCCAAATATAGCACGAATAGCCAGGCAGACATCACGCAGCCCTGTCTGACACCAGAACAGACTTCAAACCAGGGCGACATGTCACCGTCTATCCTTACACAGGCTCTGTGGTCTCGATATAATGACCTTACAGCCTGCAGTAAGGAGCCCTCCACGCCATATTCAGGCAGAAGACTCCACAATTTCTTCCGCACTACTCTATCGAATGCTTTCTCTAGATCCACGAAAGCGCAGAAAACTTTCCGACCTAAGGCCAGAAACCTTCCCACGATAACGCGAAGCGAGAAAATCTGATCCATACAACCCCTACCGTTCCTGAATCCACCTTGCGCCTCCCACAAATATCTTTCTGAAACGCCTTTCATACGTTCAGTCAATACTTTAGTATAGACTTTACTCGCTAAGCTGACCAAGCTGATGGCCCTATAGCACGCACAGTCTAGGTAGGAGCCTTTACCTTTATATAGAGGTACTATGACTGCCGTGCGCCAGTCCTCTGGAACCTCCCCCTTCTGCCAACAAAGGTTGCAGAGTGCACAGAAGGCATCCCAGACCCTAGGACCACCATACTTGATCATCTCAGCAGTCACCTCATCAATTCCCGCAGCCTTTCCACATTTCAAACTTCTTATCACTTTCTCAATCTCTTTCATACTAATGGCATCCTCCAGTCCCTGGCCCGAGTTTGGCAATTCATTAGAATCGCTCTCAGTATCAGAGACGGAGTCGCCACTCTCATACAGTTCCCCATAGTATTCACTCCATCGCTGCAGAACATCCTTTTTATTTATAAGCAGGTTGTTGTCTTTCGAACGCACTTTATTCATTCTGCAAGGTGCCGGACCACTTCGATACTTACGTACTTCTTTCCAAAATAATTTGGAATTTTCCTCGAAGTTGTCCGACATCTTGTTTTCATCTAACACCCTACACCTTTCACGCTTCTCTTTCACTAGTGCCTTCGTTTCTGCTTTCTGCAGCTTATACCTTATGTATGTCTTTCATTAAATTTTTCATACCACAGTCATTAGTAGCAAGGTAGTCTCGCCATGCTTTCTTTTTCTTATACACAGCCACTTTCACCTCATCATCCCACCACACATCACGCTTTTTGCCGTTCCCAATCTTATTCATTCCACACACTTCTTTCGCAGCCTCAATCATACTATCTCTAAGGTTCTGCCAGCATTCTTCAACATTCTCGATCATCACTTTCAATCTATCATCAAGCTTACTGGATAATACCCTTTCATATTCGTTCCTGGTGGTCGAGTCCTGCAGTTTCCAGCTTTTAATGCGGCTAACCCCTGCAGGTTTGGACACTACGCGATGTCGCCATGCTGCGAACAGACCCCTTATTCTGGTTATCACCAGAAAGTGGTCCGTCCCGAGATCGGCTCCTCTATGCGCTCTTGTGTCCATTACCTGCTTCTTAAGTCTGCTATCCACCAAGAATAAATCAATCATACTTCTCGCACCCTTTCTTTCCCACGTGTACTGATGGATCCTTTTGTGCCCAAACATGGTATTAGCCACAAAAAGATCCCTTTCCATACACAGTCCTAACACAATCTTACCAGCATCATTCACTCTCTTATCTCCATATTTGCCTAGGACAGACTCAAATCCTGTTCGAGCTGTCCCGACCCATCCATTCATGTCTCCACACACAACAATTCTTTCGTTCTCTTCAACCGTCGCTAGAACTTCTCTAACATTCTCCCAGAACTGCTCTAGTTCAGCCAAACCGACAGAGGACACTGGGGCATATACTGCCAAAACAAAAATCCTTGTCAAACCAATCTTGAGGCGTACCCAGAGCAGTCTGGGATTTATACATTCATACTCAGTCATACAATTAACCATACGAGAGGACAGTAAAACGCCTACCCCTTGGCATCCCCTATCTCCTTGTGGTACCCCTGACCACAAAGCGATGCCTCCTCCGGGCAAGTCGGCAAGTTCACTGCCGCCTCGCTTGGTTTCACTCAAACATAGCACATCCAATCTTTTCTCTTCCATAATATCAATCACTTCATTCATCTTCTCCTCAATCCCACCTCTCACATTCCACGCAGCTACTCTGCACTCCTCCCTCCACTTTCCGCCGCGAGGTGCACAGCGTGTTGGGTGGCGGTCCCCAACGCCGAACTGCACTCTGCACACACCAGCGGGGACAGACCGGTGTACGTCGCTTCCGGGGGACGCCCTAACATTATCATTACCGTTGTCCCGCATGGTATGCACAGAAGAGGAATTGCAGCCCTGAAAAGGGCTGGCAGGGGTCGCGACGAGCACGCTTCCTCAGTTGACCCCCTAAGGTCTATATAAGGTCTATATAACTACATCTATACATGACATAAATTGCAATGTACGTGTGTTCGTAATTCTGCTCCTCTTAACGGACATTTTGACGAAGTTTTTTCATAGTTCCACACCAGGGTCACCTGGATGGTTCTTAGTTATAGTTGGTAGATAAGTGGTACCTAGGACGAAGTCGTGCAACCTAATGATATATTAAAATTCTCTGTGAGACGCATATACTATATGATTATTATTATTAATTCACGGCTAACATTCAAAATCTTCTCTTTCGCAATACCTAACGATAATACTTAGAAAAATTATTATTGCATATCCTCAATGTTACTATAAGTAAAATTCAATTTCAACAATTTTCCTTATTCGTAATCCTATCTGAAGCCCGCCAAAATGTAATTGGTTAGGTACGGACAGAAAATATTCTTGATCCCGCGATCTACGGTGAGACAAACACACATAACTGGCATTTTTAAAAAAACATTTGCAAGTACGTAACTAAAAAATTATTTTTTTAAACATAAATTCAAATTGTCCAGGAAGACACAAATAACCTATTTTACTGCCATTCTAAGTATGATTATTACTATCTTATTACAGTTTACAGGTTACCACAGTACGATTAATTTTAATGTGAAGAAAAAAATTGTGATTTTTATTTTTAGGTCTCCGCAAAGAAACCCTTATAGTTTCCACGTGTCTGTCTCTCTGTTCATATGTCACAGCCGACTTTTACAATTATCTATACATCTACTGAGCTGACAGGCTGGTTTATATGAGGCGTATACCCACTAAAACTCATAAACTCCTTTGGCGTCTTCAGCACGTTACCGAGTCGTTCCAAGATCTTTTTGCAACGCACCAAAGCCCTCCGCGCTGTGCCAAAACACTTCATAGGGGGGAAAGCGGTTATATAGCGCCTGTGCATCCTTGCAGGCCCACGACAACGCAGACCACACGCACTGTCGCTTTCTTCGGTGTCCCGTGAATGGACTATTAAAGCTCTCATTGCGATAGGCCACAATCTGCAGGCCCTTTTAGTCGCCTGTTACAATAGAAGGGGAAAACGTCAACGTATTCTCTGGACCAGACTACAGGGCTGAGAAGTTTTTTTATTTCACTTCTACTTGTCTGAAAAATCTTTGGAATCCTAAGTTATTGTGCGTCCGTCATGCTCTTTTAATTAATTTATTTAATAACATTTTTAATTTTATAAAAGAGGAGGCAAACGTGCAAGCGAGTCACCTGGCGGAAAGTGGTCACCACCAATAGACACCCGCAATACCCGGGGAATTACGGGTGCATTGCCGGCCTATAGGGAACGAGGTAAAGAAATAGAAAGGAGGAGGAGGAGGAAGATGAGCTACCGGCACTCTCACTCACTGAATGAGACACAACAGCAATAGATGGTGTTATTTCACGCATATATTCTGTAAGAGGGTAGTATTTCGCCGTGCGAGCCGGCCCTATTCGTGGTGCAATGCAGCATGGCTCTACATAATCTTCATAATTTCATATTTGTCAGTTATGTTCTTTTTACCTACGGTCGTAACAAGAGTTAACTGTCGGACCTTTGAACGGATGGTCAGGTACAGTCGAGTTTATTTTCTAAATATTATACCTTTAACGGAAGATCCGGAAAAACGTTACCAGGCCCGGATTTCCGCCAGTTTATGTGTGTTTCATACACATTACATTTTTAATTTTGTTATAGAGTTGGCGCAAGCAGTTTACTTAATAGGGTTCCATAACACGAAAGGGAAGACAGAACCCTTATAAGGTCACTCATGTGTCCGTCCGCCCGTCTGTAAGACTAACCAAACACATACAATAATATTGACATTATTTCATTGACAATATCGACAACAATATGTCGTGTGCACATTGTGTCATTGAACATTATTGACGATATCTAGATATTTTAATTTCATTTGTCAATGTCATGATAATTTGTAAATTCGCTTTCAATCTTTAATCCATTTTTTGCTCTTTTTTCCTTTGTAAATATATAACGCTTACGCCACAATTACTGCTGTTACTGCCACTTTATTTTTAACCATTATGTGTTTGATTCGCACGATGAAACACAACTGAGTTTAGAGTTACAGTGAAAATGTAACAATAATTATTGTGTAGTGTATGGATACATTTATTATCAATATTATTGGATATGAGATTTGAAGAAGCGAAAGAAGTATATAAGGACCGCGACGCCTGGCGCTCCGTTCTCTCTGACTACGCCGTTAGGAATACGGCGTGAAGATATGTATGTATGTATTATTGAACATTTTGTTGTGACAATGTAATGTACTGTTACGTGTGCGGTTAGCTTAACAGTGATAAAGCTTAACCCATATATTTTACACAAGTTAAGGCGAGTGTTTGTATTGTAGCTATTACAGAATTCAAGAAGTGCATTTTCAATTAACAAAATTGTGATTACCGAAATATCTCAACTATTCAACGTCAATTATTTTGGTATATAAATTAATACCTGCAATCAAATATAATTCTAATGTTAGGATAACAAATTAGATGATTGTTTTTATTGATTCCTTATTGATACAGTGAATTAAATATTGATATATTATGATCGAATATCATGTATCGAATTTCTGGCATAATTACAAGAAAGATTGTTAAACGACATACATTCTTAATAGATTTGAAATATCTATCATTTAAGTAAGTACATGATTCTTAAAAACACTCTACCAGAAGTAACTCTCGGGAATGCTCGCAAAAAATACTCACAGGAGAAGAAGAAGACAGTGGGTATCCTCGCAAGTACTTTAGAATTCTAAACATTTTACGGAATGTAAAATGCAATTTAAGGTTTGGAGGAATAACCTAGGATTCAATCGGGAAAACAGATACAATTTAACAACAACCTGGAATCCTGTGATTCAAATGACAAAACTTCGTTTTTCACATCCGATTAAGTGTGTGGACACCGTAAGTGTTGTGTTACCTATTATCAATATTATCGATTAATCGTTCTAATCATAATTGTTAACAAACGGCAACACTGTTTTTTTTTAAAGTGTTGCTACTTTAAAAATAACAGGGTATTTTTGAATGTCAAAAAATAAGTCAGTTGGGAAATTCACGAGTTAGCGAAAGCACGTCTTTTAATTATATCTCCTCATCCTACGTTTCCATCCAAGTCAACTTCCTAGAACCTAGAAGAACGATTAGTTATCATCGAATATTGACTAACAGTTGTGTGTAGGAGCCCTAATAATTATTTACAAATATCGAGGGTAAATGATATAAAATCTGGCTCGGACACGGAGTGAAGTTTGCTGAGACAGTTTACTTGAGACCACGTCCGATGCAACTCGGCCGAAACGTGAAATGAAAATAATCGCGTTGATTTCCCGTGTTTCTTTATAATGCAACGCAAAAGTGTATACAATAGTAACTGTTTCCATTTAGCATGCTTTCTAAAGTATTACCTGTTTCAATTGTGAACTAGCCTTCTACTGTCTTTGTTACAGTAGTTCTTCTCGGTGACTTCATGATGGTGAAACGTCATGGCAAATAATATTGCGGACTATGTGGTAGATATTCAAATATACTGTCGTTCATGTCATAGATTATTGTAATCTCTTTGGAACGACGCGGACATTGCATTTGCCGATGTTTACATATTAGGGTGATTCGGTCTAATATGCCATAGTTAATTTTGATAATTTAAATCTCGTGTATGTACGTAGTTATAAAAAAGGGAATTAATAATATAACAGTACAGTCAATTGAATTCAATATAATTGTAATAAAAAAAACATAACGTTTGTATTAAACAAGTATAAAGAAAATCATAAAACATTTATACATTTTATAACATTTTACCTTATAGTAAGGGCAATATGCTATGAAATCTAGGCCATTATCAATATAGAAACTAGAAACAAGAAATATTTAAAAAGTAACGAAGTTTTATATGACTCAGATTAAGTTTTTTTTTTGTTATATCAGAGGGGGCAAAGCAAGCGTCTCTCCTGATGGAAAGTGATCATGATCCGCCGCCCATGGACGCCCGTAACATCCTTTTTTTCTTTCTATTTTTAAGGAAAGAGTAGGCTTGTTTCTTGTAGGTCCCTAAGTCGTAACGGTCCGGAATTACCGCCATTATAAATTGGTTCCACAAAGTAATAATTATATTTCAATTTTTTTGGTTAATTTTAGATTGATTTATTATCAAACAATATATTAATTATAACTAAAATTGAAATTAAAATGTCTAATAGTATTAAAAACAACATAATTTGTAATTAATATTCTTATGAAGATTAAGATCAAACGAAACAGTAACTCTCAAAAACTTATTGCTCACACAATACACAGCCTCCTTCTTCTGCTTCTCTTGGACCCACTTTATGCAACAAGTAAGTTGCACCCCAATGATGTTATATTTACAAAAGAGGTAGATGAGTTATTGCGCTCGAAAACTGGCACCTTAAAACTTTGCTAATCAGCCAACCTGGAGCTCATTCGTGTAACAACGTGACAGTATCAAAACGTATGTGCGTTCCTAATATTAATATTAAAATGCCGTCCTGTGTTATTAGATACTGCAGAAACTATACTAGCAAGACTTCCAAAGGTTCACGAATCACGTGTCATGCGTAAGTGTACTTACTTATTTCATTTGTGTCACCATTTTTTCCAAAATCTAAAATATCAGTAAAATATTAAATCATAAAAAACTGAAATGCGATAGGTAATACCCCAGTTACCAAGTGCGACAGAGAGCAATATATTATATTTGGTCAAAGAATATAAAAAGTTATGTTACAGAACCGTCAATGTCATGCAGTGCCTATTAAACATTTGATTACGTTTATTTATTTGGTATATAAGATATAATACATGTATTTTTTAAAACGAATCAGAAGTTTTAGCAGTGAGTCTAATATCCCAATAATCCCACAATTAAAAAAATATTTTACATGAAAATACCTAGTGTTTTATTCTTATCATTTTCAAATTTATAACAAACGTGTTTTATAAATGTATGTACTTAAATAATTCTGTTTCCAAATGTACATGACTCAAGAAAAATTAATTTTAAAAATCAAACATAAATCCTTTTTACTGTCTAAACCTATTAGGCATCAATCATATTTATCGAAAATGTCTGTTCTGTGGCATTCATTACTAATATTCTATGAAGTAGTCACGGATTCGCTTAAAATGCAGTAAGAAAGTGAAATTAACCAATCACAATGGTTTAGAGAGCCGTGTGATTTGTTAGTTTGAAATGTAATTGAAACCTTACATTGTATAGCGACGCAGTGCAATATATATTTGTCTCACTTTGCTTATGGTAATTGTCATGCTATCTTATTTACACTTCATCATTTTATTAGTGTGTATAAACAAAGTGTGTGGCTTATGTGTGTGCGTAACCGGGACAATATTTTACAAGCATTAGTACTAACGTAACCTATCTACCTCTTTTTTAAATATAACATCATTGTTGCACCCAGTTACATTTAGGTCCTTCGTTATCATAGTAATAAGTTCGGTTGTTACTACAATCTGCATTCTCTTCATCGGTCGAATAATTGTAAGAAATATCTATAGCTTCAGAATTATCTGCTGTTGCTTGGATTTTTCTTTATTCTCTTAATTTTCTTCTGGTTTACTTTTTCTTCGTTAGATGCTTTCTGTGCTGTAGTTTAGAGTGCCCATTTTCTTTTTGCTCCTGTCTCTCACTTTCTCAATATTTTCTTTGGTCGTTAATTATCAGTGTCGGACTAAAAATGAGCCAGTTATATCCAGCTATTTTAGTCTCGTTATTAAATGAGTTAGATATGCCATTAGCTTCCACGAAAGAGTAAGCTAATGCCGCATAGATCTCGGAGTCAAAGGATATCCAGACTTTTCCATATGCTGTAAATACAACATAAATTTTATCTCATGACTTTTAAAACATGTACCACACTTTCATTTCATTCATTCGTTTTAAGGTACGATATGGTATCAACGATATGATAAAGATCATCTTTGGAAGCCTGCCAAATTGTAGTAAGAGCCTATCACTATATGGATGGCTTCTTTAAGACTTTCTTCTGACCAAGAGGTCTTATCAGTATTTTCCGTATCTGTATAAATGTATTGAAAGTGAGTGGTAAACGAAGCCAAGGAAGACCAAGGCTGACTTATGAAGATCAAATAGCCAGAGTGTTAGAGGATGGAGGAGTGTTAGAGGTGTTAGAGTGGAGAATGTCAAAAGCTCTCGCATACCTAGGCGAAAATGTGTGAGGAGAATGATGAGATTTGAGGAAGCGAAAGAAGTATGTAAGAACCGCGACGATTGGCGCTCCGTCCTCCCTGACTACCCCGTTAGGAATACAGCGTGAGGATATGTATGTATAAATATATTTTCGGGGCATGTTTCTAAAAAAAAAATGTACGTAAATTAAAAAATACTTAAGATTTTATCGGGGTAAAATGCTACTGATGGCATATTACCCCTACAAAAAACTGGCTTGTTACCCCGACGAGGATGTAGAATAGAACGATAGAAGTTTCTATATGAAGCGTGTGGCAATGGCAATGTATTTTTAGATTATAACATTCACTTGTTAAAATTATCCACTTTAATCTATTTCATTCAAAAATTACTTTCTCAAATTAATGTTTTACGTTTAAATTATAACATGATATTTGATTTTAATAGTATTAGTTTGTGTGAAATATTTTTGAATTTTTCAGGAACTAAAACTCAATATGTCGCCGCTAGCGTCACATGATCGATAAAACTATACATTTCTTTAAATGAATCTATGTACTTGCTTATTTTATTTTATTTATTTAGGAAACCTTACAGCTTAAAAAACTAATGAAATTTAATTACATACGAGAGGACCCATGCTGCTTCGCAGCAATGTATTGATAATATAACTCTAAAATAACGCCCGTATATGATGATTAATTGTAATCCAACCTAAGTTGAATACAAAAATTGAAAGTCAAGTTGAACACCGACCTTCGCTCCAACTCCAACAACAAGCGTGCAAAGCTCAAATGAAAGAGCTCATTCCAGCGAGTGTTCTTAGACAAAACGAACCGCGTACCTTAATTAGAACCGGAGATATAAAGAAAGAATGCTATGAAAACACAATAAATATTCAGGAGGAAATCGCGTTTGAGTATAACTTGGGAAGGGTGGAAGTTACGTGATTTCCAATGCATGAAGACAAGTCTGTGCATAAATACCTCTCATTGTAAAAAAAAAATTATGCAAATCGATTGGATGAGCAGCCGCACGGGCTCATGAAAGATTTCATATTTTTTTTTAAAACATTGAATAAATATAAATCAAGGCCAATTACAAAATTTCACATTACATATGTAAGTATATACATCGAATGCTAATAACTAAAATACTGTTTTTGACGTCACTCTATTTTAATGCTAGTAAAATAAGATTTCAGGTACAAATTTTCCTGAGATATAATCTGAGTGTTTTGAGTACTCCGTCATTATGTATTACCCAGGTAGTACCTACATCTTTAATACGGGTTTACACAGAGTATATTTCGAGGCCATCCAATTGCTTTGTCAAATTAAGCATGTGTGGGTAGATACGTCTCATTGATACGTCATGCCAATAATGAATACTTTTTTCCAAGAATTGAGTTCCAATGTAACGTTTTGTCAACAGCTTTTCAAATATTTTTTTTATAAAAAGCTGATAATTATTTTTTATTCAGGCAACATAAACATTCGTGATTTTTAGGGTTCTGTATTTAAATGCAGTAACAGAACCCTTGTAAGATTACTGTCAAGTCCGCTTATCTGTCCGTCTCACACAGAATCACACAAAATACGAAAAAACAGTTATTTTAGTTTATTTTAAAAACTATCATTAATTTTAAAAAATTCAACTGTCATTTTGAAGAATATATTTAAACTATACAGAAAATTTAGAAATATAAATATAAGATAGACCCCGCCGGTCTATCTTAAATGGACGCCTAGCTTAATAACGACAGCATGTCTATTGCGCTATGACCGTAAAATGCACTTTTCGCGGTGGATTTAGTGCCACTATAATAATAAAGTGTGTTAGCAGACGGAAATGTCAAAAGCACTCGCATACCTAGGCGTAAATGTGTGAGGAGAATGATGACATTTGAGAAAGTGAAAGAGGTATGTAGGGACCGCGACTCCTGGCGCTCCGTCCTCTCTGACTACCCCGTTAAGGATACAGCATGAGGATATGCATGTATGTATGTGTGTACACAAGCCAATTACCATGAGGTCAATCATGAGATATCATCTTTTTATAATTTAGTTATAAGTAATAATAAACAACTGCAGATATCTCTTCATTGGGAATTTGGATCTATGAACAAAAATAAACAGCTTCTTAGCTTCTTCAGATCGAGCTTAAAAAAAAGTAAGAAATTTAACAAAGATTTGCTTAAGTAAAATTAAATACTCACGGCACTGGGATAATAAAAATAAATACTTTTAAATTAAGAACTTGATGAAACATTGGAAACTTCGTCAATTTAGGATGGCCGTAGAGCCACCACCAAAAACATCGTAGACCTTCCATGGCTATGTCATTCCGTCATCAATCACATCACAATCACAATCATCTCAAAATCCAGCAGATTCTCAGATTTCAGTCTGAGATATCTGGTAAAAGAAAGAGACAACTAGCTCCTGAAAAGACATTAACCAATAAGAAGTTTCTGCAAAATCGAATAGCGAAAGAAACACTAACGTCACGTTGACAAGGAAACAATGGGTATAGAACAATCTCGACGAAGACAACTGCTGAAAAACAAGAGATACAGCGTGAAGATATATATGTATGTATGTATAATAATAAATGCGCCAGACAATACACACCAATCATCTGATCTCAAACTAGGGTATTCCCTGTGCTATGAGAACCAGACGACTACTGGGGGCGTCTCCCAGTACACCCAGACCCGAGACAATCTAGAAAAGTTCGTTTCCTAAATTGAGCCGACCGGGAATCGAACCCGGAACCTTCAGCGCATGGGCGCAACACCTAAACCAATTCGCCATCGAGGTGGTCAAACTATACAAATAACATTGTACAAATTCTTGTTTTGACAGCAGATATCGTAAAATGTGCGAGGAGAATGAGATTTGAGGAAGCGAAAGAGGTATGCAAGGACCGCGACGCTTGGCGCTCCGTCCTCTCTGACTATCACGTTGGGGATACAACGTTAAGATATGTATGTATGTACTCGTATGTGTGTATGTATGTATATCGTGCGATATTTGCCTGTGATACGCTAACTGCAGTTAGATAATAAGCATGCGGATCTCAATGATGAGGCGAGTATTTTTTATGCACTGTATCCATTTACAAAGGAGAATGGACCGCATAGCCTGAATTATGCCGACAACGGTAGTTGTGACAAATGAGTATGGGATAACGGATAGCTCTGATGAAGAATTAGAATTGCTTTTTTTAGATAATTTTTTAATTTTTTTTTTAATTTTAAGAACAATGTTGTAAATATTAAGTTTGGATTAAATAAATGAAAGAAAATACAATTTTTTGGGGAATTATATCGCTTATCTTTATTGTGATAATTGCTTTCCACACCACCACTACCATGACATAATTCAGAGTATTGTTGAACTAATAACCGACCAAACGCGAGTCATACTCGAGCTCCGAAGGTTCCGTATCACCTTACAATATACTTGTATTGTGTTTACCAATAAAATATAAGTTAAATTAAAAACAAACTTAATTTTACAGTTGAAAGACACGTTTTCCCATACTCATCAACTGCAAATGTAAGTTTGTAATGGTAAATAACTTCAAATTTACGGTTTTTGTATTTTTCCCTTTACTACATTGCTTTTTGTCAAATTTCATGATTCTATTTCAAAGGGAAGTACCATATATAGGTCTTGAGTCCTTTGCAAGTGTCAGAATATGCAGTATAAACGACCGTATCTTTTGATTGCATTGACTTAGAAGTTTGACTTTTTCACAGTTTCAAGGAACTGCAGACCTGAGTAATTGATAATTATTTCAACCTGATACTTCCACGCGTTTTGAAGAAAAAGGGTCTTGATAGACGTGCAGACAGACAGACAACGAAGTGATCCTATAAGGGTTCCTTTATTCCTTTAAGTTACGGAACCCTAAAAATTATTTTGAGAATAATAGAGCGAGCGGACAAAAGAAGTTTATAAATAAATAGCCGTAATCAGAAGGAACTGCATCGTAATAAAGACCGAGTTTATATCCAATTCATAAAAAGCATATGGTTTATGAAGGAAGCTGCAGTAAACCGTGACGCATACCATAACGAGCATCACGCGAATTATACGATACTATTAAAAGCATCAAAAGAAACGGACATTGACCATAATGTGGGAACGTGGGTCATTTTTTTTTAGAAATATTTCGGTGTGAATGCAACACAGCTCAAAAACCGTACGTTCGAGCAATTAGGCTGTAGGAGTTACATTTGACTACCAGGGTTGTCAACTGCACGAGGTTCCCCGTACAAATACGAGATTTTTGGTCTGGTGTACAGGGTACGAGGACACTATCAGACTCGTACAATATGTATGAGATTTTGACATAAGATTATAACATGATTTTTTTTATTGCAGGCAACATTTTATAGCATAAAGGGAATTTTACATTTTAGATATTTACGTTCGCGAACCTTTTCCAAAAGAAGATTTTCTTCATTGTAATAGTGACGCATGCGTACGTTATACTTCCAGTGTATTCGGAAATGGTACACTCATTTTCATAAATGCTGAAGCCCTGAGTTTTGTTACACTAAGTTAACTCCCGGGAACGCTGTGTTTATAGCTAAAAAAGTAGTGAGAACAATACTTTTCAGCCGGAAAAGTAATAAAAGCAATACAGTATTCACATTTAACTTCAATCAATATTTCAATATAACCGTGAATTTAGCAGACATGGTAAAATACAAAATCTAAATTCACTAATAAAATTTAAAAAAATTTATTTAAAAAAACGCCCATACTGAATTTTTGATTATTAAAATGTGCATATTTTTTTGCCTTATTAAAAATTTTTCATATTAACAAAGGTCTGCTAAATTCGCACTCATTTAATACATCTTTTTGTTTTTGGTTTCATAACATTTTAAATGCTTGATGAATGTACGAGGTTTGAAAGCCAACGTACAAAATTTTTAGCTGATCGTGTACGAGAAAAAAGTTCTACGGTTGGCCACCCTGCTTACTTCATACATATACGGTCATACACAATATTTACGTGTTATTTAAGACCCGGCTGCCAAAACATTTAGCGTTTTTGAAAAAGTTTGCTGAGGCGGACATACGTTTCATGAATGTGAAATTTAAATATATATATTTTTATACATTTCTCTATCGACTGCCTAAAACCATAAAGCAATTTATGTATTTTCGTACGATACTTTATTTTTTGCAATTCGATGCCTTTTTGAGGGATTTTTGAGTATTTCTCCTTTATTGCTTAAAAAATTACATGAAATTGTGGATAACACGAAGACAATAAATACAGTTTACTAAAAACCATCTAAAGTATATTTTATTATATGAATTATTATTCCAGTTATAACGATATATGTCGTGTTCGGGTAACGGAGTGTGAGGGCGTAGCCTACGCTAGAAATTTTTCTTAGGGGCTTGCTCCTAATATATTACGTAGGTAGACATCATATTGAGTCAACTATTATACAAGGCGTAAACGTTTGTAAATGAGAAATTAAAATCGTTTTTAATACTTGACAACCTGCGTATCTATTATTACTATCGGTATGATTGATAGTATCAATAATAATAAGACATTAAATCCTATTTCATATATATGTACAAACATCACATGAAAATATGATTGACACATCCCTAGAATGTAATTTATGACGTCGCTTACAATTTGGCCTTTAATTAGGATTTTTTTATATTAATTATAATTTAAATATTTAGTTTTGATGTAAAGTTAAATGTTTATTATCCTGACTGTAGATTATCGGATTATCCATAGAGATTGGTACATACTTTTTAATATACATATACAATGCCAAGGTACATTATTTTGATCTATGTCTTAAGATTTAGCCAGCGTTAGCAATGTAAAAGCCCGAAATTATAGTTTTTATGACTTTCTTTACTGTATATATTAAAATATGCGTGTAATATAATGTATAAAACCTTGCGAAGAAATACGCTAAATGATAGTTGAAATTGTATCACTCTGTTGCGTAGTTAAGAAGAACAAAGTGCACAACAGCCAGACGCGGATAGCGACTTTGTTTTATACTATTTAGAAAAAATAAGGAATAGGATTAACAAAGTCTACTATTTGTGATTTTAAACATTTGCATTTTAATCGTTCTGCACCCATGTGATAAATATAGCGTAATGATATAAGTACACATTGTAAACTAACTGCCAGTCTTGTCTTTCAATTAGCGAAATGTGAATATAAATTTATCAGCAGTTTTTTAATTTCTAAAAAATAAACATACAAACAGACATATCTATAAATATTTATTTTGGAGTCAGAAAAGCTTAAAACATCTATTTTAATTACTCTTTCAAAAATATATCCAGTGTACAGTTACGACTTTGCTGATATTGTAAAATACTGTGGATAGAGTCTCTGTTGTGTCTGTTTCTGTTATTACATTACACAACATCATTATTTATGTTAAACCCGATTTGTACATTTATATGTATGTATTTATAGATTCATTATTTACCCTTAATTTTCAGCTTTCACGCAGAAACCTAAATACTTCTAAAATAAAAAGTAACCTAAATATTTATATGAAAAATCCTCTACTTTTAATTTAAAATCTCGTCGATATCGGTCCGGTGGCTTCGAAGATCAACCCGGACAAATTAACAGACAGACAACATTCTTAAAATGCGTGTCCGGGTGTAGGTTACGTGCCAAGAATCACTAAGTTTAAGGAAAACCCTTTATTCTGAAATTACAGACAGACACTTCTGTTTTATTTATATGTATGTAGAATAGAAAATGTAATGTATATGTATAAATGTATGGATTTTCAAAAAATTAATATATGAACGTACAGGTCATTTCTATAAATATTTATTTTGAAAAAATCGGAATGTCTAAAATACCTAATTCAATCACTTTTAAAAAAAAATCTCCAATGTACAGATACAATTTCGTTGCTGTTTTAAACTATCATGGATAGATATCTCTGCTATGTCTGTTTCAGTTATTGAATGCAGGTCAACGGATAGACCACTTTAACTTAAACCCACTTTACAGGCGCCGCTCAGCTAAAGAGAGCTCATTTCAGATCTCAGCTTCCAGACAGCAGATCACAATATAACGTACTTTAATGTGCAGGTCAGACTCAAAGAAACGCCACTGTGAAAACCATTTTAGATACTTATAGAATTTTGTATGTATATTTATAGATTTATTTTAAGTTCTAAAGATTTTTAATTTACGCAGAAACCCTAAACTCTTCCCGAATAAAAAGTAGCCTAAATTATTCTTTGGAGTATCTACTATCTTCCAGTGGAAATCTCGTCGAAATCGGTTCAGATGTTTCAAAGATTAGCCCTGACAAACAAACAAACGGACAGACAGACAGACAGTCAAAAATTTAAAAACGCTTGTTTGGGTCTTTGTTACATGCAGAAATTCATATAAGCTTCAGAAAAAGCCTTTATTTCGAAATCACAGACACTTCAATTTTATTTATACACGTATGTATAGACGTATAGATAGATATAGATTTCTTTCAATTGAAGGATATTATGAAGTCATTTTATGTATTAATATGCTATCATCTCGGGTAACATTTCAGGTTATATATATAATGATATTTTACCATCTCGGTTACATTCCTGGTTTTATATAGTAATTAGTTACCATCTCGGGTAACATTCCAGGCTTTATATATATTAATACGTTACAATATCGGATGACATTCCTGGATTTATATAGTAATTAGTTAACATCTCGGGTAACATTCCAGGTTTTATATATATATTAATACGATATTATCTCGGTTGACATTCCTGGATTTATATAATAATTAGTTACCATCTTGGGTAACATTCCACGTTCTATATATATTAATACGATATCATCTCGGGTGACATTCCTGGATTTATATAGTAATAGTTACCATCTTGGGTAACATTCCATGTTTTATATATATTAATACGATACCATCTCGGGTGTCATTCCTGGATTTATATAGTAATTAGTTACCATCGTAATATTTATACAATTTCAAAATTATAAACCTCGAGGTATTTTTTTTTTAAATTATTTATCGACTTATTTTTTTGTTTCGAATTAAGGTATCGATAATCTGAAACCCATTAGATTAGATTAATCAAGGGACTATAAATGTAATGTAACGATTTTTATAAATAAATAAGAATAGGGAATTAAAAAACCTTTCTATTATTTCACCACCGGAATTGTTTGTATTAATGCAGTTAGAGCACCCTTGGTTGGACTAATAGAACCGAAAGCCTATATCAATTACCTATAAGATCTCACGCGTACCGCATAATAACAACGCTTTCCCAAAAATAGAAAATCACCCAGCCAACGTTACAAGAACAGACGGGCTTGCCAGACGGACAGACGCAGAAGTGATGTCTTAAGCTCTATTTTTTAAGTTACAGAACCCTGGAAAACGGAATTCATGTAAGTTTTTTGCTTCCATTCTTTCTATCTTAATAGACATTTAGCATGAAAATACAAAATATGGCTTATAGATATAGTGTCCAAACAGAAGTAACCTTGGAAAAAGCCGTTGTTCCGCATAAATCAGAATGCTATAACATTATATTGAATTGTGAAAGGGTTCAGTCACATGTACGCATTTGTAACTAACATTGAATTGGTTATTATACAACGAAACATAATACGTGTATGTTCGCTAAATCCTGTCACTCCCATGACAAGCGTTACTCGAGCGCCGTGCGACGCTCTGTGCTCCATTGAAGCGAGCTGGTCAATCACCGCACTTACAAATGTCGTAGATATTATATATTTTACACCTACTTATGCTACTTGAAAACTGAATTTATCATAGAGGAATAAAAGTGATTACTTACTCGTGTAAGCGTCGATCTATCTACGTTCCTACAATAATAAAAAAATACATACATTTTAACTACACTGCGAAAGTGAGTGGTTACAGAAGCCAAGGAAGAATAAGGCTGACTTACGAAGATCAAATTATCAGAGTAAGCTAACGGAAATATCAACAGCACTCGCATACCTAGGCGAAAATCTGTAAGAAGAAAGATAAGATTCGAGGAGGCGAAACAAGTATGTAAGGATTGCGATGCTCGGTCGCTCTCTGACTACCCCGTTAGGGATACGGAATGAAGATATATATGTATATGAAACTGAGAGGAAATTTGTTCTCTCTAAACCAAAATGAATAATTATAAATAATGTAGTCTCTTGTATGTCTGTTAGTTTGTTTGGGTGTTACTTAGAAATTCTTGAAATATAATAGATTTCAAGCGACGTTTAATTCCATCCGTACTTTTTATTTTCCAAGGACTGATTCGTAGACCCTTTAGCCAAACAATTTGGCATTTATGCGGTAAAGTAACTTATAATAACAGACTAGCTGAAACTAATAATGCTAGGCATAGTATGGTCACATGTGTGTGCGTGTGTACGTACATAGCAAGGTACAGTTTTGTCAGCCTCGCTGTGTTGTTTGCGACCGCGTTGTCTTTCTTCTTTTATTTGGTCTGAGGTGTAGACAAAGTATAGCCGTAAATTTTCTATTTCATTTATGAATAAAATAGAAAAATGAATAATAAAACACGTTATTAGAATCAAATATTTAACTGTATTGTGTATCGTCACCAGCCCCAGAAATGTAAGCAAAGTTCCTGCTCAATCGAATAGCTGCTTCAAAATTCAGCTGCAAAATTTGATCTAGACATCAAAACTGACGATTTAAGTTGAATAAAATCTCGTTATAATATTAATCAGCCAATTATATTTAATTTAAATCGCTGCAATTTAAATGTAGATTAATCACACACGGCTGGCCTCGATGTAAAATAGACGAATCAGCCCTCGGGGTTCACTCCGGTATCCGGTTATTTCGATCGCGATAGCCCCGGATCGGAGCTCTGTAACAAATTAAGTACCGATAAGAAGCTCCGAAGGGAACTCGTAGAATTAAGGACGGGATGTTTTCTGGGATTGATTTTGTTCGCCACAAACTTCTAGACTTGCCGAATTATGGATAATAGATTTCCAGAAATCCTTGACGGGATCGTATCATTGGAAATTAGTTTTCCATGTTTTTATTACGCGAAGATATTTCTCAAAGATAATCTTGTTTTAAAATACGTTATTCATTTCTATGAGAAATCTAGATATAAGTATAGTAATAATACATTGCATACAATCATATTGTACGGATATGTAGAAAGTATAACAAAATAAAAAATATAAAAACTCTTTTTTTTTCAAATATCTACTCGCAAAGGGGTGAAACATGAGACGAAACTTTGTATGGGAAATGCTAAACCGGTGCACCGATTATGATTAAATTTGACATGGAGATAGTTTAACACCAGGGAACGGACATAGGCTACCTTTTTACCAAAAATGTTCCCTTAAGAAGGTAAAAAGTGGGATGAAACTTTGTAGGAGAAGTGCTAAAGCGATTATGATTAATTCGGTACAGAGATAGTATGTGTCCGGAATTAGGTTTTACACGAAAGAAACGCGGTTACAACGAGATCAAATAAAGAGAAAGTTGCTTATTGTACTTATTTACCTGAAAATTGCGTGCGTTGTTTACAAATTTCGCACAATAGTATTCTTGTTATAATTATTATTATATGCTTGTATTTTTGAGTATGTAATTATAATAACACAGGCCAACGATGAAAAAACTTTTTCAATACATACATACATACATATCTTCACGCTGTATCCCTAACGGGGTAGTTAGAGAGGACGGAGCGCCAAGCGTCGCGATCCCTACGAACTTCTTTCGCTTCCTTTTTCTACAGTTTATGTAATTCCTGTTATTTGGTGTGCTTATTCCGAAAATAATAATAAATAAGCCATATCACCAACCAATTTGTCACATTTTAATATTAAATAAAAATTTATTAATTAAATTAAATTATGAAGATCAAATAGCTAGTGTTAGCCGACGGAAATGTCAAAAGCACTCGCATACCTAGGCGAAAATGTATGAGGAGAATGATGAGATTTGAGAAAGCGAAAAATTATGTAAGGACCGCGACGCTTGGCGCTCCGACCTCTCTGACTACCTCGTTGGGGATACGGCGTGAAGATATGTATGTATAAAAATTAATTATATTTTTCAAAATCTATAAATAATATTTTTAATCATTAAAATATTAAGTTGGCAATATATAGTGTGGCATTACTGTGTAAATTAGTTGCAAAAATTAGTGGCATTACTGAGTAAGTAAAGTACTTTGCATATTTTGGTGTAGAAATCGGTACTCGCAAATGCTTATGTTGGGTTCCTCACAAAGTACGTTATGTTTATATCGAGGATCTTAGGAAATGGTATAAGAAAGAGAAGAAAACTTTTAAATTTGCAGTACTCATGGTATGGAGACAGCAAAAAAATCATTCAAACGATTGTTATTTTTGCAGCATAAATGTAGTAATTGTCTAAGTAACGGCTAACCTAATCGTACTTCAGCTGATCGACTTTCTGCCCCTATGCTACCTGAGTCTAATGATGACGTTTTAGAGTCCAGTCCCTAATTTAATGAAAGTCAACCGAGTGATGATGAGCTGCATTGTTCTCCAAAAAATTTGAAACCAGAGCTGTTTATACAAGCTGAGTTAAATGATTTAGTGAGAGATTGGGATTTGACTGAGGAAAAAGCTGAATTACTTGGTTCTAGAGTAAAAGAAAAACATTTATAGGAACTGTTTATAGGAACAATTTATAGGAACTTATTATCTGGAACATCTATTTACCATTATAATAACCTGTTCGTATTTTTATTATAGTTTTAGTTTTATTTTAATTGAAAGACAAATATAAGTACAGCATATTATTATTAACAGCACAGATCACACAGAGTAACGTCAAAAAGTAAACAACTTTTTTATAGAAATAATAAACCATATACCATTTAATTTTTATATCACATTTTTCCAATTTCTTGAAATATATAATGTCATATTGTGAGAGAGTTGCGGGTAATAAAAAAACTGATACCTAAATACGGTTTCAGCACCTAAAAATACATAAGATTTAGGTAAATTGGTTTAAAAAGTTTTTACCGACTTTTTTTTTTGTTGGCCTGTGTAAATTAAATAAAGTCCGTTTTTCTGGGAACCATACAATACAAACCATTTTACGTTTGTGGTTTAGTTTTAAGGCTCTGTTTTCGTGAGGTATTTGGAATACCATCAAAAGGGAAACAACTTTATTTCATTGCCCGTTACATGATCTTTGGCTGTAAAAAGGCAAGCGACTCAGCGTAATTCCTGAGCTCTGGGGAGTACCTGGGAAGCCGGGCACTGGTTTTCCGGCGCTGCCTTGTGAATGCAGATTTCAAATGGAAAAATAAAACTTATATAAAATCTTTTTTTAGAGTCTCGCGGTTTGTATCAATTGTTACAAAACAAGTGAACAGGGTCTTCTTCTTCTCTTTTAAATATTGGCAATATGTTTCGTATTAATTAGAAACAATTCTGCCGTTCTCAGGTAAAAAAGTGATGTATCTCTTGTGTAAAATGTCCGTCTTCTTATTATTAAGCCCCTAACACTTCCCAGTAAGTGATAAAGTGATAGTAAGCTTTACTGGAGTTAAATAGAACTATTTGGAAGAACGCGAAAACTTCAGCTGCACATGTTTATTCAAACTTTCCGATTCTTAACAATTGCTCAGAACTTTAATGAACAATGTACTATCACTTTTGTACCTTAAAACTCCCAAAATCGCAAAAAATTGAAATCTAAATAAAATGATAACTTCACTTCTCGTGCTCCCGCCAAATAGTCCAAACAGGTTCTTACAACGATATTACTTGTAGCATATATCACACGCGCTATCGTTTCCCCTCAGGGCCACGTAGAGTGGACAATCTTTATTCGCCTTGTAAGATAAGCGTGGGTAGTAGATAGTAGCCTTATTCGAAACCTGCGTTACAGGGATTTATTGTCAGCACTAGTTCAGCTATCAATGTCAAATCACCATCCAGTAAAGTATACAGCGTGATATGTATGTATGTGCCATGTAAACGCACTCGCATACCTAGGCGAAAATGTGTGAGGAGAATGATAAGATTTGAGGAAGCGAAAGAACTGCGACGCTTGGTGCTCCGCTCTCTCTGACTATCCCGTTACAGATACAGCATGAAGATATGTATGTATAGTATGGGTACAATATTTACCAATTAGTTTTAAATCCAATTAAGTTTTAAACTGAAATCTTTTCATAATCCGATACGACCATCAACTAACCTCGAATTAAGAAGAAAAAATTTTTATACATATTTTAATAAAAAAATACTTTTACTAGTTTTTTGAAATGTTATTACAAAAACATAACTTAGAAAAATAAATTACATAATTATTAATCGCCTTAAATTTTAATCGCGTTTTACTTGGCAAGGCAGATAATATGGACGCCATTTTTGTAAGCTTACTATTTTTGTGCATCTAATATTATACTAGAAAAGTTAATAAATTGACAAAGAAAAACCTATTAAACAAATAACTGACCATTAAATACTAACTCATAAATAAATAGTAATAAAAGTGGTCATAGAAATAATAATTCATAAAGTATTATGACCGAACGATGTCGCTCCGTATTTCCGGTTGGAGAAAACCTCTCTAATATGCTTTGTTACTTCACTGCGATATGACGTCTTATAATTATCGATTACATATTTTATTATTATGTTTACACATTTGTTTATTATTACTATTTCATTATTATAAACTTTAACCTTTTAAATGTACATATAAAAGTTATTGTTTTAAGTTAAAGAAATATTACGGACGTGAAAATTGTTACGCTCCATTATGGACTGTACCTAACAAGTCAAACCTCGCAGGGGCTAGCAGACGTGACTTCTTTATGGTGCGGTGCATAAGGCTAAAAAAAAGTATGCGTTTAGATACTCATGTAAAAGTACTTTTTTACTTGACGTTTTTAAGTAAAACTACCCACACATAAAAAAAAACTGATCACATATAAAAAATAAACAGTTTTAGCGGAATTTTAAGAGGAGCGGTTGGGTGTTCATTTCAATTATTCGCAAATTGCTTCTAGTGGATATTGTGATGTAAAATTGGCGCAGTTTTCCGTCTTAAAGTATCTACGTTGTTGTGCATTATGTGGAATTGTTAAAATACGTGCTTAATTTAGTAGTGTGATGCTGAGTTATTTTTAGTGGCTTAGTCCGCCTCAGCGGATCCTACTAGAAAGACTGTCTCAATGACTGTCGCTAGAAACTCCAAGACACAATTAAAATGTATTACAGCGACATTTTAATCTCCTCACACATTTTCGCCTAGATTTGCGAGTACTTTTGACATTTTTGTCAGCTGACAAAAATGTCAAAAGTACTCGTAGTAAATAACCAATGTTAGCTAACACTCTGGTTATTTGGTCTTCGTAAGTCAACCTTGGTCTTCCTTGGCGTCTTTTACCACTCGCTTTTGATTTGTACATTTTCTTCGTCAGTCTTTCTTCACTTATTCTTTCCATATGCCCGAACCATCCAAGTATTCCTTTCTTCAATAACACTGTCGTGCAATCCTGTCGTATTGTGTATCTCTTCATTGCTTATCCTGTCCTCAAAAGTGACACCGCACATATTTCTAAGAGATCGCATTTCTACTGCATTTATCTTACTTTCACCTGATCTCAGGCATATCCAGGCTTCACTACCGTACAATAAAGTTGGTGCCGACACCGTGAAGGTTTGAGGAAGCAAAAGAAGTATGTAATAACCACGACGCTTGGTGCCTCGTCTCTGGCTACCCTGTTACGGATACAACGTGAAGTATGTGTGTATGTACATACGCATACTCGCAAACACCTCACAGCTCACAAATCACACAAAACTCACAGCTCCAAACTCATTTGCTTGATCTGTCAGTAATTATTTTTTGGCAAAATTTTAAATTCTTTGGCGACAATCTCTACTCTGTGCGACTGTTTGAACTATTATGTGTTTGACATTGGCAGTATGAACGTAAACAATGAATGTTTTCATTTTATTTCATATTACATATATTTGTAACATATATTACATAGGAATTTTTCTTTCTGCACTTCTTCTCCATATAACCCTTAACTATGTCAAATCTCACACTCCTCCGTGCGGGCTATGTGCTTAAAAAGGAGTACAAAATTTTTTCTTCGCGAATTAATGTATGTCGGTGGAAATAATAAAAGGCACTCATTTGACTATACTATAGACTCGTATACAGAACGTCGGGGCCGGCGCTGACAGTCATTAGACTACGGCGGCCGGTGCAATAGCAATTCTTCGAAGGATCGTTTGCCATTATTAAATTTCCAATTACCTACGTATTAATTATTACAAAGGGTTTTCTGTCGTTTGCACATTAACTACGTCTTAACGTTGTATTTTATGGAGTACTCGCCTCTTGTAAGATTAGGTCCATATTTCTCATGACTGAGTTGAAAAACCACGAATTGCCCCGTGTCTTTTCCGACATACATATGTACTATTAGCTCCACATTAATTTAAATCACATAAATTGCCCACGTGTGATATTTTATAACTTCTTAGTAACAAGAACGAGGGTAGAATGGATTTCCTGCATGTAGTGGGACTGCATAAAAGCCTGATTTTCGTCTTGTAAGAGTTCAGTTGTTGAGAAGCCGACGAATCTGTTACATTTCATATTTAACAGTTCGTATCTGACACACCATTTATAGGTTTTTTATTTATAAAAGTTTTAATCTCCCATCAACTCTACAATTGTTTTATAAATCGTTCGTAGAGCACGTTACTATTTTATGAGTCGCAAGCATTAATTTTATTGCATTACATCGAACAAAACCTGCACATAGAGTCGCCAATAAAATTAAACCTGGACAAGTTATCAATCCCTGGACTCCGGGTTATAAAACCATATCATTTTTATTTGAAAATACCAATAATCGTAAACGGAAAAGTTTATCTACCTATTTGTTACATTTTCACGGCTAAACTGCTGAACCGATTACTGCTTGATTCGCAGATTATGAATTTGTAAGTCGGTAAGTAGTGAGTAAAAAAGCAAGTCAATTAAATTTTAATTTGGATACAGCAGTAGCAAGTTTCCGCTTTAGTCGTTTAGTTGACTAGCTACACTATTTACACGTCAAAGTAAAGTTGACTCGCTTTTCAGCGACTTAACAACTTATAACGTTTAAACGAGGCACACTTTGAAATTTTGTATGGAGATATGTAGGTAGTTTGAATCCTAAAGAAGGACATAGTCTAATTTTTTAAATTACACGCGAATAAAGTCACATGTAGCTACTAGTTAATAATATATGCAAATCGTTTAAGTAAGGAGAACGATGAGATTTGAGGAAGCGAAAGAAGTATGTAAGGATCGCGACGCTTGGCTCTCTGTCCTCTCTGACTATTCCGTTAGGTATACAGCGTGAAGATATCTATGTAACGTTATAACCTACATTTTGTTTAGTAATTTAATTTTGGTAATATAATCTTGCATTTGAATATAATAAAAGTTAACAAAGTTTATTTTAATAAGCAAATATAATAAACAAATATAAAATTAGTTATCATAGGAATACATAAATTTGTATCTGCGTTGAAAAACTAAAATACGAGTAATCTGTGCGACAGTACTTCTTCTCGCCCGCTATACGCCGAGGTACTTAGTCGTTCTACCCCCGTTTAGTTTGCAATTCCGAGCGACACGTAACAAACTGAATGCACTGACGGCGCTCATAAATTGTTATTGTCGCTTTGTTTGCTTTTAATAAAAATATTTAAAAGTAATAATCAATACGTAATATATTGATCGTTATTGTGTTCGTTCTCCGGCGTACATGATTTACGTTAGAACATTACTATTTATTACAATTATTTTACGTCAGTAAACTAATCAATCTGTGTATTTATCACCTCATTTTATTGTGTAAGTGAACAACAATTTTAATCTTGTTTAAATGTAATTACGAGAAATTTAGAAACGTAATAATATTCACAATTGTTTTCTTTCTTTAATTTAAAGACATATATATTATTTGCTTATTTATTTTGTAAACTCCGGTCTAGTTGTTGGACACCGCCACCTACCTATTTTATTAGCCTTTCTACCATCTGTGCTTGCGGCGGTAGTTCAACAACAGAAATTTCAGAACACGAACTCATGCACTGGATGCTACGTTCCAGGGTCCTCAGTACGGGTCCAGTAGTACCGCGACACCTGCTCTGTCGGGTGTATACTGCTGAACCGCGCGACTGCAGCCGCATCACCAACTTCCGGCATCGATTCGTCTGCCGACCGCGGTCAGTCAGGGAAGTGCTGTGCTGCGAGGCAAAGACATTAGACGGGCGATCAACTCCGACCCTGTGTGGTATCCCGTAAATACATTTGTGTTTGCGTGCTCCCGAGTTTTCTTTATTTCCGTAGCCGCCACAGTATGTATGTTTAAGTAACTTTTAGTAATTATAAAGTGAGTGGAAGCAAAAACCAACGTAGACAAAGGCTAACTTATGATCAAATAGCCAGAGAGTTAGCTGACGGCAAAGTCATGGAGAAAAATCTATTACTTATGTTCCTATAATATAACTGTTAAAGTAGTATTATACAAGCAATATTTGTTTAATTATAATCACGTTCTCGAAAACGGCTCTAACGATTTCAATGAAATTTACAATATAGAAATTACGGTGGTCAAAAATCGATCTAGCTAGGATCCAAATCTGAGAAAATTCGTTTTCTCTATATTTTCACACACTTAAAACTTCCAAACTGTAAACTCTTCTGATTCTAACTGAAACTCTAAACTCACTGCTCTCATAACTAGTTTACCTTCTCAGTGGTACAGTGACTATAGGGTAAATCTATCAAGCTAATATACGCGGGTTTGAATCCTGCGATGTAGTCAGACCTACTTTTGTTTTTTTTTTTGTAAAACACCGAGTAAAGCTCGGTCGCCCAGGTACGTTATAATTATATTAATATTTGAGGAGGCAAAAGAACCGTCACTTGAATTTTTGAATTTTCAATCACTAAGTAACAATCAAACTTATTTATATTGTATTGTATTGATCTCGAGAATATCCTGAGGATGCTTCATTGAGAGGCCAAACACGTCGATTGGTGGTTTTTATAGTTTGAGCGGAAAATAGCTAAAGATTTTAGGAATTCATCCCATTTAACTGTTCAGTCAATCTGTCGGTAATTATTTGTTGGCACCACTTTAAAATTCTTTGGCGACAACTTTTACTCTATGCCACGTTATTATTCTAACCTTTGATCACAAATTGTTATGTGTTTGACATTGACAATATTACTATAACGTGTTTGACATTAGCAGTATGAACCTAAACAAGTTTTATTTTATGTTATTTAATGTGTTTGTAATACAGTGTTATATATAAATTTTAGCTTTCAGCATTCCTCCATATAAACTTTAATATCTATGCCAAATCTCTCACTCCTCCGTGTTCGCAATATGTTTGA
This sequence comes from Zeuzera pyrina, assembly GCA_907165235.1. Lineage (NCBI taxonomy): Eukaryota > Metazoa > Arthropoda > Insecta > Lepidoptera > Cossidae > Zeuzera > Zeuzera pyrina. Next base: position 21,141,907 of record OU015636.1, read on the forward strand.
AAAGGAATACTTTACGTTATAATAGACTCAACAAATAATTGCAGTTACCAAAGTTTTACAGCCCAAACTATCCAAATACACTATTCGCACTCCAAACTAGAACAAATTCGGACAACTCGTACGGGTGGTGACCCTAACATACAGACAGCTTATTTATTCACATAAATTATTTTCTATAAATATCGCAAGAATCAATAAGGCTCCAAAACGTCAGAGGTCGTAAATGTAAACAAAATGGTTTAGAGTGGTCCAAATAATAAACCGAACCGTAGAATTACTGTGTACCGGTGAATTAAAATACAGCGAGAAGGAACGGTTATATGTGCAAGGTATCTCATAGTCTTTGGATAAGAAGAACCGAAGATCAAACTCAGCGGTGGTATAGTGAAAAACCTACATCCAACAATGGATGAGTAACCAGGATAGAAGAGTACACTAGATGGTGGGTGCAAGCGAATTAAAAAAAGCCAAAAGGGATCGCTAGATATATATGGACATACAAAAAAGGGAACTGTTATATTCAAATTAAGCTCTTACATACATACATATCTTCACGCCGTATCCCTAACGTGGTAGTCAGAGAGGACAGAGCGCCAAGCGTCGTGGTCCTTACATATTTCTTTCGCTTCCTCAAATCTCATCATTCTTCTCACACATTTTCGCCTAGGAAAGCGAATGCTTTTGACATTTGCGTCGGCTAACACTTTAGCTATTTGATCTTCATACCCACCCACACCCTTCATACATTACCCTTAACCTCCAGATTCGCTTATTAAAAGACACTCTATATACTTCGTACAACAAGAGAGTCCTAAAAAACAATAAGTCCAAAAATAATAGAAAAGTATGCTTACTTTTATTTATTTCTTTAAGAGTAGTGTTGGATAAGCAGCACGCGAGTAAGCACATTGTATCAGCACAGTTTTGAGAAAGAGGGTGTGCCTTGTAGAATAAGCGTGGTAGCACACTAGCACAGTTACAGAATTTAACCGGCCGCGAACCGCGATACTGTGAGGCGCGAGTTCAGTGATTGATTCAGTGATTGATTGATTGATCATTCGAAGTTTTATTATCTGTGGCTAATGACATAATGTTTAATTTCGTACGAATAGATAATTTAAACTAGAGAAAGTAGGTATACTTAGATAATATATGTAGATAAGGCGTATAAAATTTATTTTCCTCTTTTGACTGTCCTCGCCACTCGCGAGTCGTCGCCTCATGCACACTTGTACAGTGCGTGCAACGTGCATCGTGCACTCAACAGGCACCTCCCCACCTCTCCAACATCCAAAAACGTGCTTGCACACTGTGCTAACACGTTCGCAAAAAGAGGCCCTCTCGCGACACTCATTTTTAAAGTCTATACTCTAGTAAACAGACATTACGCTCTCCACATAATACTTTCACCGGTTTAAATTATCTATTCGTACGTACGTACGTATTTATTCGTACAAATTTCAAGTTAATACCTTTAACCGTTCTTGAGATAAAGAATATTAACTACCGGACAGAAGTACACACGGTCACGCGGACAACGAAGTGTTCGACAATGATTTTTTTTTTAAATGGCGACGCACGATGTTACATTATGTCGATTGGGGACACTAATACGAACAAAAACCTTACGGAATCTTACAGAGTTATTTGCAGGAAAAAGTCGATGTATAAGAACTTTAATAACCACAAGAAGAATGTCAAGATAAATGAAATTAAAATAGTTATTTTCGATTATTAAAAATACACTATGATGTAATGCCAATCAAGATAAATATAAAAAATTAAAAGAAAAACAAAATGGTGGCTGTTGAATATGTAAGGTTCCGAACGAAAATCTTCAAACCCCTTTTGACGCAATATTCGAATAAGTCTGCGTTATTATATACATAAAGTCAAAGTTTAAGTCAAATCAATTTATTCAAGTAAACCAAATTACAAGGTTTTTTTTTATCGTCAAATCTACTTTAGTTTGGTTCAAAGAGAAAACCTGTACACCGAGAAGAATCTACAAGAAACTCAGTCAGGTATCATTTTTTGAACATCATTTTACAAAAGGTTTATTAAAATACAATATTCAGAAAGCCATTAAATGAATGTGCAGAGAAGATCATTTCCAAACTGTTGCTTTATTTTCAACAAAATCGTTTATTTTATAGCAAGATTGTCTAATTAATGTACGTTTTATAACGAATCTAAATCTATTTTTTGTTACTAGAGTAACTTCTCGAGGAACTTTGTTACAAAAACGAATTCAGATGAAAATGAAAATTTGACTTATGTAATTTTTTACCTAGTAACCTAAAACTACCTAATGAGCCTCAGCAACACGTGGTGCTTAAGTTTCTAAACGGTGTTTTAGTTAAGTCAAAAGTAGTGTTCAGTGAGTTGTTCCAGTACATGGCTGTCTAGTGAGCATTATACCTACATAGTGTTTAATGAATGTTTAGCGAGTTTATACGTAGGTGTTTAGCAAGCTTATCAGAGGTTCTGTTTTTTGTTTTCAGGTACGAAACTTTTAAAAAATAAAACAAAGTTCAGAACTCATGAGTTTATGTATGTAAAGATAAAACGCTGATTCGTGGAAGTAAAAACTACAAACGCCTTCTCCTTTGAATCACACCAAGTCTTAATATATTGTAAACAAAACAATGTCTTGCCGCGTTTCCTATAAGCACAGTTGGCTGCAATCGGTCCAGTTATTTGTTTAGCGGACGACTCTCCAGTGCTGTTGATAGAACACAGCCGAACTCATTGGAAAAGGGGATGGTTACTGTTACCACAAATAGAAATTGTAATCACTCGTTACACGAATTTCTGGAAATGTATACAACGTTTAATGATTGATTCATCGATTGGTTTTCCGGAGATTTACAGGAGCACGTTTCGGGTAGACGCATGCAATGAAATTGATCTAATTCAAATTTTACAAAAATTTTTAGTCATGATGATCGCATATTGCATGCACACATCGTACCCAATGTGTGCTTATTATGGGTACGATCATTATCAAAAGTATGGACATGACCCTAAATTCTATATTATATAAGTGTACACAATGTTTTTTTTTTGTTTGATCATTTGGTAAAAGTTGTTTTTTCATCCACAATGCGGTGTTGGTGCCAACTTTATTGTACGGTAGTAAGGCCTGGATATGCCTGAAATCAAGTGAATGTAAGATAAATGCTGTAGAAATGCGATCTCTTTCAAATATGTGCGCTGCCACCCTTGTTGACAAAATAAGAAATGAAGAGTGCAAGTGAAGAAAGTATGACAGGATTATTGTAAAAATTAAGAAAGGAAATCTTAGATGGTTCGAACACATGGAAAGAATAAGCGATGAAAGATTGGCGAAGACAATCTACAATAGTGAAAATAAGTGGTAGCAGAAACGAATGAAAACCAAGGTTTACGAAGATTAAATAACCAGAGTGTTAGCTGACTGAAATGTCAAAAGTACCGGCATACCTCGGCGAAAATGTGTAAGGAGAAAGATGAGATTTGATAAAGCAAAAAAAGTATGTAAGGACCCCGAAGCTTAACGCTCCGTCTTCTCTGACTATCCTGTTAAGGACAGTGCGAAGATATGTATGTATGTTGAATTTTGTTTATTTAAAAAAAATGTAGACAGAGAAACTTAGTGATTATTCATTTACTTATTTTGGTAACCAATTTTTTTCCGTTAATTTTTATAAGTGTAACACAGTTTTACAGAGAAAGATTTTGGACATAAGCATTAGAATCAGCCTCATTCGATATCCTATTGTATTTACATAATATGTTGCTAATGGTTCGCCCGGTGAAGTACCACCCTCTCACAGAATATCGGCATGAAATAACAACATCTATTGCTGTTGTGTTTCGTACGGTAGCGAGAGTTCCGGTGGCCCATCTCCCCTCTCCCCCTCCTTTCCTTAAAGGCCGGTAACGCACCCGCGATTCCCCGGACGTTGTGAATGTGCATGGGCGGCGGTGGTCGCTTTCCATCGTGTGACTCGCTTGCTCGTTTTTCCCCTCTTTTATAAAAAAAATGTACCGAATCCCGGGGCACCCCGGGAATTTTGAGCCATATCCATACTTTTGATAGCAATCGCACCCATGATTCCGATCACTGCTCTTCATAAAAACAACAAATATTTCGTCAAGTGCGAATCGACACATACACAGAGAGTACCTTAATATTTATAAGATGAAAATTTGGTAATAATAATGGGAATTAGCAGAAATACATAAATCTATATACCTATATAAAAATCAATTGCTGTTCGTTAGTCTCGCTAAAACTCAAAAATGGCTCGACTGATTTTGATGAAATTTTTTGTGTTTTAGTGGGTCCTTGGATGGTTTAGATTCACAATTAGACACGGTAGGTGGCGCTGCAATAGCGTTGTAAGGTATGTTTTTTTTAATTTAGGACAGGACAGCGTCTGTCAGGTCCGCTATTTAATAATATAATTAATAATTCTGTTTACATCTTATTATATTTATAACTAGCGGCACGTCCCTACTATAGTCGGATCGAATACATAATATATAACCTATGTCCATCTGGACTAATGTACCTTTCAAATGGTGAAAGCATTATTCAAATAGGTACTGTAGTTACGGAGATTACCCTTCACATATAAACGAACTTCCCAAATTCGCTCTCTCTCTTTATAATATAAGTACCTACAAATTAATAATTTCCGTTATAGATTTACTTACTGAATTAAATTATACAAAATTCATAGTTTCCACAACAAATATTGTTTAATCGTTAACTACTGTAATAAACGAAAATTAATAAAGCATTAATTTTCATTTATTTCAATCATATAAACCATGCTCATTCTATGGGAGGGAAGAACTGGTCGATCTATTTTGACCTAGTTTGACCTATTGTACTACGTACTGTTATTAGGGTTTAAGGGTTTCATAAATAAAACCTTAACATGCTATGTATTTCCATATTTCCATTTCCATATATCTATTTCCATATATTGCATATACCTATGTCTATATAGCCACAAGAAATATAGGCCACATATATAGATCACACGATCTGTATGGCCTATGTCACCTGCTCTAAAGTCCGCATTACATATTTGTTATTTATGTTAAATTGAAGTAACAAACTACAAGGCGATATAATTCTGTATACACGATCTTATATTGCGATAGTTTAATATAATTTACGTTTTGCACTATGCTGATCTTTAAGACTCAATGCGATCTTCATTCAAAATTAATGGCAATCGCATGATGGTTCGCTAAATATTCCTCACTCAATGGGCGCTTTTATGATTTTCCGTTGCCACGTCTTTATCGCCGCGTTTTTACCGTCCACGGTACTATGGGGAAGCAAAATGTATTCAGTTGTATGGAGACGCTTTTATATTTCCGTGCACGGTAACGTCATTCCGTGGACGTTGAAAAAGCGTCTTTATTGTCGACATAATAGGGAAGCATTTTGCTTACCTATTGTATTTTGAACGATAAAAACGTGACGATAAATACGTTCAACGGCAAATTATAAAAGCTTCCAATGTAAGCGATTTTTTTCATTACCCCGCGCCTCATGCAAAAGCAATAAAGTTGATTTCTGCAGTTGCGCTTTGATCGCAGTTCAGTGCGGAAAAATCTCAAAATTTGTTTTTGCACATGATTGTAATTTGCAAGAAAACTACATTACCAATTAAAAAACTGGTTTTAGAGATTTGAGATATTATAATTACCTATCCATTTTTGTAAAGATCATTTTAAAATTCTGCACAATTTTGGAGTATTTCGAATAATCTGGTCTTAACATCTGCGTTGTTTGAAATGGCTACTAAGCCCAAAAATTAAAACGTGTCCATCACACCCTTAGCTTTTGTAATAATTTTTCTACATTAATCTCTTTTCTACCATGCGGTGTACTGATATAAAAGAAAATATATTTTATTTATTTGTTAACCCTTCCTGGGAATTACATTCAGAAAACAAAACACGGATATTTGAGACCAAATGTCGAAAACACGTCAGAGGCAGTTTAGTTTCATGTATTTTTATTTTCTGTACAAAACTCTCCCATCCACACTTCTGCGAAGTGACCTGTACGCAGCCGTGAAAGTTACATGTATGGATTATTAGTAACTATGTATAATAATAGTCTTCTATGAAATACTGCGAAATAAAATATGAAACGTGTTGGGGATTATTTCAGTTCTTTGAAATAACTCAGTTTACGGCCTGGTAAGTTTTTATAGAGACGACTGCCTACAAAAGTAATAAAAACGATCTAAGGGTATCGTTTGAAATGAAAATCTGTCAATGATTGGATTCAATCTGGTATCAAACGATTCCAAATTTGTTAACACTTTCTACGCACGCACCCTGTACGGGTAATTATTATTCCCTATTTACCCGCGCTAATCGAAACTAACGCTTACAGCGCCATGGCCGTACATAGTTTGGACTACAATTTTAGTTCAATGCGCGGCGCCCGAACAGTTTACGGGGTGTTTTTACCTTTTGTTTACATGAAAACTACGAAATCTGTATGTGGTCTTGTCACGGGGTTCCTAGTGAGTGTCTAAAGTAGGGTGACCCGTGAACAGGTAGGTAGATGCGACTAGTGTGGGTCAAATAAACCAGTTTATATTACGTAGTATCCTGATTTATTAAACCAATAATCCGCCATACGCCGCACAACCCAGTCTTCCACATATATTAGGGAGTCACTGGCCTGAATGCTTCGGTAGTTCCGCTCAGAAGCTCTGGTTTGGTTTTGGTAGTTTTCAGTCTCAAGCAGGTACTCTGGAGATTTCCAGTCACGACTAGATGGATTCTCCAGAAATCAGCTACAATTCCTGAATCCAGCCTCAGGAATGCCACTGGGATACTGGAACTGGAATCTCGTGACTATAATCTTGTGGTTGGAATCCCCAGCGAGATTCCAATGTAGTATCTACGCAGAGACGAAGAAAGGAGTAAGCAGGCTGAACTCAACGAGTAGACGAGTATCAACTTCGAAGGTGTGAACCGTGATTATTATTCATATCACTTTGCAAACTTTAACAATGCAAACACTTGCGACGCGCTTCAGAGTTACGCAGACGGTGTTTCGAGAACCTTTCAGTGATTATATTTATTGTGTAGGTTCCGTAGATATTACTTTTGCTCTACTTGTTAATTTTATTAAGTTATTTATATTATTTATTTACGTAGTTTCAGTTATTCATTTATTTCTATATTTTTTTATTTAATGTAAGTGTATATTTTATTTACGTTACAGTCTGACAATTTATACGAGTCGCTGGAATGATCTTTTACGCAAACTCCAAAAATTGTATATGTGTGCGTTACCGTTTATGATCTAGTGCACCCATTCCCAAAATGGGCGATAACGCCCCCCTGTGGGCGCTGCAGGCCTAAAGGGGCGCGGTAAGAGACCCAAAAAAAAAATGGGGGCGTTGTGTAGAAGCCTGGGGGGTGATTTGTAATTTCAATTATCTAGGAGGCATCTTAGACAACGACTGCATGAGCTCTCGACTCAGTAGACAAAATAAGTTTGGGAACCTAGAATCTAGTGTCATCTGGTAAAACTAGACTCAAACTGTCAAGCTTATTTCATACCTACAGCAAAACTACGAAAAAATGTTATTACTTTATTAATAACAATGAATAATAATAATAAATGAATAATGATGAAATAATAATAATAATAATGTGATGAATTCCTAAAATCTTTAGCTATTTTCCGCTCAAACTGAAAAACCACCAATCGACACGTGTTTCGCCTCTCAACGAAGCGTCCTCAGAATATACCAGAGATTGGACTCGGTCAGCTAACCAGCACCCAATCCATGGTTTTAGAGTTTGAGCTGAAAATAGCTAAAGATTTTAGGAATTCATCACGTGAAATGGATTTCCGCAAAGTAACACCTGAGTCTATACAATATAATAATAATAACAATAAACTAAAATTCAATGGTTGTTATCAAGATTTGAACTTTGAATGTTTGAAGAGCTCTATGAAGACAACGTTGAATGAAACTAAGCTGTCACTACTTTTAATATAATGACGAAAAGTTTAATACTTGACATAAAAAACTAATGGTGACATTTAACTATGCTAGACTACACTACTACAAAGGCCAAAAATTGATAAGTTTTTTTTTGTATAGAGTGAAATATTCCCGCGCGCCTCCGCAGTCACAACCGCAGCCAGTTTATGCGTGCTGAGTGTGTTTAGTTTTGGCGCAAAAATGCCTCCGCTGCGACGAACTAAGAGGTTAATTCGTACAGAAATTGAAGTTCTGGTGAAAGAGAACACTCGGATGTTGATACTTCTGATATCGCTGTGCAAGAAATTCAAGTTCTAGAAGGTAAATATTTCTGCTTTGTTCACTTACTGTTATACCTATTCTTTGTGTTTAGACGAATGTTATACACGTTTATTTATCGTTCTTTTCTTTTATTTCAAATAGGCATGATTTTGAAATTCGTGGAGATGATGCTGATGTTATACTTCAGAATAATGAAACTAGATGCAGGCCTTCATCACGACGTTCTAGGACCACTGTACGAACAAGTTGACGCAGTCGTGCGCGTGGTCGCGGCACTCGTGGTCGAACTGTGAGTAACCGATCACATTCTCAGCACTCAAATGTGATAGATTATCGCGAAGAAGACGAGGCATTGGGGTGGGATGTCCAAGCGAAAGAAATTGTTTCGGAATATCATGACTTTTTGGAACAGAGTGGGGTAATTGCACCAATAAATGAAACTTCAACATAATTAGATTGCTTCAAGCTGTTATTCAATGATGAATTTTGGCGTCATGTAAAATCTGAAACAAATCGCTACGCCGGTTAAACGAAAACAGCGGAACAAAGAAAAGGAGCGCTTAAACCTTGGTCTGTGTTAGCCAACTGGAAGCCGGTTACATTAGCTGAATTGAAGATATTTTTTAGCTTGATTATTCACGTCACTAGTACGGAAAGGTAAGCTTGTTGACTATTGGTCTCAAAAATTAATTTTTAACACCGTTTTCATCCAAGCTCATGTCAAGTTCACGTTTTGAACCCATTTACGCCTGTTTATAAGTAAATGTCAACGACAACTGTATACTTCGGGGCTCAGAGAACTATGACGCATTTTTCAAAGTGCGCCCAATTTTAGATATGTTGCTTGCACGCTATAGAGAGTTTTACAAACGTGAAGAAAATCTTGCTATAGATAAAGGCACTGTGGGTACCGAAAAATAATACATTTTCGAGTATTTAACAAAAACAAGCCGGATAAATACGGAATGATGATATATATGCTGTGTGATGCTGCAACTGGCTATGTACTGAATATGATACCCTGTAATAGGTGACTCTACGACCGTAGAAGAAATTGTCTTTCAGCTACTAGAGAACTATCTATACAAATGGCAGACAGTTTAAATGGAACGTTTTTGTAGCAGCCCCACAGTTTTTTACTAGTTGTGGTGTAAAAATACTAGAATGGTTGGTACTGTTATGAAGAATAGAAGGGGTTTGCCTTTAACATGGAAACACCAGCAATTAAAAGCAGTTGAGATGTCATTCGTGCATCGTGGCCCTTTGACTGCCTGTAAATGGCACGACAAGCTGTGCCTTTTCTGACTACTAAACATGGAGCATCGTGGACAGAAGTTAGCGTCAAAAGTAAAAGTGGAATGGCGAGGAAAGTCAAGCAAAACTGCATCTTGGACTATAACAATTTCAAGATAGGTGTCGATTTGAATGACCAATACGTATCCATACTATTCGTACTAGGGGAAGACTGAAATGGTGGAAAAAGATGTTCTTTCCCTAATTTTTTCGTGGAATTGTGAATGCATACATCTTGCATTTGAAAACCATGGAAATGAGAGGATGCAGAGACGAACATGGGAGAGTTCCAAAAGGCAACTTGGGAAAAGCTTTCGGCTAATAAGTCACTTCGCGGAGCGGATTCCAGCAAATGAAGGGAAAACTCGGGCGGTTTGTTCAAGGATTCGTAAGATGTGTGGAGACCAAAGCACGAAGCTTACTGGCCAACGAGGTCGTAAAGAAACAATTTTTTGCTGTCCCGAATGCAATGTACCGCTCTGCGTACCAGTACTTCAAAAAGTACCACACAATGCGAGATTACACTTTGCAAAATTTTTTTATTCTTTCAATTTCAATGTCTTGTAAACCAAGCAAAAATATAAAATATTATTACAAATTATTTAGTTTTATTTATGAAACTTCAATTAGTAATGTTATTTTTTCATATACTGAAATAATTAACTATATATATGTACAGATAATTTTACAATTAAATAATGATAATGCGTAAAAACAACTTGCTCATTCGTCGCGACGAAATATAGCACTGTCTCATTCTTATTTACGGTGTAGCGCTACGTGTTATAGAGATAGAGCTACTTCCCGGGTCACGCTCTGACAGCGCGTAGCGCCACTATCATTGCTTTGATTGGTTTTGATTTAATATTTTAGTATGTCTTTTAATGTCAAAAGCTCTCGCATACCTAGGCGAAAATGTGTGACGAGAATGATGAGATTTGAGGATGCGAAAGAAGTATGTCAGAACCGCGACGCTTGGTGCTCCGTCCTCTCTGACTACCCCGTTAGGGATACAGTAGAGCATATGTATTGTATGTATGTATACATTTTAGTATAACATATAAATCAATGGATATTGGCAAAGGTTTACGTTCCTTGATTAAAAGTTCAGGTTCGGTGGTTTCGGAATAGGGATGATCAAAGCAAGTCCGAACATCTCAGTTTCCCCTTTTTAAACCCTCCTATGAACGTTTTTAAAATATGAAGTTGTAGGCACTTTGAAAGGGTGATAGAAAAGATACAGCAGCAGTTTTGTATGCAAGTGAGAAGTATGCGAGCGTCGATGACAGTTACTGTGCACTGAACATTGACCCATCGGTATGAACATGATCATTATTGGGGATCAATTAGTTAAATAAAATAGAATGAAACCACAAAATTCCGTTCCTTTATTTCTGCCAGTAACTTCCTGTGCAACTCACACGAACACAAGAATAACCTGAAGTCAAATGCAAAACATGTATACAAGGTTAATGTGAAAGGGGGTTTAAATCTGCCGGGGTTTCAAAGTGTCACTGTTGACTGTTATATTGCAGATATTTTGTTATTTTGTTTTACATACAAAAAAAACGTTCATTTAATAGGAAAAAAATGTACAACCTTATCATTATGTGCTATATTCTAAAAGTTTGCTAGCGAAGTAGCGATGTAAAAGCGCTGATATTAAGGTTGGCTAACCTTTACTTTTTTTCAACTTTGAGATGTTACACTAGAACTATCGACTTTTAGCAAAGTTGTACAACGCAAGTTTCCCGTTTTTATGAGTACTTTGAAACCCTTTCATATTTACCCATCCTTTCCAAATAACCTTGCATATGCAAAATTATGCAATGAAGTAGAAAACAGAACCAAGAAGTACGCACGACAATGTTATCGTAAAAATGAAGAAAGTAACGCTTAGATGGTTCGGACACATAGAGAGAATGAGTAATGAAAGACTGACGAAGAAAATCTACGGAGCGAAAGTGAGTGATAACAGAAGCCAAAGAAGACCAAGACTGATTTACGAAGATCAAATAGCCAGAGTGTTAGCTGATGTAATGTCAAAAGCACTCGAATAACTAGGCGAAAATGCCTGTGGAGAATGATGAGATTTGAGGAGGCGAAAGAAGTATGTATGTGCTCTCTGACTACACCGTTAGGGATGCAGCGTGAACGCGTGAACGGAACGGAACCTTTCGTGCATGAATCCGACTCGCTCTTGGCCGTTTTTTTTATTTAAGTATTACTACTACTACTACTAACATTTTTTGATAGTCCATAATAACATAAGTTTAAATCAGACAATAACGTCGTTATAAACAATGTTTTCATAAATACACATCAAAATAAATGAGCAACAAGTCAATACTTAAAGCAGTTGAAACGAATTGGCAGGAACCTGGAAACTGAGCGATAAACTCCGAATTGATCTGAACTACATAACGTTATCTCCAAAAATGTTTCTCAATGATAAATTAACCGAACGAGCGGCGTAAGTTTCAAACTTTCGAAGTTAGGATCAATCGATCGGACACGGAAAACAAAATGAGCCTTGTTCCTTTTACGGAATACAACTGACAGCAGTTGTACCTATATTTGAACTATACAGTTGAAATGTAGGTACAGCTAAAAAAAGTCGTCAAAAGTCAAAAGCACTCGCATACCTAGGCGAAAATGTGTGAGGAGAATGATGAGATTTAAGGAAGCGAAAGACGTGTGTAAGGACCGCGACTCCTGGCGCTCCGTCCTCTCTGACTACCCCGTTGGGGATACAGCGTGAAGTTATGTTATGTTATCTTATCGTTTACCTACTCAGTGTAAAAGCCATTTAAGCGCTCCAAAAGTACCTTTTTCTGACTTTACCTTTTTCACCATTACCATCACTGCTGGTCTCGTACGTTAGTTTATGTTACAAAATATATCCTATAACTGGCCAAATAACATTGCTATGAACTTAAAAAAATGAGCCCTCGCGGGACGCCTGGGAGATGTACATCAAATAGTTTTGTATATAAAATATGCATGAAATGAACCATTCATTAAAGGAAATAAATATGGCATAACCAAAAACAAAATATTCAGTTTAAAAAAGTTTGTTGACCTCCGTGGCGCAACGGCTAAGCGCGTCAGAAAGTAAACGGGGGTTGCCGGTTCGATTCCCGCCCCGAGTCTGGGTGTATGTATAATATGTATTTATTTACAAAAGAAAAGTATATAAGTTGTCTAGTACCCATAACACAAGCACTGTGCTGCTTACTTTGGGACTAGATGGCGCTGTGTGAAATATCTGAGTATATCATTATTATTATTATTAAAAAAATTCTTTAATTAAAAACAGGCAACATGTTCCAAAGTGAATAACAACGCTGCATACGCTATAAGTATATGAGTTCAGTACAAGCGCGTCGCTACGCGTTGCCATGTCGCGACGTTTCACGCCAAAAACATGTAAATCGAATAAATCGGACTCGCGTGAGAAAAACAAACGGACAGACAGACAGAGAGGCGTTGAATTTTATACGTAAAGATGATACATATGCGTATTGTTTCTGATGTCAGTTATGTTTCTATAATAATTCATATGTATTATTTAATCAGGTGTTACGTCAGAAGTTCCTTTACAATATATCGTATTTGTAAGATCCAGTGGGAGTAGTTTTTCTTTGCTTTTGTAGCTAGGGATGGGAATAGCACGGATGGGTACTGCCCTGATCCATTGTCAAATACGCAATGTTAAAACCCCGAACCAACTATTATAATGGACAAAGCCATAATGAGTTTTCGTGTTTCTCTGTCTATTTCATTGAGCGTAAAACAGTTCGCTACTGTATGTTTGGCAACGTCGCACTGTCGATGTTGGTGTAATTCGTGTCAGCTCAAGACGGACTCGACGTACAAAATATTGCATTAATGAAATAATAGTTTGCAAAATACCCATAAACCTTAAGCGTTTTGCCCAGTAGTATTCACAAAAATTAAAATATGTCATGTTCAGCTGTGTATTGTTGTCACGCACATTAGTACAGTTCTATAACCTCGTATTGGACTTTTTGGCGGGAGCAGGAGAAGTGAGGTTGTCATTTTATTTGGATTTTCTATTTTTTACATTTTTGGGAGTTTTAAAGTACAAACGTGATAGTATATTATGTTTTATAGTTTTGCGTAAGTGAAAAAAATGAAGTAGGTCTAAATAAACATGTGTAGCTGAAGTGCTCGCGCTCTTCCAAGAACTCCTTTATAACTTCAGCAAAGCCTACTATCACTTTACTGTAGGAGTTTTACGATAAGAAATAACTAATTTACTTGTGATTCTATTTATTAATACGTGACTTTGGCAAATGCGCTAATCTGTGCGCCATGCCATAAAGAATGAAAAAAAAAGGAAAAAGCAACCTTTATAGGATCAGTCCTATAAAACTTTTGCAAAATCTACTATCACTTTACTGAGGAGTTTTACGATAACAATTACTTGTTATAATACAATACATGACATTAGCAAATGTGCAAATGCGCTGATCTGTGCGCCATGCCATGAAGAAAGAAAAAAAAATCCATCCATTATGGTTCTTGTTCCAAGGTCAAAACTATTCTTTGGTACATTTGTCTTCAGATCTAGTTATATATATAGACATACATATCTTCTCGCCGTATCCCCATAATGGAGTAGTCTGAGAGGGCGGAGTGCTAAGATTCTTGGCCCTCACATATTTCCTTCGCCTCCTCGAATCCCATCATTCTCCTCACACGTTATGTCATGTAAAATACATAATTATTTGTAATATATAACCATTTAAATGTTTAAATGTAAAAATAAAGAAAGGAATGCTTAGATGGTTCGGGCACATGGAAAGAATGAGTGATGAAAGACTGACGAATAAAATATACAGAGCGAAAGTGAGTGGTAAAAGAAGGCAAGGAAGACCAAGGCTGACTTATGAAGATCAAATAGCCAGAGTGTTAGCAGACGGAAATGTCAAAAGCACTCGCATACCTAGGCGAAAATGTGTGAAGAGAATGATGAGATTTGAGGAAGCTAAAGAGGTGTGTAAGGACCGCGACTCCTGGCGCTCCGTCCTCTCTGGCTACCCCGTTGGGGATACAGCGTGAAGTTATGTTATATAACCATTTTCATTCAATTTAATAATGTTCTAGCAACGCAAGGGTTGTAACTTGACCCTTTACGTATTTCATGATTTAATAACCCTTTTGTCCAAATGGCATTATTTCTATAAAAGATCTTAATATTTTTAAGGACAACGGCATAACGGTGCATTAGAAATGTTTTATGGAGCGAAAATTTTAAGCGACGCAGAAATTGGCTATTACACGACGACGTTTCCCGTAGCAACTTTTATATTTCATCTTTTCCATTGTTTTAAAAATAAGAACAATGGAATAAGATTTAAAATAAAAATGGCTGCCTTTAAATACCCGTCATTTGCTTTTAGGTTAATTAAGACGAAATCATTTACACATTACATTATCTATATTTACTCATTGATATTATTAAGGAATAAAATCGTGTGTTTGTGCGTATGTTGGGGGTATTCTTTGGACCTACTGAACCGATTTCAAAAATTCTTTCACAAATAGGAAGCCAAATTATACGCGCGTGTCCAATATAATATTTTATTTTGATAAAGGAAGGTTTCTACTGAAGGCAAGTGAGGGCGAGTCGCTAAATAATTATAATATTATCTATTCACATATTGCAGCTATATTAAATTATTTATAACCATTACAAATCTATTAGTCGAAACTTATGAACTTAAATACCAGTGCGATTGAACTCAAAATGGGTTGCGTTCCACATTATTAGTTACTAGAAAAGTTTATAAAATTACTTAGCAATTTTTTATTGAAAAAATAGCCATTTCGAATCGTGGCAGGGTTTAGCTAGTTATAAATATTGTGTACTGGCAGTTCCCGCGACTTCGTCCGCGTGGAAAATCCATTCGTGGGTTTCCTGGGATAAAAGTGTTCCATAATATAGCCATTATGTATCGTGGCAGGGTTGCTAGTTATAAATATTATGTACTGGCAGTTCCCGCGACTTCGTCCGCGTGGAAAATTTATTCGTGGGTTTCCCGGGATAAGTGTTCCATAATATGAAAAGTTCCGATAGCTCAAACTGTCCTTACGAGACGTTAAGTTAGTTTTGCATCAAAGCATCCATGGATGTCATATTATATGCGTACCGAATTCAACAAAATCGGTTCAACGGTTAATATTTCTCATACTAAATCTCATCCCTTATTTCGTACCCTTAGAAATAGATTTAAAAAATAACAAGTAGCCTACTGTGTTTGTCTCCGTGCATAGACTCTGTACCAAATACCATCACAATCGGTTCCACCGTCTACCATTTCTCGTACAGTTTCATCCCCATTTTTACCCCATTAGGGGCAGACTTTTGATAAAAAAAATTGACGAAATGATTTAATAATAACAACAAAATTATTATATAACAATAATAGCTCTTTTGAACATAAACACACAGGTGAATTTGAATTCATTCGACAAATTTTTCTGGTGGTTCATATCAATATGCGTAATAAATTTATAGGTATCGAGTTTAAGCAGGTAAATTAATATATAAATAGCACAGCCTATATCGTTTTCGAACACACAAGTGCATGAATGCGCGCTTCTGGTCTCTGGCAGACACATATCCATTTGACAATAGCGTGATAATAACTTAACAGAGAATTTATTTATTTATTATGTTTATACAGAGCATAAACTTTTTGCTATAGAGTATAGAGAATCGAAATTCTACTGCACAGATACAAACAATATATAACACAAGGCGTTCCGTATAGAAGATCCCGGAATCCCTCGACATGCGTCGAGGACGTATACCGCAAGAGTGACTAGAGGGAACGATACTTTAATCACTAATTATAAAGACGTAATTTTGGCCGATTCACGCTTAACATTTTCTTATATTATTGTTAGCTATTTTCAATATTCGTGACTAAATGTTACAATCATAACTGATGATAACTGATGACAATAGATGCCAACACTGTTATTTCGAGGATGTTGCTAAGCGAAAGTAAGTGGCAGCAGAAGCCAAGGAATACCAAGGATAACTTATGAAGATCAAATAGCCAGAGTATTAGCTGACGGAAACGTCAAAAGCACTCTCAAACCTAGGCGAAAGTGTGTAAGGAGAATGATGAGAATTGAGGAGGTGAAAGAAGTATGTAAGGACCGCGATACTTGGCGCTCCGTCCTCTCTGACTGTGCCGTTAGGCATGACAGCTTGAGGATATGTATGTATGTTATTTGTGATTTAGTCAGTTGGTATTTTTCAATGTCAAAAATGAATCAGTTGAGAATTACACGAGTTATCTAAAGCACGTCTTTTCATTATAACTGCATATCTTTCCACCCACGTCAATATCCTCGAAGAACGAAAGATTTATTGTTAGTTGCCATTGCCAATATTATATTAAAATGTTAGCAATATTAGATTATAGTAATTCCAAAATCAATACTATACTGTCATGTTTGTAGCAAGTCAAGATTACATTGTTTAGTATTACAAGCAAAAATATAAATTTGGTGAACGAAGTGTTCAGTTCACTCACAGAAGGTTCAGAACGATATTGATGAAACGGTTTGCTTGGCTTAAAATCTCTAAACGGAATTTGTTTAAATCTATATGACCTAAAATGTATATTATAGTTCGCACAGAATTGCCTGATACACTCGGAATAACAATCAAAATGGACGAATGAAACCATTTGCTCTAAGAGCGTGTCCGTATTTTGTTGACCGACTTTCTGTACCTTTACCAATGTGCGTGACTAGGGAAGAGTTACAGTACAACAATAGACAGCTAAACATAAACATTTTTTAACCGCCTTCAAAAAGAAGGAGGAGGTTTTCAATTCGTTTGTATTTTTTCTGACTTTTTTGTGTTTGTTCTTGTTGTTTATTCTCTTGTTTCTCATTGAATTGAAGTTAATCATAGACCTGCCCTAGATATTTATTTAGGCCAAGGTCACTCAAAAGGGAGAATTAAAAGTATTAATAAAAAAAATTAAAAGTACGAAATAACTATCCTTTACTAAAAAATTTCACATATCTATCTGTGCGTCTGCTTCTCTTTGTGTTTGTATGTGGTCATAGCTCTTAAACGACTGTATCGATATACTCGCGGTATTTTTGTTTGAGAGTTGCACGTTTCGAGAATGTTCTTAGTTATGTTTGGTAAAAATTTTGTATGTTCGGTAGCTTTATTTTGTACCGTGTTTAATTAACTCGCTTCCTTGTCTTAGCGTACAAATTTTGCAATTGATTTTAAACTAACTCCAAGATGAGCTAGAAACTTGAAACTTTAAATATGGCTCAGACCTGAATAACAATGCAATATTAACCTCGTTTTCTTTCTGTCTATTCATTAGGTTTCCGTACAGTACCCTGTTGCTTAACGTCTCTGTTACTCATTAAAATATATAAAAAGGATAAAAAGTTTCCCAAGCACAATACTAAAAAGCAGGAAATGATTATTTCGATAAAAACTAAAAACATGAAACACATTTACATACAATACAATACAATACACTTTATTGCACCATAAATATACAAAAAAAAACAAATGATCAAAAACATAAAAATATAGTACAAAAGGCGGCCTTATTGCTGAACAGCAATTTCTTCCAGGCAACCTTTGGGTTATAGGATATATATTATGAAAATAGGAAGGCGACTAAGAGGAATCAAACTATCATAGATACTTTAACTATGCTTTAAATACATATACATACATACATATAAGTACAATACACCTACTACATAAATATATTAACAATAAGTACATAGTGCACAGCACATTGTTATAAAAAGTATTAGGAGAGCTAATTTGACAGAAAATGTTCCTTCACTCGCTTCTGGAATACACTGAGAGAAGAAACACACTTGATGTCCTCAGGCAGTGCGTTCCACAAACGAGTAGCTCGCAGAGTAAAGGAATTGGAATAGAAATTAGAAGCGTGAACTGGGATATTAAGAGTGAGCATACGGGAAGGTCGAAGGGTTCGATTAGCAGTAGAGGAGTGGAAAACAAAACGGTTTTTCAGATAAGACGGAGTAGTGGGAAGGAATAAGACAGAGTATAAAAGAGAAAGAACATGATAATCTCTTCGACGACGGATAGCTAGCCATTTAAGTTGGGAACGGAAAGTGGAAACATGATCAAATTTACGCAGATTAAAAATGAATCGAATAGACAGGTTTTGCAGACGTACATACCTACATACATGTACAACAGTACATGTGTGTAGTACTTGGAATGTCAACGATTACACTCTATACTCCTGTATAGAGTGTAATCGTTGACGAAACACAACAGTTCATATCATTTGTAATGCAATAAATTGTTTGTGACCTCGGCGAAATTTTCATCCATCATTTATTTATCCATTGCATACGCCTCACGTTTTCATTTTAATTCATACACGCTTCATACACAAGCTTCATATCTATTTAAAATTATTTTATCCCTTTAGTCCATTTTAAAACGAGTTTTTTTTTTATTTAAATAATTTTAAATATTTATTTTTGATTGCTTTACTTTTGAAGTACTTAACTTGTTAAGTGTATGGTTCTACTACGCCTTTTTAACCCCAAATCCATAGCTAAGACTGAAATAGCATCGCAACAGAAAGAAAACACAGTAGAATAAAAAATGAAAGAAAATAATCTAGAACTTCCATTGAAGTTTATTGTTGGCTGCCAAAATGTAACAATGGCGAAGAAACGATAAAAAAACGACAAACAATGAAACGGTAAGACCAAAATTAGAAAGATAATGGAATATAAGGTCCAAGGTTGCGATATTGTAAACAATTTTTACCCAATTACACATTGCGTGATGAAATTGAAATCTCATTGTTGAGAAAATACAAACATAAACAATATTATAGAAAGAAAAAAGTAGTCCCTAAGCTTATCTGAATAGACAACAATCATTTTTATGGCTTGGCAACTTAAAAGGAAAATGGAACCCGTGTAAGGACACTCATGCATCTGTCCGTCTATCAAAGTCGATTTACTCAAAACTTATATGACATACAAACTTTTAATTTGGCGTAATGATATACCGTGGTAACCCACATATTGTAAAATGAAATTGAACCTTTTTAAGATCAATCGTGCATCCGCCATCTGTTTGTATATCAAAGTCGATTTACTCAAAAATTATATAACATACAAACTTTTAATTTGGCGTAATGATATACCGTGGTAACCCACATATTGTAAAATGGAATTGAACCTTTTTAAGATCAATCGTGCGTCCGCCATCTGTCTGTATATCAAATTCGATTTACTTAAAAATTATATGACGTACAAACTTTTAATTTGGCGCAACGGTACAACGTGGTAACCCACATTTGGTGGAATCGAATTGAACCATTTTAAGGTCGCTCATGCGTCTGCTGTCTGTTCTTGTGTTACAGATGACTTATGCCAAAATTACATGATAAATAGTTGGAATTTGGCATAATGATACACGTTAGTAACCCATATTTTGTGCAATTAAAATCGAACCTTTTAAAGGTCATTCACGCGACCGCCCTCAGTACGTCTGTCAAAGTCAATTTAATCAAAAATTATGTGACATATACAAACTTGAATTTGACATAATGCTACACATCAGTAACCCACATTTTGTGCAGTTTATACTTTATAATATTCATAAAAGAAATAAAGAGGATAAATAATTAAGTACTCGAAATCCACTTAACTTTCCACGCCCGCCCCAAAAATTACTAGACATCAAACACAATTTCGCGCAGTATTCCTAATTGGGTAGTCAGAGATGATAAAACGCCAAACACCGTGGTCCTTACTTATTTCTTTTGTGTTTTCAAATCCCATCATTCTCCTCAGATACTTTGACTTAGGTATACAATTGCATTTGACTCCGTTGTACGCTATCAAGGCCTAGATACGACCGAAATCGAATGAAAGATAAATGCACTAGAAATGCGATCTCTTAAAAATATGCATGGTGTTACCCTCGCGGACTAGATAAGCGATAAAGAGATGCGAATTATAACAGGGTTAGACGACAATGTTATTGTATTAATGAAGAAAGAAATGCTTAAATGGTTTGGACACGTGGAAAGAATGAGTGATGAAAGACCGACGAAGAAGATTTACAGAATCAAAATCAGTGGTAGCAAAAGCCAAGGAAGACCAAGACTGATTTATAAGACGATCACATTGCAGATTTTTACATGTAAGGTAACGCTACTTGTTTCCTCGTTTGTTTTAAAGGATAATGGGCAAATTGTTCCAAGGAGCAACAATGTAGGTCGCAGCTAAACTCTTATACTACTACTATTATAAAACTGTACAGGAATATATCAGTTTAAAGAACAACACGTAACGTCGCACTATAAAAATACGTTATTAAAAAATAATGTTATCAGTAAAATAACGTAATTTATGATAACGTTATTTTTATAACAACTAAACTACAACTATAGTTGTCAAAAAATAAAAGGCCCGTTTTGACATTTGAGAAAGACCCTAGAATGTATCTTGGAACGAAACTGAAAGAAACAATAAAATAATAATTAATTACATAGTGTTTTAAAAAAATACATACATTTTTTTGGCGCGTTAAATAATATGATGGAATATATTGCGAGTATTCTTTTTGCGCTTACTTTATAGTAGCATGCAATTTCTAATTCACTCTCAAAAACAGTTACGTTCTCAGTCTTTTTTTTTTAAATACTAGTGTTGTAACCAATTAATTACTGAATTTCATCAGCTTCATTCGATTTTAATAGTAATTAAATATTGTGTAGTGATCTTTACTGCAAAGAATGAGCTTAGCGCTCAAAGCCATAAATAAAATTTTGAATTGGCGACACTGGTTTCTATAGAATGGCTTGTCTCTGACCAAGCGGCACGTGACTTAGCGTCCACGCGCGCACTGCGCAGTCTTTCGTTCGCCATCTTGTGAAGTTGACTGTGCGCTCGTTTATGTTGATTTAAAGATAATGATTTGGACTCGATTTTGGTGTTTGTTGTTAATTTTGCACAGACAGTCTTTTTGAGGGCGATGAACAAAATCACAAATTGGGACAATGTCATATTATTGATGAGACTTGGCTGAACTCGAATCATACCGTGCCGCAGTCGCGGACGCATGATACCAAAGCATCTTGCTCAAAAGTGCCAATGGGAAAACGTGGACGCCTAATAATCTGCCACGCCGGATCAGCCGGGGGAGGTTTTGTGAATTATGCCTTACTCGCATTCGAGTCTAAAAGTACAAAAGAATATCACGAAGAACTGGACGCAAATAAATTCACAGAGTGGTTTACTAACTTGTTAACAAACCTCCCTGAACAGTGCATAATCATTATGGACAATGCATCTTACCATTCAGTTCAAATAGATAAAGCACCTACTCAAGCAAACAAAAAGGCTGATTTAGTGGCATGGCTACAAAGACAAGGCTTTGAAGCTGACATGAAATTGTTGAAAGCTGAATTGCTGGAACTGGTAAAAGAAAATAAAGCTGCGAAACTAAAATATAAAATTGATGAATTGGGACTTCAGCATGGACACAAAGTGATAAGAACGCCGCCGTACCATTGTCAGTACAATGCTATTGAGTTGATTTAGGGTCAAGTCAAAGGATACGCAGCTCGCCACAATACAAAGCCGCCATTCTCCACTAAGAAAATGGTGACATTGCTGAAAGAAGCTTGTTCCAAAATTACTAAAGAAGACTGGGCAAAAGTGGTAGAAAAAAACTAAAAATAATAAAGGAAGATTTCGACAAAGACGTCAATATTGATAATATGATTGAAAATGAAATAATTATATTTACAGGTGACGATAGCTCAACTGACGATTTTGGCTCATCATCCGAAGAAAATGATTAAATGAAGATTCAATCACTTTCGCTTTTTCTTGATTTTTTGTGAATGAGTGAATGTTATTGTAACTAAAAATATTAAATTAAATATAAATTGACCTTTCGTACCATTGTATCATTTCAAAATACCTACAATATTAAAGTTTAAGTTAAATTTTCTAATCACAACTTTAATGCAATGCACTTTACAATACATAATCAAATCGATCAAATACTCATACAAACTTGAACCGATTTATCGTGAGTATCGAGTACCGAGTCGTATGGTTACTTCACTAGTTACGTCGCGATGACAAATGTAAAACGGGTCTTTTATTTTTTGACAACTATACTATAACCGGAGCGTTGTCACCCTTGTGGACAAAATAAGCAACGAAGTATGACAGGGTTGCACGACAGTGTTAATGTAATAACGAAGAAAGGAATACTTAGATGGTTCGGGCACATAGAGAGAATGAGTGATGAAAGACACGAAGGTAAAAGACACCAAGGAAGAACAAGGCTGACTTATGAAGATTAATTAGCCAGAGACGAAAATGTCAAAAGCACTCGCATACCTTAGCGAAAGTGTGTGAGGAGAATGATGAGATTAGAGGAAGCGAAAGCAGTATATAAGGACCGTGAAGCTTGGCGCACCGTCTTATTTGACTACCCCGTTAGGGATACAGCATGAAAATATGCATATGTACTAACAAATAACGTTATTAATAAAATAACGTCATTAATGATAACGTTATTTTTATAACAACTGAGGTACTATGAGTCAATGTGGCAACACTGGATTTCGTACCACATAACTTAAAACCCGGACTCACTGTATTCTTCGCGCCATGGCATTACGTCTTTTTTTATTTGGTCTGAGTTAAAAGCTAAAACGAAATCAAAAATATTAAGATTAATTGATATTAAGATAATTGTAATTTATTCATATCACTGTAATCCTACCGGGTTAATTACAATAATCCGAGCATCACGATTATCCTACAATATAAGCAGTATTCTATATGTATGTCGTGGTGAGTTCATATAGTTAGGCAGATCACGATGTACCCGGAATTTCGTGAATTGCCACGATTTCATGTAATAACTTTTTGTTCAGTTCTCGGACCACGAAACAGAATGGATAGAGCCTTAACAAGTTGCCGCTCTAACCACCGTGTGTCCACAAGTAACCACAAGTAAAACAGCTATAGTAAGTATGACAACCTCACATTGTCAGTGTAATTCATGCCAGCTTATGAATCAGTCATGAAATAATTATTTGCAAAGTACTAGTAAATCTTAAGTGTTTTGGCTCCTATTATTCACAAAAAACAATCAATCATGTATTGTATGTATCTGTGTATAGTTGTACTGTGAGCTGTAACCTTCCCTAGTCACGCACATTAGTAAAAATCTAGAAACTCGGTCAACAATAAAGGACACCGTAAGGACACTTAGAGCAATTTGTCCGTTCATTGTGACACTTGGTCCGAGGGCTAACCCGTATCATTTGTCCAATGGAATAGATGCATCGGTGAGAGCAATACTTCTATGGATATTCTAACTGCTTTGACACATCTATTGACATAACTTAGAGCGCTTGTATTTCGTGCCGCTACGTCGCTGAGGACGCTCTCTTCGCATTTTCCGACAGACGATGACGACGGAACGACAACCGATCAGCTTATCTGATAATAAATGTCTGTCGCATATCATCATGTCTGTCGAATATCATGTCGCACTGGTGAGTCAGCTTATTTGATTTTTCTCACCGTTGCTGCTTAGGCACGGCGTCTGAGTTATTTATAAAGTCTATAATTAAAACACAATGCTACAATTACATGCAAAATAAGTTAATATTTTTTATATGTCCTACCCCGGGGTTTAATCTATCTCCATACCAAATTCCATTGCAATAAGACGAACGCTATGGCAGCCCATAAATATGAACAAACAAACATTGTATTTTATACATACATACATACATACATGTAAAGTTATTGTTATAAAGGTATTTTACTAATATTAATATATTTTTAGGGTTCCGTACATCCAATGAATTTGTAAAACGGAATGTGTACATACATACATACATACCTACATACCTACATATTAGCTTCACGCTGTATCCCTAACGGGGCACTGAATATGTAAAGGGAGAATTGGCATAAAGCCGATTTACCCTGCAGAATTGATATCCTCAACTCAAACGATTGGCATTTGGAGACAATCGCTGAGTCTAATTAATGTTTTTCGTTCTCTAGGATACCAATGTCGGTGGAAACGTAGGATAATATAATTAAAATATAATGAAAAAAATATAATGAAAAGATGTGCTTTCGTTACCTTGTGTAATTCTCTACTGACTCATTTTTTGACATTTAAAAATACCAACTTACTAAATCAAAAATAAAATATTATTAATAGGTGGCAACACTCTTGAAATGACAGTTGTACATTAATCAACGATTATAATTATAACATTCGAACACGATTATTGAAAATAACTAACACATTGAACAGTGCCATAGTTATTAGTTCGTTATAAAAACTTTTAAACTTTCGCGTTACATTAAGTATATTCAAAACGGGAAATTAAGGCGACGCATTGGAAATTTTGACGGCAGGCATCTCATATTTTCTAAGTGACTGCTAAACGTATGAAAGTGTGATTTAGTAACCTCATTTGTCATTTTATTGACTTCATTTTGACAGTTACGATACACAATTAATTAACTTTTGAAACACAAAAAAAATATCAAATTAACCTCTTTTAAAACAGAAATTTTCTGTATAGTTATACTAATGTAAACATATTCTTCAAAATGCCAGATGGATTTTTTAAAATTAACTATAGTTTCTAAAATAAGCGAAAATAACTGTTTATTCGTATTTTTTGTAAGCTGGCACGCGCACGTTTGCATATAACAGGTCTATTTTAGATTAAATTATTCTTTATCAATGCGTCGCTTTAACGCAATTAGTTTTGCAACTCGTCGAAACGTCAAGCCAAAATAAAAGGTAATCGCGTTAATTTCCCGTTTTAGATATTCTATTAGTTCGCCATATTGTAAAATGGTAGATTTTCACGGAATGCTCAGACACATAACGATCTTCCAAATTCTGCAATCGTGCAACGACATATGTACGATACCTGAATATATTTTATCAAGGACACAATTTACTTACCTCCACCGGTATTACGGTTATACCAAACCTATGAGAATCTTATTGCATACCTTACATGTAGATAGTATGCTTATAATATACTAGATGTGTCCCGCAGTTTCACCACGATTAAGATATTTTTCGGGATAAAAGTAGCCTAGTAGTTTACTTTGAAAAGTATTCTACCTGCCATTGAAATTTCCATCAAAATAGAATCAGTCGTTTTAGAGTTAGCCCGGATAAATAAACAACAGGCAGACAAAAACTAAAAACTTTTGTTTGGGTTTTGTTAACGTGCAAAAAACTATCTGAGATTAAGAATAAGCCTTTACTTAAAAAATTTAAAATGTTGCAAACAAATCATTACTGACAGATAGCTGAATGAGTTTTGAGCTGTGAATTCTGTGTACTTGTGAGCTGTGTGCTGTTTCGATTCTGTGGAGAGTATTGCAAGGGAAAACAA
Organism: Zeuzera pyrina; assembly: GCA_907165235.1. Lineage (NCBI taxonomy): Eukaryota > Metazoa > Arthropoda > Insecta > Lepidoptera > Cossidae > Zeuzera > Zeuzera pyrina. Next base: position 21,168,017 of record OU015636.1, read on the forward strand.
AGTTTATTTTATATTTATGGTTGTCAACGCCGGTACTAATCGCACGACGTAGGTGAGGAGGGACGCGGTTGAGGAACTCGATGGAGAGGTGAAAGGAAGAACATACTTGGCCACCTAACAGAGCACACCTGTCCTTAAAATATTTTAATTGAATAAATAAGCGATGTGAAACCTTTAATCTAAGGTTACACCGTGTTATTTTCGGACATAAAAAATAAGTATCAATTAAATTGTGTGGTCATTCTTGAACAATTGTCGAATTTCGCCACTAGGTGACCACTACTACAAATAGATCTTCCTCGGTAAATGTTCTAAATGGTGATATAATCGGCATCATTGAGAAGTATAGAAGTTATAAGCGAATACACACACAAAGGCGAATTGTGACTTTCTGTTTATGCTAGTGTCTCATAGATACAAGAACGCAGAAATCCACATATTCTCTTGCTTTATAATATTCTTCATTCTTCTTCGTCACCTTCTTATCTTAAAAAACGATTCATAATTTTCCGACCTTCCAATAAACTGTGTCGCTCTCATATTCATACTTTACTTCGAAGTCCTTCTCACTCCACTGAATTATTTTCTAAATCCTTTACTGTCCAAGCGGCTAGGTTGTGGAATGCTTTTCCCTATCAAATTCGAGAGAGCCAGTCAATTGTGTGTTTCAAACGCGCTGTTAAGGAGCATGTTCTCTACATGTACCTTTCTGCTTGTGTATTGCGTGTGGGCAATAGATATTTAAATGAAATTAATAAAATACATACAAATAAATACAATCGAAGTGTCTGTCTGTGATTTGGAAATAACGGTTTATTCTTTCCTTATACGGTATTACGGTTATTTGCCCGTAACCAAAACCCAAACACGCTTTTTTTATCATACATTTTTATGTGTCTGTTTGTTTGTCCGGGCTAATTCCCGGACAAACAAACAGACGAAACGACTACACTGATTTTGACGGGACGTTCATTGGCAGATAGAAGACTTTTCACAAAGTAATTTAAGCTGCTTCTTATATCGCAAAAATACCAAATTAGACGGGTGTAAAATCGCGAGGCGCTAGTACTGAGTTTGTATAACTATACGACGCGTTGCCAAGTCGCCACGCCGACACCCGGTCTGACCCACAAAGTACAATATTTAAGGAAAAGAGGTATCAGTCGAAATTCTCAATCTAGTGCCATCAAAAGCCAGCAAAACTGCACTGAACTCGAACGCAACCGAGCTATCTCTAGTTCTCAGTTAAAGGGTGAAAAAGTGAAATAAATAATGTCAAAAACTAGCAATGACTTCTAATTATGCTACCGCTATACTACTTCGAAGGCCAAAAATTCATATGAATAATTTTTGTATGGAGTGAAATGACCCTGGTCTGACCCACCGCATGAGATTGATACTACTCTGTGACAGATAAAAACGTTATGTAAGCATATGTAAATAATGGAATGTCTACTAGTCTTAAACAAATAAGTTTAAAACTGAAACCTGACTACGAAAAAGAATAAAACAATTTTGAACAGCCCTGTAACGTTAAATTTAATGAAACAGAACATTATGAGAATTTCTATTACAATTTAGTGGCAAAACCATGCTGCCTTATATATTTTATTCATAAATTCTTTGTCTAAGATAGATTGTTATTGAACAAATAAATTTTATATATATACATTACTAGCGAATCGCCCCGGCTTCGCACGTGTAGAATTTTTTTGATAATAAAATATAGCCTATGCTAGTTGCTGATAATGTATTTTACTACAGGTGAAAAAATTTTTGAAATCGGTCCAGTACTTTTTGAGTTTATCCATTACATACAAAATTTACCTCTTTATGATATTAGCACAGATTAATTTTAGTATAGAAAATATAATGTGTTTTATTATAGTATGTCATAAAGTCATAATAGATAACCTAAAGGGGACAAGCATCAAAATATCACAAACCTTTGACCGTTCCTTATCTGTAAAAAAACCGGCCATTTAGCTGGGTTGGGTTTTTGACAGATATTTTTGTTTTTTTTATTCTAAATTGTTTGTGGCGTGTCGGATCACGAGTTTGAAAAGTCCTATACTCGGGATGGAAAATATTCATTTAAAAAAGTACCATCACATTTTCTTACTATGTTCTTCAAGATCAGTCAAGCCGTTCTTGAGTTATAAAAGCACACACAGACAGAAATACAGACAACAATTTAAAAAACGCTAGAATCGAAGTCAGTGAGTCATAAAACGACTATTTATCTCAAAATTTGCAAAAAAATCGAAATTACAGACAGACGCTAGAGATTTATATAGACTATCTATGGTGGGAATTGCGCGGGAAACGTGTACGTTACCACTTATCAGTTCCACTATTTTATATGCTTACGTTAAACGTGGCTATACTGTCTTTTTAAAATAGTTCAACACGCAAGATTTACTCATTGTACCTAATATTAAAATGAGGTAAAATGACTGCTTGCTTACTGTGAATATTATTGTGAATGAAATTTTAAATATGAATTAAATTACTGTGAATGACACGTAGATAAGAAAGAAAACTACTTAGCCGATTCAAAAATTCTTTCACCTATAGAAAGCTGCATTATTAGAGAGTAACATAAGCTGTATTTTGTTTGCAAAAAAAATTTTAGCCATGCGATGCCAGGGCGAGTCGCTAGTTATAAATAAAATCTTGCCTCGATGGTTATTATAATTTGCGATAATTTTCTAAAGGCGAAAGAACCTCTGAATAAAATATTATACGCGGTAAAGTACATTGTTCCGTTAATTCTCTTGAATAAATAAATAACGTTTTGTAAAATTGATTAAATGGCAGTAATATATGTCAATAGCATCATAAGAATTGTCGATAGACAATGGTCGGTTTATTAATTTACCGTCGAACGATTTTATCGCCACGATTTTATCTTCCACGATACAACATGGAAGCAAAATCTATGCAATTACATGAAGACACTATTAAATTTCCGTCGATGATAACGTTTTGCTGTGGACGTTATCGTGGACGAAAGAGCATCTTCTTGCAATTGATGTTTAACATACACAATCTCGAACCAGAAAAAATGTAGAAAACATGGCCGACTTCCGCCTCATGCGTAACCGAATTCCCTACTCCCGGCCGGATACGTAGGGCTGTTGCGTTGGGTGCGAGATGCGGAGAGCATCTCGTTTAGCTACACATTTAGTATATAATAATAAAGAACAAGTTTTTCATGTTTGTTAAATTTAATTTCTTGTAGTTATGTTGAAGAGTGATAACTCTGGAATCGAATAACTAAAATTATTCAGCCTTCTAAGAATATTATAATATATAATTATTTAAACGATTTAGATATTTTTGTATTCGTGACTACGCGAAGAAAGGATTGAAGACAAAGGGAAGCGGTCGCAAGTTTGAGTTACGTGCGACCCTGACCGCGGCGCTACAATAATTGCCCATATACGCCAAAAAATTGCCGTCGTGCGTGCCACGACCCACGACGCGTGTGAATTAACGCGCACACACACAAATTACACGTGGATTTCAATGAAGACATCCTACTGTTATGTTTATACTGTGCTCGAACGCAGCTGATATTACTGGCAAGTGGCGATTAGTGAGACTGGGGCTTCGCACGAGTGCTTTGTGGACTAGATTACAGAACGTCGATATTTCTCTAACATAGCATAAGATATTTTCGCGCTATATCCCTAATGGATAGTCAAAAAGGACGGAGCGGTAAGCATCGCGGTCTTTACTTTCACCTCCTCAAATAGATACGCGAATGGTTTTGACATTTCCGTAAGCTATAATAATCTAAAAGCTAACAATAATCTAAAAGCTAATAACAATCGGTAAGCTAAAATAATAACAATATCCGTAATATAGGCACTGGCTATTTAATCTTCATAAGTCAGCCTTAATCTTCCTTGACTTCCATTAGTAAATACTTGTTTTGTGAATTTTATTTGCCACTGTTTCTTTAGGTAGGTAACTACTGTTGTTTCCATTTTATTCAAAAAAAATTACTATCAACGTTGCCGTTAGTCAAACACGTTAAAATTAAGAGTCCGCCAATGCAGACATTGGTGTATTTCGCGACCTAGATCTTGATATCTAAGAAGACTGTTGCCCGATTTCACCAAAGTCCCTTAACACTTAGCGAACCCCAAAAACCGGTTAGGGTTTCGCTAACAATGACATTTTCATAATAGTTTCGGTTTTAGAGGTTCGCTAAGTATTTAGGTAACTTTAGTGAAATCGGTCATGAGAGTTAGATATTTGGACACATACAACTTCAACTCTATTTTGAAATCCTTAAACGTGGAAACACTTGGAGAGAAAAATCTCGATAAAAAAACAGAGAAAAGCCTGTTTTACACAAAGATCCAGTTGTGTCTCCGAAATTGTACAGAATTTTAAAATGATTTCTATTAAAATGGATAGATAATTATAATATCTCAAATCTTTAAAACCAGTTTTTTAATTGGCAATGTAGTTTCCTTACAAATTTCAAATATGTGCACAAAGGTTGAGATTTCTCCGTAGTGAAATATGATCAAGACGCAACTGTGAAAATCAACGTTTTGTATATAATAATTGATAGAGCAAGATAGATTGATAGATGATGATTGAGCAAGAGAGAATTTCAAAAAAGTAGCCTATGTCATTCTCAAGGGCCTTAATCTACCTCTATTCTTTTCATCGAAGTCGGTACAGCGGTTTAGCCATATACAAACAGTACAAAGTTTAACTGCCTCCCACTTTTGCGAGTGGAATATTTCAAAAATGTGAAACACGTGCCTCATTATTTTTAATAAGCAATATTTGTATTCAATTTCACAGCCAAATTTCGTTCTATATAAAAATTTCATATAAAACTCAACACCTCCCTTCCTTCCTTAAAAAGTGTTAATTAATTTCTAAATTTCATTAAAATTAGTCCAACGTTTAGGCCTGAAAAGGTAACAGAACAACAAACAGAGCTACTTTCGAATTTGTAACGTTGTATGTATTACTAGCGAACGCCCGCGACTTCGTTCGCGTGAATCTCAAAGACACGTAATGTCTTTATAAATTATATAGCCTATGTATTATTCTGATTTATGAGCTATGTAATATAGCTCGTACATCAGAATAACACATTATTGTATAGTTTCAACATAATCAGTTCAGTAGTTTTTTTGTGAAACAGTAACAAACATCCATCCATCCTCACAAACTTTCGCATTTAAAATATTAGTACGATATTAATATCATAGTAGGATGAATGGATATGGCAGTAAAGATTGTGGTATCCATTTTAAAAGTCCAGTAGGTACTTAGTTTGAGGTCACACAATGGTGTGTCCAGAATATAAAAAAACGTTATATAGATACCGCATACCTAGGCGAAAATGTGTGAGGAGAATGATGAGATTTGAGGAAGCGAAAGAGGTGTGTAAGGACCGCGACTCCTGGCGCTCCGTCCTCTCTGACTACCCCGTTGGGGATACAGCGTGAAGTTATGTTATGTTATATAGATATATACTCATACATATATAAGTAGTATGTATATATGGTAATATATAATATGGTAATATACTATATATTCTTACCCGGTTTGTCGAGGTCGCTGATGAACTCCTCGGTCTCAACATAAGCTTCAGCGATGGCCACCATCACCAGGACGAGCAGGAGCAACGCATACCGCGCGCTCTCACTCCGCGACTTTGACTCACACATCTAATTGACCCCTCCATACAATCCACATGAAAAATTATATTCAGCTAAATATACACTATCTGTTTCAACAATAAAATTTCATAATTAAAAACCTTCATATATCAAATCTGGAAACGATACCATTAATCTCTCTCGCTTGTCAAATCCGTCATATGTTACAGGCCGATGTTTACACGCATATTTCAAAGTTTAGAACTAAACATCGTCGAGGCATTCACAGGGTGTAGCCACAAACACAAGCGCACATGTTTTACGGCAGTAAACAAAACGCGTTTCGGCCGCGAAACGCGTAAGAAACGGGCGTGCGTACAACCCCGCGCCGCAGGGCATACTGATCGAAAACCGATAGGGAAGCAACAATCGTACAGATAAGAGGCACGTGGAATACACAATCTTGAATTTCGAAAGTGACATGCTCATTGTGGCCATTCGACATGATAATTCGAAGGACACCAAGTACCAGTCAAGCGATGACAATCGAACGCTCAGGACTTAAGGAACGGCGAAGCGAAAAAACATTCAACGTCGAATTCTTTATTAAATTCATTTTGTGCCTTATTTTTTGTTTACGTACTGTATTTTGAATAATCAATATTTTGTAATATCGGCAATTTTCGTTTCGCAAGTTCGTAATATTGCTCTTAAGATACTACAATATATTTTTATTATACACGAGTTATTACTTATTATTAATTGATTTCAATATGTTGTATTAGTTATATGTACTTCATATATATATATCTATCTATATATTAATACGTGAAGTGAAAACTTGGTTCCCTTTTTAAGAAAATTGCGCGAACGGAGGAGTGAGATATTTGGTACACTGAAATTTATATGGAGAAGGACTGGAGAAAGCTAATATTTTTTAATCATATGCATTAGAAATATTAAATTAAACAAATCACTCAATGTTTACGTTCATTCAGCCAATGTCAAAAGGACTGTCAATTTCAAAACTCATAATATTTTGTCATCACATATAAGTAAACTCATTGGATCAAACAGTTGCACAGAGTAGAGATTGTCGCCAAAAATTTATATTATAAGTTTATATTTACGGTCGAATTTCGACCACAGGGCGACCTCTACTCATCTAGTCTACATAAACATCCAACTTATGTATAAATATGTAATGTAACTAAATATTCCGCTAAAATTGATTATGGCAACTTGTAAACGTTATAAACTTTTTAAATATTTGTAATAAAACTGGCCAAGCGTAAGTCGGAATTCACACCAAGGGTTACGTACCGTGGAAGGAAAATAAAATCGCGTACCTAACTAAATTTGTTATAAAAGGATGTTTCTATAATTTCTAAAAACTGTGCTAGTTAGCAAGACATCATTTTATTTTTTCTGTAATAATTAAACAGCCATCTAATAACTCTCATGGTTTCAGATTTGTGCCTTTGAAAACTGGAGATAAGGGCTGGGATGATATTTTTGACATATTTTTCATCGTAACTGAAACACTATGCGGTATAAAAGGTAAAAATAATACATTTTATAAATGCAAACGGAGCTATTTCATGTGGTAATCCTACTCGACCGAGTAACTTTAAAATATTGACCCACTCTATAGACTCCTTTGAAATAAAAATCAAAATATTTTTTATTTTTTTTTTTTAATAACAACGTGTGGACGTTATTTAAAAACCATTCCAAATTTGGTATCGAATGCATTAATAGCTGCTGAAATAAGTAGCTGTGACAGACAAAAAGGCAAACGAACGAAGTCGTACCAAGTGAGCTCTTATCTCAAGTACGAATAACCTTATTGTTGAAGTGTTGTAAAACCTTAAAATTAATATTAATAACACTGAGGTCTATAGTCACTTAAAAAAATTAAGCTTATAAGCCAACGCAACAAAAGATAATGCTATTTATGTATTCAAGCAATAACCTATACTTCCATTAGTTCTAGACTCATGAAATTTGCCAAGAAGCAAGGTCTCACAGCACGAAAAAAAGGAAAATCTAGAAATTACGAATTTGCGCCAATTTACCATACTTTTTTGCCGTTACAAACTTACATTTGCAGTTGGAGATTATGGGTTTAAGTAGTTTAAACGTGTCTTTCAACTGCAAAGTTAAGTTTGTTTTCGAATGCGCCATATTTTTTTGGTAAACACATACTTATAATACATTGTAGTATAGATAGTATAAATCTGGAATATAGCGACTCATACAAATAAAGAAATGTCAGGTAAAACACAAAACATAAACAAATGTCATGCAAAATAAAGAGTGGTCACGTAAATGAAATCACATGTAAATGTTTTGTATAAATAATCACATCACCTCCTTCTTTTATCCATAATCGGATAGTAAATAGCTTTCCAGAACTTAATTTCAAAGCCTTATTACGTCTAAACAGTGAAACGACGGAAAGTTGGATTCTTTACTACGAGAACTTATAGAAATCTAAGTAAAAGACTTTTGCAGTATTCATTGCTTCTTTATTCACTATAAGACAAAATAAAAGCAATGTTAGAGAAGAAATAGTTACTGCAAATTAGTACTGAATTATGTCAGTATACTAAAGTGGTTGTTTTGATGTAAGTAGCCACAAACGAAACACATGAAGAGTTAAATTATTTTATGTCGTGAGATATACACAGCACAGAGAAAACATAATTGAAATGATTACTGTTTTAATAGTTGAGAAGCTAAAGTCAGGCCACAAAATAAAAAACATTTTATGCCAAATATCATAGGTTTCAAGTTATCACTGATTGGAAACATATTTATACAACTTCCTTTCACTAAAAATGAACGTACGATCCGTTTCATTACAATAACCTATTAAGGTAAACAATCTTTTGGCGTCTTTTTAGATAAAACGGGTGATATACGAATGTGATATATTTGTATGAAATACAATTTATTGCAAATTATCCGTATGATAAATACTATAATTTATGTTCAAATCTTTTTAAAATATTTTAATACGTCTTATTTTTTATTTTTTATTTTTATGATAACTAGGTCCGCGTTTGACTTTTGTTTAATGGAATGAAACATTGAACCGCATTTATCTTTTTATTATAGCAAATTAGCTTTAATAGTTCATATAATAATAACTATGTATGTCAAATCTCCGACAAAAGTAACCCGCACGCTTGTTATCTAACTTGCAGTCAGCATAGCCAAATATCGCGCGATATCTGCCGTCAAAACGAAACTATGTGTAATGAAATTTGTATAGTGACGCTAAATCTACTGCGAAAAGTGCATTTTACGGTCATGGTGCAATAGACACGCAATCGTGATACATGATACCAATTTTTTATTACAATTGGTCACCGGTCACGCAGTGTTCGCGTGGCTGTCGCTGTCTGCTAATTTTTAGGCAATAACCCCGCCGTTTCGATTTAACCAAATATAACGACAAATAGCTTTAAAGTGATAAATTTAATATTTACGTGTGAAAGAAACTAAGAAGTAAGAACATTCTCGAAAATGATGTATAGAAAATTAAAATGCACAAAAAACCAAATGTATTAAATTTTCCCTTTCTAATGTACCCAGAATCCATGATAAAATAGAACTGGGTGGGAAACAGTTAGAATTAGTTAAGTCTGCCAGTTTTCTTGGTTTAACAGTAGATAGTAAATTGCAATGGGCGGATTATGTCGAGGCATTGGCTAGTAAGCTCGGTTCCGCGATATATGCCATTAGACGCATTAGGCAATTGACGGATGCGCGGATACGGCTAGGTTGGTGTACTTCGCATATTTTCATAGCCTAATGTCCTATGGCCTTTTGCTGTGGGGATCAGCGGCGCATTTTTATTTATTTTTTTTTTTGATTATGTATACGAGGAAAAATATAGATCGATTTATAAAAAAAGGGATATTGGTGGTATGGAAACCCGAGGTCGTGATAAATTGGTTATTCCAAAATTTAAATTACATAAGTCAAATGTTTCGTTTTTGGGTAATTGCATTTGTTTTTATAATAAAGTTCCTCAAGAAGTCACTCAATTAACAGAAAATATATTTAGATTAGTTATAAAACGTACATTGATTAGACAATCATACTATAAAATAAACGATTTCGTTGAAGATAAAACAATAGTCTGGAAATGATTTTCTCTGCACATGCATTTACTGGCTCTCTGAATATTGTATTTTAATAAACCTTTTGTAAAATGATGTTGAAAGTATTATACCTGACTGAGTTTCTTGTCGGTTCTTCTCAGTGTCCAGGTTTTCTTTTATCTTCTCTTTGAACCGAACTAAAGTAGATTTGACATTCAGAAATACCTTGTGATTGGGTTTACTTGAATAAATTGATTTGACTTTGACTTTGAAAATGCACATGACTTGGCTTTGACTTGGCAAGTAGCAACCTGTTACTATAGTCCGTTCCAATTCAAATTGCTGAAAATGTAAACATTCTTTTTGAGTATTTTTACTTGTTACAGAGTTAAAATTTTGCACAGACGTAAAGTATTAACTTATAAACTAGAAATGATAAAAAAAAATAGGTTTAAACTACAATTTTTTAATTTGTTTTTCTCATTTCTAGTTTATAAGTTAATACTTTACGTCTGTGCAAAATTTTAACTCTGTAACAAGTAAAAATACTCAAAAAGAATGTTTACATTTTTAGCAATTTGAATTGGAACGGACTATAGTAACAGGTTGCTACTTGACGCTGCTGTTTGCCGCCTTAGAAATAAGGCGTAAAAATATATGTGTCCATGTATAGACTTCAGACAATCACAAACATTGTATGACCCCAAACGAAGCACACAATTCACACTATGCGTAACTAGGGCTGCCACCTTTCAAAAAGAGCAGACCCGGAGATTTTGGACAAATCGCTGTTTTCATTCAATAATACAATGTTTTTTGTGGTAGGTATTATTTACCCGATAGTCCCGAGACCTACAAAATTTTATAATTTAAATTATTTTTCCGTTTTATAGATTAGATATCCCTTTCGATGTTTGGAAATTAAAGGCTTTTACTATAATTATCATTATTTATTGAAATTAAACAAGTAGGTACAGGTGCTGGGAGTCCCAGCGCTAGCAGCTCTATTTGAGTTGAGTCCCAGACTGGGACCAGCTAGATTTTTAAAACTATAACTTTTAATTGAAAGAAATTGTCTTAACATTTTTTGTCGTCCTCCGCCCGGAGATACCAATGTTAAACCCGTAGCCCGGATATGAACCATTCAACCCCGGACACTACGGGTCAAACCCGGGGTGGCAGCCCTATGCGCAACCCACACAACGACCTAGTAAAGACCCAGTAACACCCTGACTACAAGACATAATAATTTATACATGTTAATAAAATTGAGGTGTCTGTCTGTCTATTTTCACGTAAACAAAACCCGAACACGCTTTTTTTTTATTTTTGTCATTGTTTGTTCCAAATATCTCCGAAATGTAAACTTTTAAACTTTCACATTGCACTTTAAAATATCAAAAACGGTAATCGCGTTAAATTTCCCGTTTTAGATATGGCTGAAGCGATTTTAACGGGACAGGGGATTTTCATTGGCAGGTAAAGAACTTTTCAGACATTAATCTAAGCTACATTTTATACCAGAAAAATATCAAATTTAACTTAGGTGTACCCTCGGGCGCGGTATCGGAATGTATATGTATGTATTCAGGCCCTTAAAAGTAGAACACACGTGTCTACGTAACTTGGTAAATAGGCTTATTTTTAGTGTAATTCATTCGTTATTTGGAGAGAAAGTGATCATTTGAAAAATGTTCATTCGAATACCTAAAATTAATTCGAATAAAAACAAGACAATGATAATTCTACATACAATTCGCAAATCATTTAAATAATCTACACAAATGTGCAAATACAGAGCGCAAATTTTGTCAGTTTCTGTGTATGTGGAGGGTAATCTCCGGAACCGCTGGACCTATTTGAATAATTCTTTCATTGTACCAAATGGATATATGCTATATATTATTTATTCAATATGGCCAAAGTTGGGACGGCCGCTAGTTATATTGTAAAGTAAATGTACCACCGCCGTAACAACAAGCTAGTTAATTCGTTTTACTTTTAGAAGCCAAGAGAGGCGTGCCTCCACTGCCACCTGATTCGGGTTGCCTTAAGGGAACGAGATGCAGTGTTGATAATTATTTCATTATGAAACATAAAGGATAGTAGAAGAGAACAGGTAGAATAACATAATGCTTTTGGGTATTGTTAGACAACGTTATATTCATATGTTTTAGTTAGGGCCTGTTCAAACTCATTGTCAGGGTTCCGTAGGTACCTTTAAAGGAAAAAAATGAACTCTTATACCCGCCACACACGATCAAGTATGCTTGATCAAACCCGTCCAATTGGCACAAAACGTAGTTTGGCATGATGCCCCTTCAATGCCACACACGATCAAATTTACTTGATGCAACGTCCGCTTCATGTAAATTGCACGGGCTTGATCATGCATACTTGATCGCGTGGGGCGGGCATTATAGGATCACCGCGTTTTTCAAGGAAGTCCAAAGACGACATGTAAGGTCAAGGTTAAATCAATTTTTTCAGGCAAACTCAGTGTCAGTTACAAGGTATTTTTGAATGTCAAACCTACTTAGTTTGGTTCGAAAAGAAAACCTTCGCACTAAGAAGAACCGACTTTAAACTCAAATAAGATCAAATAGCCAGAATGTTAGCTGACGGAAATCTCAAAAGCACTCGCATATATAGGCGAAAGTGTGTGAGGGAGTGATGAGATTTGAGGAGGCGAAGAGGTATGTAAGAACCGCGACGTTTGGCGTTTCATCCTTGTTGACTACCCCATTAGGAATACAACTTGTAATATTATCGACAATAACAAATACTTGAAATTTAACAGTTAAGGCTTCTAAACAAAATTGTTTCTTGTTAATTTTGTGAATATATTGTTTATCTATGTATACAAATTAATTATGTACATTTAATACAAGTAAAGATATTTTGTACATTATTGAGAATTTCATTAATACCACAATATATTGGATTCGGTTATAGTCGAATATGTAGTTCTCAGAACTATGTTTAATGTTAAACAATTTATGACAGGATTACCTATTATATAAGTATGTGTATAGATATCAAATACAGTGATTTTGCGAGAACTAACAATCAAAACAATAATAATGTTATCAATCAACGTCGACTTCAATTATTTTTAGGGTTACATGCTTCAAAAGAAAAACGGTACTCTCATATTAACGTAACTCAGGTGCCCGTTCGACTGTCAGAATTGATCAAGGACTTTTGTATAAACTGAGGTCGACCCGCAGGGTTATCACCTAAAAATTTGCAGACAGCGACAGCCACGCGATCATTGCGCGACCGGTGGCTAATTGTAATAAAAATTTTTAAGAAACAAAATGAAACCGCCTTCAAAAAAAACACTGAAAAGTACAAAATAACTATCCTTTGCTAATCAAAAATTAAGTACAATTAAAATAACTTTATGAATACAATAGACATATCCATATGATTAAATTTGACAGTTACTGAAGTCGGTACCAAGCTTACCAAACTAATAGACTTTCTGCACATTGATTTGGCACCGATAGGATGAATGTCCTCTTCGTAGTGTGCGGTTTCTTGCACCTACTCACACTCATTAAACGCATTATTTATTTTTTATTGTTGTTTATTATAGATGTCGTTAGTGTAGTGTGTTGAAGTACCAACAGTGATAATAATGAAAAGCAAAAAATGCTTTGAATGAGTGACCGGAATGACCACCACAAAAGTATTGATGGGCAAAAACCCCACACAAACTAATCTATCCCCCAGGAGGCTGGGTATCTGGGTGCAGATTTCTCCTGCGTAGCCAAAAAAAGTATTACTTTGCGAAATCCATTTCATATTGAAAGCTTATTTTTATTTCATTCACATAGATCCATCTATATAATATAAATAGTAATGATGCAGTATGCCACATATTCCTTTGCACTAACATTTAAAATATTCATTCAATAAAAAAAATTGAATACATACTCGAACTCGGTTTGACCATTCCCCACCTTTATGTCCAAAATTTCGAAGTTTGGAACATACGTGTCGTCGTGTGAGGTGTGAGGTCAAAGCGTCGGTAAAGTTATTGTCAATATTGCAGTATCACAAAGCAATAGTTGGCAATAAACTGCCATAGTGCTGGCAACATTTACAGGCAAGACTTGCATATTGCTGCAAATTTCCTGGACAGAGCAATGATTCCGCAACCTGACCTGTTTAGGTCTGAAAAATGACCTAAACAGGGTCGTTAAAATATCGATTATATATTTAATTTTTTTATAAAAGGCACATTGATTATACAATCATACTATAAAATAAACTATTTCATTGAAGACAAAGCATTAGTCTGGAAATAATCTTTTCTGCACATGCATTTATTGGCTTACTGACCATTGTATTTCAATAAACCCAAAATGATGTTGAAAAATGATACCTGACTGAGTTTTTTGTCGGTTCTTGTCAGTGTCCAGGTTTTCTCATCGAACCGAACTGATGTAGATTTGACGTTCAAAAACACCTTGTAATTAGGTTTATTTGAATAAATTGATTTGACTTAGACTTTTGCTCGTTTAAAAGGCTTCATATAAATATAACTTTTAGTTAGTTCTAGAATATCGATAAAGAGAAATTTAGTCTTTCAACCGTCTTCAGACGAGGCGGAGGTTGTACGTTCGCCTGCATGTATATTTTTTTATTTTCTTTATGTATGTTCATTCATAACTTCGTCGAATGTGGACCAATTTGGAAAGTTCTTTTTTGTTTGACAGAATATACTTCCGAAGTGATGCCATTTAAATTTCACTGATATTTGAGCTTGAATTTTGAAGATACTTCAAATAACGCTAACTGCTCACAAGTTTCTTTTACATCGATTATTCTCTTGTATGTCATTGCGCTCCAGAATTAGAAAAGAAGTTAATTGTAGACCTTCCCTACATATTTATTTAGGCCAAGATCATTCAAAAGGGAGATATAAAAATTTTTTTAAGAAAAATATTAAACCTTGAAAATAACTATATCCTTAAATAATAAAAACTCAAGTACAAAAATAACGTTATAAATACGATACAAATACCTAAATCCATGTGCAACCACAGAAAGTCTACTATAACTTGATAGGCTTGGCACCGACTTCAATAACTATAAAATTTAATTATATCGGTATTTGTAGCGTATTTATAAAGTTATTTTTGTACTCGAGTTTTTTGTATCGTAAAATTCATGAGTTACACACGCTTATCCTCATGACTAGTTAACATCGAAACCCCTATCTGGTCAAAAGCGACAGTAGAAATGAAAACACGGACACTTGAGCAGAAAAGTATTCAATGATACACTAATTTTAATGTAACATATAAAACATTAAACGTCATAACAATCTTACATAACTAAGATTTAAAAATGGAACGAGCGCGCGTTCGACTCACGCACTGATAATTCCGCAAGAAGATGAGTTTTACACATACACACATATCTTCGCACTGTATCCCCAAAGAGGTAGTCAGAGAGGCTGGAACGCCAAGCATCACGGTCCTTACATACTGCTGATGAGTTAGTTATAATAATACTCTCAGTTTTATCGGACAACAAAGTAATTTCTGTTCTTTTTAAAACAAAATGTCGGAACTCTACAGGGTTAATTGAAATACTAATAAGCTTTTAATGCAAAATTCCTGCCATCATACCTAACAACTTTTGTTCTACGAATTTTTTCAAAACTGAATACGTTCCTCAAAAAATATTTGTTAAGTTTTGTTGTACTGTCTGAAACGTAAATACTCTGTATACGTATTTCCAATGGTACAGTGCAAGCGTACCGGATCTCGGCACCTCCCTTCCCCCCACTCGGCGCGCCTCTTTGTGCGTGTGCCGCTTTAGCGACCGAGTAGAGTAGATGCCAATTTCAGAAACATTTAATGTATTTTAATTTTTGTATGAAAGAAAAAGTTATGAATTTTTAAAAGTCGTCGAAAGAAAGCTATTGGGGATAATGATAAGAACAAATTACTAAGAGTTTAACCCTGTATATGTTGACTGTCAATTGTTATTTAGCATTGTGCAATACATGAATAAAGGAAAATAAAAAGATGACTGAAAATGAGATGATCTAGAGATAATCGCGGGAAACAGCTATCATATATACTAATATTTTAAAGAGTGAGGAGATTTTGAAGTTTGTTTATATGTCGAGGGCAATTTCCGGAGTCATGGTACCAATTTGAATAATTCTTTCGCCATTTGAAAGGTACATTGTTCTAGATGGACATACGAAATCGGGACAGAGCGCTAGTTGACTATAAAACACTTTCGTGCACGGTCATACCGCGAGCAAGAGCTTGAGGGTCACATTATAATAATCGATGTGTCACTTAGGGGCTTATGAATATTTTACATCCCTCACAAGGCACACATACCCCCGCAACGCTATCACCCCTCTCGTAATGTCCGATCGTAAATTTCGAGACGCGCGTAATTTCGCGTAACTGATGCTTTTGACTCCTCATAATACGCCTGCATAAAGTTATTACAATAAATCAATTGAATCACCAGCACATACAGCTACTGGCTGCTATTATAGTTGTAATAATTTTGTAGTACCTGTAATTTATACAAACTTATTGTAATACATCACGGAAACCGTTTGAGCTTTATAGGCCTATGCCTATAATATTTCACTTGGAGGGAATTGGGACGTAGCGTAGTCTCGAGGAACAAGGTTAGGAATATTAATGTGCCTCCATTTCAACGTAAATATTTATGTACATAGTATATATTATTCTGACTTGCATATTTTTAAATTGAAGCTTTTACCGAATTTTTTAAGGAAATGTTAAAAAGTTAAACTTTAAACTAAAATTCAGT
The DNA here is from genome assembly GCA_907165235.1 of Zeuzera pyrina. Taxonomy (NCBI): domain Eukaryota; kingdom Metazoa; phylum Arthropoda; class Insecta; order Lepidoptera; family Cossidae; genus Zeuzera; species Zeuzera pyrina. The sequence continues at coordinate 21,184,593 of OU015636.1, forward strand.
TCCATCAATGATGTTATAATACAAAAGACGTAGATAGGTTACATGCACTCGAAAAGCGGCACCCTCAAAACTTTGCTAATTAGCCAACCCGGACTTGGTCAAAGAATATGAAAAGTAATATTACAGAACCAACAATGTCATGCAATGCCCCATTGCGCATTCAAAATTCTAAATTTTTTTAATAATCCAAACGTTTTTTGTAATATACACGATCATGTGATGACGCAGCCGCCCAGTTTTAATCATCGTTTACATTTATTAAAAGCAATAATATATAATTCATCATTTTCGAATTTATAATTAAAAAATGTTGGCGATCTTTTTAAATAAATATATTCTCATGTACGTGATTCAAGAAAAACTAAATTCGAAAAAAAGCAATCATTTTTTACTGTCTAATCCCATTAGGTATCGATCATATTTTTTTTAAATGTCTGTTCTGTGGCATTAATTACTAATATTCTATGAATTAGTCACGGATTCGCTTAAAATGTAGAAAGAAATTGAAATTGACCTATCACAATGATTTAGACAGCTATGTGATTTGTTAGTTTGAAATGCAATTATGTTTTACATTGCATAGCGACACAGTGCAATGTATATTTGTCTCACTTTGTAACGTTGTAACTGGGACAATATTTTACTTGGATTAGTACTAAGGTAACCTATCTACCTCTTTTGTATTATAATATCATTGAATTCCATAATTAATGCTACATTCAAATTCAGTCAAATGTTACAAACTCTAACAGAGTTAAGGACACATCAGTGATCTTATAAGCGCTCTGTTTTTTCTTTTAAACCGGCCAAGTGGGTGTATATATTCAATATATTCATTTCGCCAACAACAACAATAACTGTATTTTATAGCTTGTCAATAACATTAAGAAAAATAAAGTTATTTCTACAGTCGCTGAGTGTGTAACCGAAAGAATCCCACATCTTAAAGACTACATAACATAATAATTGTGTTGTTCCAACTAATTTTCGTTAAAGTCATTAGTTTTTTTAATTTATTTTCTTTAATTTATTTTCAGTTTCTCTGTCACTCTTAGGTAGGGTTACCTACCGTTCTATATTATGTAGTATTGTACTGTATTTTGGGTCTGTGTATTATACTCTATTGAAAAAATATAGTATGTAAAAATACTATATTGCAGTAGGAGGGATCAATCGTTATTTTGTAACATTTCGAATTTCGACTGATACAATAAGCGTTAACCGATCGCGCCTCTGTCTTGAAAGAAGCTTTTGATCTATATTAATTTATAAATTGAGTACAATAAAGCATATTTTGATACGTTTATTGTTGACAAAAAATGGTTAGAAAATGCAAGAATGCAAACAAATATAGTTTCTATAAAAATAAGTGACAAATATTATCTACTTCTATTTTTTATCTACATATTTTTTATTCTTTCCATATGATACTAAATTTTTTTGAAGTGTACGATATTTTTTTATAGCTTGTTCTGAAATATCGCACTGACACTGCGAGATTGTGTCGTCACAGTTCTTTACCGCCATCTTCCTCTAGCTTATCTCCACTCTAATCCCTCTACTGCAGCTTAAAACTCAATAACGTTTTTAATTAAAATGAGGTTCAATAAATGGCAATGGAATCCTGCATCCGTGTTAATTACATTCTTGGCCAGTTTTTTGTTTTCGCATTTGATATTTTTAATTATTATATCAGTGTACGGGCTCATTGAAAAAGACACTCGTCAAACAAAAAGCTTTTAAGCATTGCATTTTGCTTTTTATCGGTATAATTTAAAATCGCTTCGAGACGGTTACGTGCTTGGAATAAATCTCCTGCAGTACAAAATCACTGTTTAGCCTCTCACCGTAACTAGGACGGAGAAAAAGAAATATGAAAACCGGCCAAGAACGCGTCGGATACAACTTTGACTTTAAATTGAACTCGTAGTTCCATATCAATAGGCTAGATGACTGCTCTTAAAATCAAAATATTTTATTCATTGTTTTATAATAATTGAAAATTTTGAATAGCTACAATTGTAAAAAAAACTGCTTGAAATTCACAGACAGAAAGTTTTCTGTGCTTTCGTGGATTTTCAAAAAGCATTGTAGTGCGAAAAAAATTGTGGAGTCTTTTGCCTGAATATGGCGTGGAGGGCCCCTTACTGCAGGATATGAGATCATTATATCCAGGCCACAGAGCCTGTGTAAAGATAAATGGTGACTTATCGCCCTGGTTCGAAGTCTGTTCAGGCGTCAGACAGGGCTGCGTGATGTCTGCTTGGCTATTCCTGTTGTAATTGGACAGTTGCCTCCAGACATTGAAAGGTAGTATGAGTGGTATGATATGTAATTGTACAGTGGTAAACTACCTTTTGTACGCTGACGATGCCGTGCTGTGAAGCGGAATTGCAGACACTAGTTGCGTGCATTAAAAAGACTGTGGAATGAAAGGATTGAATATAAATGTGAACAAAACTGAAGTTCTGGTGTTTGAAAGGGAAGATGTACAGACAAAGTGTAAAATATGGTTAAATGGAATATGTCTAGAACAAGTGAACGAAATTGTATATCTGGGGAGTGTGTTTTCGAGGGATGGCAGATGTGTGTTTAATGTGGAGAGACGGGTAAGAGCTGGCAATAAAGTGGACGGTGCTCTGTCCGCATTAGTAGGCAGTGTGAATATATCTAACTCAGGCAAAATGGTCATACATAATGCGGTATTGGTTTCAATTTTATTGTACGATAGTGAGGCCGGGATATGCACGAAATCGAGTGAAAGTAAGATAATTGTAGTAGAAATGCGATCTCTTAAAAATATGTGCGGTGTCACCCTTGCGGACAGGATAAGCAATGACGAGATACGCAGTATGACAGGGTTACACGATAGTGTTATTGTAAAAACGAAGAAAGGCATGCTTAGATGGTTCGGGCACAAAGAAATAATGCTTAGATGTTTCGGGCACATAGTGATGAAAGACTGACGAAGAAAAGCTACACAGCGAAGGTGAGTGGTAAAAGAAGCCAAGGAAGATCAAGGTTGACTTATGAAGACCAAATAGCCAGAGTATTAGCCGACTGAAATGTCAAAAGCGCTCGCATACCTAGGCGAAAATGTGTGAAGAGAATGATGAGATTTGAGGAAGGCAAAGAAATATGTAAGGATCGCGACAATTGGCGCTCCGTTCTCTCTGACTATCGCATTGAGGATACAGCTTAAAGATATGTGTACACCCTGTAAATGTGATCATAAATATTATTCTGTTAGTATTTTTCAATCGAAAAATATAATATGGATTTTTGTGCGCCTAAAACGAGGCTAACTTTCTTTCGTTATACAACGTTAGAATTCTATGTTTTATACAGGCTGTAAAAGAAAAATGTAATATATTTTTGGGAAGTTGTTCCACTTACAAAACTGAGTAACTTTTACTACAGGATAAGGTCCGGTCTGAAATCGTAAACAAAATTGGCTATTTCATAAATCGATCAATAACTTCCTTTTGGTAACTTGGTTTCACCTGTGTACAGGAGAAACCTGAGAGGAATATCGTAGACTTATTCTTTGGCCCAAGCTTCAAGACTGTAGTGGTTTAGAACTTACTGTCACAAAATGTTTGTAACAACTGTTTTTCAGATTTTCTTACATCTTAAAGAAAAAAGGAGATTTTTTGACGGGAACGAGAGAAGTGAGGTTGTCATTTTATTTAGGTTTTCTATTTTTTACATTTTTGGGAGTTTTAAATTACAAAAGTGATAGTGTATTGTGTTTTAAAGTTCTGTGTAAGTAAAAAGAATGGAGTAGGTTTAAATAAACACGTGTAGCTGAATTTCTCGCGCTCTTCCAAGACATTTATAATTTCAGTAACCTACTACCACTATCACTTTACTGTAGGAGTTTTACAATAAGAAATAACTAATTTACTTGTGATTCTATTTATTAATACGTGACTTTGGCAAATGCGCTAATCTGTGCGCCATGCCATAAAGAAAGAAAAAAAAAGGAAAAAGGAACCTTTATAGGATCACTTCATAGTCCATGTGTCCGTCTTCAACTCGATTTAAATGCTTAGAAATAATTGTACCTCTATCAATTGCATCTCTGCGTAAATTATATTTATCTCTCTGCGTAATTATATATAATTATAGATGACTTATATATTAATTTTTACAAATGTTCAAAATTAAAGTATCATTTTAGGGATACAGCTTGAGGAAATAATTCATCGAGCCAAACGTTTTTACAACTTTTAGTAAGAAGAATCAAAAACAGAAAATAAAGTACAAAAATGAGTACCTAAATTTTATGAAGCACACGGTAATGACTTCGTAACAAGTTAACGTTCAAAAGAAGTTTGCGTCTAAAGGTCAAACCATTTTATCATTGCTTTCAAGTTTAAATTCTTAGTAGTAAATTAAGTTGCCATAGAGTCTTCAAAAGGGACGCGAAAAGGATGTTATAGGGTTGGCAAAGTGACGGGAGCGAGTGTCTTACACCGGTTGCTGTCCAATTTCGGGGGAACGAAGGAGGAGTTCCACCACTTTTACGCAGGAGTCGTCCGATCCATGACCCTCTACGGAGAACCCGTTTGGTTACAAAGACCAAAGGTTATCCGCCGCAGAGCTAAGTTCGTTAGCTTACAGCATGAGATAACCATTAGAGTCGTACGAGGGTATCGAACGATTAAAAATTGGAAATTACATAAGACGTCTTGGACTCATAAAGAAGCAGAGTATTTAATTCCATATGAATTGAAAGAAATTCACTTGACACAACGGATTTATATTTGCGATACACATACTAATCGTAACACAATTGATCCTTTTTTGAAGCGAATTATCACTCGTGATGAAAAATGGATTGTATTACTGATATAAATTTTTTTCAATAAAGTTAATAACTTTATTGAAAAAAAATCATGGTTTAAACTTGACGAACCAGCAAAAATCATATCGAAAGCTGAATTGCAACAAAAAGAACATCATGCTGTAAATTTGGTGGGATTACAAAGATGTTGTGTATTTGAAATGCTTTTAAGCAACCAAACGATCAACTCAGATGCTCAACAACTTATGAAATTAGAAGAAGTAATCAAAGATAAGAGGCCAGAATCGGCGAATAATAAAGGAATCGAGTTCCACCACGACAATGCGAGGCCCCATACATCGTTAGCAACACATTACGAAATTATTGGAGCTTGGTTGGGAATTGATGTCACATCCATCATATAGCTCCGACCTTGTACCATCGGATTATCATTTATTTCAAAGTTTACAAAACTTTTCATAAGGTTAAACTTTCAACAACAATTATGACTTTAAATCGCACTTAGTTCAGTTTTTCGCTGATAAGGACCAACAGATATATAAGCTCGAAATCATGAAGCTACCAGAAACATGGAAAAAGGCCATCGAACAGCTTGAAACATATTTAACCGATTAAAAAGCGTTTTATGTGTAGATAAAATTGAGTTTTATTTTACACTAAAAAACCGAAATACTCTCAGTATATTATCATAGCTTCTTACCACTAACCACATAAACAAGAGGAAGTTTTACTTACCCGTGACCTAGGTCTTTTGCCCGAGTATGTCAACCACACGTACAAAAAATCTTTAGCATATTACCCTTAACAAAATTTCGTTTTACCCTTGTAGGGGTGATCACCCCCAGGTTCGGAACTACTGATTGTACAGACACAGTTTCTTTGTAAAATTACTGTAAGTTGAACTCAATTTACAGAAACAACTCAGCCGAAGAGAGCTCATGTTAGATTTTAGGTTTTAGCCATCCTTACCTTTGTTACCATCCACCATCACCGTTTGTCACCATCCACCGTTACCATCCTTGCCTTTCTTACCATCATCTGTTCTGAGATATATACATACTTTCCCCTGCGTTTGTCTTCTGACAACGGCAATTAATTCAAAAAATTAATCGAAATTTCAATTCCATTTTGCTTGTAAGTTTTCATGACTTCTATTTTAATTTTATTAATGCGAACATTTTTCTCTAAACCACGTCTTTGCCCCATGTTTTAAATGTTGTTGAAATGAACTTCTCAAGTTTTTGAATTTGATACCCGTCAAAATGGGGCCAATTAATTTTGTAGTACTTGACTTTACGTCGTACTGTAGACGCCATATTAGATTTTTTGAAAAACAACTAATATTACGCGCGTATTAGAGACAAATCCAATGATAACACAAACGTCGAAATCGATTAAATGGTTTGGGGTCTATGAGGGACCAAGTGAATACACAAGTAGATACGCTACTAAAATCATAGCCCCCTATTGATTTCGCCGTAACTAAGTAAAAAATATTTCGAATTGGAACAAATTTCACGCTAATAATTCCTGAACCGTTATTTCGTTCCATATTCACGACTCTACAAAATGAGTTTACTCTACGCCGTCACCTCGCGTTACTTGGTGATTGATTATTTTTACATAATCCCCTCTCCGCCTCTGCCCCCGCAGCGACATCGCTGTGACGGATTCAAAGGCTACGGCTCCTTTTGACATCCAACTTCATTTGTCTTTACGAGAAAAGCTTCTCCGATGCGGAACTCAAAGATTATTTCGAAAATTAATTAAAATTTCAGCTGTGAGTTAGAGTATTACGTACTAGCACTTCATACTTCAATGAGTTTCAGTCAAAACTATTAAGAAACATTTCTTTTTTAACTGACTTAAAAAAAGGAAGAGATACTATGTTCGTCTGTATGTTTTTTTTTTCATGTACTCGTATGTTCCCCTATAACTTCGTCAATTGTGGACCGATTTAGAATTTTTTTTTTTGTTTGAAAGGGTATGCTTCCGAAGAGATGGAGATGGAGTTTAGTTATATTGAAGATTCTCTTGTATGTCATTGCGCTTCAGAATTAGAAAAAGTTAATTGTGGATCTACGCTAAATATTTATTTAGGCTAATTTCACTCTATAAGAACAAAAAAAATTTAAGAAAAGAATTAAACCGCCTTCAAAAAAAAACACTAAAAATAACAAAATAACTTTCCTTTACTAATCAAAACTCAAGTACAAAAATAACCATAAATACGATACAAATATCGATACAATTAAATTTGACAATTATTGAAGTCGGTGCCAAATCAATGTGCAACAACAGAAAGTCTATTAGTTTGGTATGCTTGTCAGCGACTTCAGTAGCTATCATATTTTGCTATATAAAACTACTCTGGTTTTCCATAATAGGCTGATAGATGGAGTTAGGTGTCCTTTTGTATCATTGTAACTACGTACACTTTTTACATAGCAGGGTAGTTCATCTTTATACATATAATAAATCAGTTACTCATTATTAGCAAAAAAGGATTGTTACTTTTTATGACCTGTAGTGCGATTCTATGACGCAAATTAGTCAAATTCACTTCTGAATCCGCGGTGAGAATGTCAACTGTGATTTGGTATTCTCTAAAGTCGACAGAGATACTAGCGCCGCCTCGATGAGTGGCGGCGGCGAGTTGTACTATCGTAAATAAATTTTATGAAGTTTCGCTAAATATAACAATCCAATCTAAATAAACGAGTTTTATTTAACGTAATTATCTCAGAAGAAGTTAAAATACTCTAAGATGAAATATAGACTGAGATGTTTACTTTTAAAGCAATCCCCGACAAACTCGCATCTAAGATCACTTCACTTCGCTCCTAGAATGTTTGGTTTAGAGAATTCCATTTGAAGGTCAAGTGAGTTCAAATGCGAAGTGGAGTGAATTGTCGAGCGAGTCTTGCTTTGGGTGATTCGGGTTTTTACGGCTGATTCGACTAAATATTTAAATTGGACACAGTTTGTATAATCACAAAACTGTAATTTACACGCTGAAACATTATGGAATAAAGCTCTCGATTTCGTAATTTCATATCGGGCTGACCGAGAACAAAAAGTGAGTGTAAATGGGGTTATATCTGTTGGTTCTAAATTAAAGCACAGTACAAGTAAGGAAACAGTATTCTATCTCGGCAGTGTCTTAGAGACAATTACCTACGGTCGCTCGGCACGTAAACACGCAATAGGGCTACCGACTTGGACTGAATGTTTTTCTTGGGTTACGTATTTGATAATAGGTACTATATTAAATTGTCATATTATCTTATCATTTTATATTATTGCAAATTTAATAAGTTTTTATTTATATAATTCTACTAGTATTTCATTTCTAGTTTTAAAAGTTTGTGAGTTAGTATGGTGCAAATGGACAAAAAAAATGCATATTGTATGCAGTATAATTAAAAATCAGCAATAAATTCACTAGATCATTATGATAATATATTTCCTACAAATTAACAACAGAGAAATATTTCCGGTTTCGATATAGATGTATTCAAACATCCATACACTGAACATTATGCTTGTAAACTTGATTGACATAATATTTAGTAAGTAAATGCGCGGGGGCGTCTCATACCGTCGTGATCAGCTAGTTATTCCCAAATTTAAATTACAAAAGTCAAGTCGGTCATTTTTGGGCAACTGTGTTACTCAATTACACATTTACAATTACTCAATTAACGGAAAAATAATTTTAACTTGTTATTTTTCAAATAACTATTGTAGAATGATGTTGAAAAAATAATACCCGACTGAGTTTCTTGTTGGTTCTTCTCAGTGTTCAGGTTTTCTTTTTGAACCGAACTAAAGTAGATTTGACGTTCAAAAATACCTTGCAATTGGGTTTACTTGAACAAATTGATTTGACTTTGACTTTGAATTATATAGGTATTTGTATCGTTTCTGTAAACTTAATTTTGTACTAATTAATTTTGTGTAGTTTTAAGTTTGTAAATATTAACAAATGTATGTACATTTTGTACTTGAGTTTTGATTAGTAAAGGATGGTTATTTTGTACTTTTCAAGGTTTTTTCTCTGAAGGCGATTTAATTTCTTTGTAACATTTTGAATAACAATGTTACACTCGTGGCATAATATTTGTGTGTTGGTATTAATTACAATTAGTGCGACTTAACAACTTTGTATACAGTCATCTGCTGCTTGGATTTAAGAGCTCTTTAAGATTGATGAAGACAACGATAAACATGCTATTTATCCCTATAGAAAAAATACAATGCATACAAACATATCTTCTAGCTGTATCCCTAACGGAATAGTCAGAGAAATAATATTTTCTACTCGTTTGTACTTATTACTTGGAACTTCTACAAGCATCCTGACAATAACATCATGTGCCCGTCACTTAAATAGCTCAAGTTAAAAAACTTATGTGAAAATTATTCATTTTATAGTTTAAATACGTAACAGTTAAAAGTAGAAATAGTGCCAAATACAAATTTTAAGTATATAATTTATATCAGAAATCATACTTAAATTTAAAGCAGAAATTATTAATTGAAAATACCAACAACAAGTTGTAATTTGAATTACCAGTTCTGTTGTTCGTTTAAATATTTTACATCCGTAATTAGCATTTCCGTTAAACGTTAGTTCCTGCTATTGATATGTAGGGGATACACGCGTAAATATCACGTTTATTTAAAGACTTTATAGGTTACTAGGTCACTGGTCCATCTCTTATCTTCATTTTTTCGCTAGTCCATTTTTCGTCTTTTATCTCCCTTTAAACCAGAATACGTTAACGATATTTTCCACCTGTCGTACGAGGCGAGCAAAGGGGGGACTTCAACTTCACGGCCGATCGGAACTAGAGTTTCTAGCGTCCTTTCCATCTCAGAAAGATAGCCAACACGTTTGATTCAGTAATTGACTTTAATTATATAAATATTTGTATTGTGTTTATGAAGTTATTTTTTCTACTACCTTGAGTATAAAGTTCCATTTCATATTCGAAATTAGTTTCGAATATTCAACTTTCCGGACCCAGGTGCGAAATGACTCACAGGTCAGTACGAAATATTGTATGATATTTCATTTCGTACTCGATTAGGTTTTCTTTTTTTAAGCTTGTCCAGACACTCAAATTTATCTCGTGGCCCCGTAGTTAGTAAAATGATACTGGCCAGTTATTAGCGCCGGCCCACAGACCTGCGCGCGTTATCAGAATGATACTACTGGCCACTTCGCGCCACGGCGCGGGCAATGTCATTATAAAGACTTACAATTTGGCGGGAACACATGGAAAACATGGCGAATTTTTCTTAAAGTGAATCTGATGATGAATTAAGGTAAGGTTTTTCGGACTTTTAGGTAGTAGAAACAATATTGTTCATACCGAGTACGAAATGGCTTTTGTTACGCTTGGAATGAAAGCTTTCGACGTGAGCCCAAAGCGAACATCGAAACTAGCTTCCTTCCTTGGGTAAGAAAAAACGTCATTTTGTACTCGCTACGAAATATACTCTTTGTACTTGAGTGTTAATTAGTGTATGATAATTATTTTGTACTTTTCAGTGTTTAAACTTTAAAATAAGTGTTTAATTTTTTTAAAGTTATTTTTATATCAAATAGGTATTCTAACCAAGTTTCAACATTGTAAAAGTCAACAAAGTTACGACGTTCAAATCGGGTATAAGAACCCCGTTCGGAAGAACAATTAGGGGAATAAACACTACACTTCGCTGTTGGCCTAAATCTAGATAAACTTGTCTGGAAGCTAACTGGTAGGCAAATATTTGTTCAAGTTCACACGCGACGTGGAGTCTTCCTGCGCTGACTACATAATGAATTATACAACAGAAATAACTTAAATTACTTACCATAGACTTGCCTTATAACTAATATTCAGTATTTATATAAAAATTAGTAAAACGGTTTGATAAAATAACAGTAATCTATATGGCAAGATTGAACATTACCTAATGAATGGTGGAAAACACCACTCACTACCAAAGCAGTATAAATACAAATTTAAGAGCTGTTCGTTGGTAAGCGCATCGCTGGAGAGTGGTTGAACCAATTTGGCTATTTATTCTAAAATGTTCGTAATAAGGTTTATAAGGAAAGAGAAATTGGGAAAGTTGGCCGGAGAATTGAAAAATTCGAAAAAACTAAAACTGACAGTCCATGCGACTGTCTTTTGGACAGGATCTCTATCGAGTCAGCTCTCGGACCAATAATAATAATGGATGAAGCTTTAGCTTTAAGAGCGTGTCCGTTTTTTATTAACCTAGCTTCGAGTTTTGTACTGAAAGCGTGACTAGGGAATGGTCACGGTACAGCAATACACAGCTGAACACGACATTTTCTTATTTTTGTGAATACGTAGCCAATAAGTAGCCAAAATACTTAAGATTTACGAGTATGTAGACGTCCCTAAACGCATTCTACACATACATGAAGCTCTGAAAACTTCTGGCACAAAAAAGAATAGTAGGTACCTACTTTTAACAATATGATTTAGTTGCAAAAGTGTCTGAAATCCCTTCAAAATTATGGTTAAGGGTTAAAGGTCCTGAGAATATCTGGACCAATTTCCATCAAACGGATTAAGAACGTTAAAAAACTGCAACTCTCAAGCAAAAAAACCGTACGTAAATTGGTTCCTCTACTGGAAAGCTATGGTGCCACAAGCATCCACAAAGACAGACAATGACATTAATACGCCTCTTTTTCTGTAAGATGTTAATAAAATCTAAAAGGAATGAGGACATCAATCCGTATAATGGAATCATATCTTAATGAAGTGAGTATTATTAGTAGAATATAATTATTGTTTTATGTACTGCAATCTCATCCACCTTAATTATGTTGAGATATTAATGAGGCCGTCGAGAGGCGGAACGCTCCAACTGGAGTGTTCCTCGTAAATTTTACTGCGAGAGTGTTTAGTATCATATCGTTTTATCATAACGATATTACAATGTATTAGGCAAATAAAACATTTTAATATATTTACACATTCTATCCGCAAAGTAATTAGACTTTCTAATTAAGAATCAGTATATTTTATGCAGAACTTTGTTTTTTGGTGTCTGGAACTCTATCTACGGAGAGTGAGATTTATATATTTGGATTTATAAATCTTCCTATTACTTCAACTCTCTTAAAATTCTCAAACGTAGAAACACGATTAAAGAAAAAGTTCGATAAACAAAATCCAGAAAGCCGCCTTTTGTACAAACATTCAGTTAAATATGTGTAATTCTATGGGATTTAAAAATAAATATTCACTGCAATGGATAGGTAATTATAATATATCGTATCTCTCAAACCAGTTTTTCAATGTGTAATGTAGTTTTCTTGTAAATTACAATAAAACTACAAATGCAAAAATCAACTTCATTGCTGCGCATAGAGCGCCGAGGTAATACCTATATTACCGCCAATGGTAGATATATTAATAAATGTGTCGATCAAGGCGTATTTCCCTGTTTAATGAAACAATAAAATTATTCCACTATTTAAATCGGGCTGTATGTTAAATCCAACCAATTATCGTCCGGTGTCAATATTGCCAGCGTTAGTCTAGCGAATAGTCTGGAATTGATGTTCTCTGCACATGCGTTTACTGGCTTAATGAAAATATTGTATTCTAATAAACCTTTTGTAAAATGAAGTTGAAAAAATGATACCTGACTGAGTTCCTTGTCGGTTCTTCTCAGTGTCCAGGTTTTCTATTTGAAACCGAACTAAAGTAGATTTGACGTTCAAAAATACCGTGTAATTGAGTTTACTAGAATGAATTGGTTTGACTTTGAGGCGAAGAATTTGCTTGTACTGGACTGTAGGCAGGCTCTTAATTAGTGGTGTCTGATCGAATTTTCGATTCCGACAAATTTGGGCGGAAAGTTGTAAGTTCGATTTGATTTTCAGGATCTGCTAAGGAACAAACCAGAGATTTTATTGCACTGTACTGAAGCACGTCTCGGGAGACAAAGCCCGCCCCGTGAACACTCTCGCAGTATTACGAAAGTTCAGATCGCACACGCTGTTATTCTCTTTAGAAACACATTGGTGAACGATCGAAGCTCCCACTCCTATCCACTGCTACCCCAAATGCCCATTTCGTTGTCTCGTAGCCTTTTTCTATGGAAGAGATGCAGGGCTGAATGAGGAATACCTTTTTCTTTAACGTAGAAGATATCTGAACACAGGTAACCAGCCTCCAGAAGGAGAAACTGTGGGGCTTTTACCGACGAAAACTAAAAAAGCGGTGATTGTACCTGGTGCGTCGTAGAGGGCGTCCGAGTTTTTCTATGGTATGCACCGGACCCTCTCTTGCGCTGTGCCAATACACCTCTCGGGAGGTTACGATTAATAGCTATCCCAAAAGGAAGATATGCTTGCCTTTAAATAGCCAGCAGAAGAGTCACATTATAAGAAATATGCTTCTAGATACTATAAACTCTGGCAGGGTGCCCTCAGCGCTCGCCACAACTAACTGGAGACGCTGTAAAAGTCTCTAGGGCTAACAGCAATTAGAAGGGCTTTTTTAGTTATTTCCAGTACGACACTAGAGTCCTAGAGTTCATTAGAGTCCTACTCGTGGTCCTTTTGCAGTATAGCGGCCGTGGAGTAACGCTTTAAGGCGTTTCAATAGTGTCCGCGTGAGTGTCCGTGGGGACATTTTCGCTTCCCAAGAAAAATTATGCTAAAACTATATACAGACGAAGACAGTTTCATCTTTTAGAAGTGTCGATTTCAACTAGGCCGATTATAGGGGTACGCTCGGGGCGAGGTCTCGGAGCGAAGGTTAAATTTTGGCAATAACTTGGGATGTTTATGGTTTGCTGTTGGAAATACATTGCGTAATCTTGGTTTACTTCCTCGTTTGAATACTTATGTCCGTACTAACCATTGCACGCGATTTTGTCTGCGTGGATTTCTTGTATTACTTTATTAGTTTTTGACCTTTTTGTTTTTATTCCTATAATTGTTGCTTTTCAATGTTCTCTGCCTCAAAAGCTTGTATTGCACTTGATTTGTTATTTTTTGACGGTCGAACAGACAGATTCGAGTTATCTAACGAGATAACTCAAATTGTAATATAATATGATCGTATAATACATAACCCCCTGTAAGGAAATGGAACTCGCAGTTGGCCAATTTTTTTACTCAACTGCTCGGTATTTTAGCATTTATATTTGCACGTATACGTATTTTGCCTGATAATTCTTGCTTCACCTGCCAAGTGTTTTTGTACGTTAGTGTACACAGTCAGCAAAGTATGACACAGCTCTTGGCTGTCTCGATTCAAGTGCAGTTCCAACGACAATGCAATGGGAACACGGCTGTCATTGATAACGGCCGTCTTCCATTGTGTAGCAAAACTGTTGTTCCACTGCTAACAACTATATATTCTTTGCTGGAAATTGCTTAAGTATATGTGCGGTTTAAGTGAGAGTCGATAGCGGTATGCAAAATTAACGGTTAACTATATGACTGACTGATTTGAATTTGCATTCGATTGTAAGCTGTTAGGTTTTTGGGTTCAACGATAAATACCAAACCATTAATAATAGTGTCTAAATATTAATAGTAGATATGTTTGAATATTTATTTCAGTGTATGTTTTACTAAATTAGTGGCTATCGAAATATGAATGAAAATATATTGTCAGGTTATTAGACGGCAATTAAAGACTTCATTAGTTGATGTTCTTGATGACTTTGCAGTTTCTTTATAGAATTAGAGAGATTGTCTATAGTCAGTTGTCGTTTGACTTTTATATTATACTGTACAGTATTATTTGCGATCGAAGAAAAAGGCACAATAAAGTTAAGGTATTGTTCAGTTAGTAACGAAAAAACCCACTGAACTGCATTCTCTGTTTCGGTAATAATAAATGTATTCTTATTTGATACAATATTATCCCTGAAGTAAGGCTAATGACGGCTTGTAAAGGTAGTCTGAAATACCGAACCCTCTATCAAATCAGATATGAATGACATAAAATACATTTCTCTTTGAGCCTTCGCGTATCACAAAGCAACGTGACTCACAAAAGGCTGATAAGAATTATTTAGGCTTCATTTGATATACGAAATGATATTCATATGTTCTGTTCATGGTCCGTACCACGTACGGCCAGGATGTGTGGACCTCTTAACTTTGCAGTTATTGTCCCGCATGTTGCGGGGTTGAAATATTGATCGAACTAAATAAAAAAAGGAAATACGTAATTAACAGAACTAATAAATCATATTTAAAATAAATTATTTCCACAATAAATGTAATTTAATACTTAGATGGTAAGCACACATAGAACGAATAAGGGATGAAAAATTAAGAAGAAAATTCACAAAGTGAAAGTGAGTGGTAGCAGAAGCCAAGGAAGACCAAACCTGACGATACGAAGATCAAAAAAAAAATTTGATTGTATCAATGCGTGAAGAGAAAACTTCAGATCCCTTTTCAAGAATATTGTGTGCACGGCAAGCACGGAGGAGTATGGGAATCGGCATAGCTTTGAGTTCATACTGCCAACGTTGAAAAGACTGTTAAAGTCCAATAATAATTTGTGATCCTAATACATCTATAATGTAACCTCTTCGGAACCGTAGAGGCAGTATATACTAGAGTACGGTAAACCGCGGCCACATGAGATAAAAAATGTATTATAGATTTCTAGGTAGCTTTATTACTATAAACTATTAAACTTTCGCGTTGCATTATAAAATATATCTAAAACGGGAATTTTAACGCAATTAACTTTTTATTTTGGCTTGACGTTTCGACCGAGTTGCATCGGTCTCAAGCAAACTGCTTGCGTTAAATTTCCCGTTTTAGAAATAGCTTTATTAGTGTTGCTAGTTAATATTTATTACCATATATGGAGTAGGTTCCTCTATACTGACGCAGTCATAACATAACATAACTTCACGCTGTATCCCCAACGGGGTAGTCAGAGAGGACGGAGCGCCAGGAGTCGCGGTCCTTACACACCTCTTTCGCTTCCTCAAATCTCATCATTCTCCTCACACATTTTCGCCTAGGTATGCGAGTGCTTTTGACATTACCGTCTGCTAACACTCTGGCTATTTGATCTTCATAAGTCAGCCTTGGTCTTCCTTGGCTTCTTTTACCACTCACTTTCGCTCTGTATATTTTCTTCGTCAGTCTTTCATCACTCATTGTTTGCATGTGCCCGAACCATCTAAGCATTCCTTTCTTCATTTTTACAATAACACTGTTGTGCAACCCTGTCATACTGCGTATCTCATCATTGCTTATCCTGTCAGCAAGCGTGACACCGCACATATTTCTGAGAGACCGCATCTCCACAGCATTTAACATACTTTCACTCGATTTTGGGCTACCGTACAACAAAGTTGGCACAAACACCGCATTGTGGATGGCCATTTTAGCAGTGTTAGATATATTCACACTACCCACTAATGCGGACAGAGCACCGTTCACTTTATTGCCAGCTGCTACCCGTCTCTCCACATCCAACTCACATCTTCCATCCCTCGAAAACGCACTCCCCAGGTACATAATTTCATTCACCTGTTCTAGACATTTTCCATTTACACTAATCACACATTTCGTTTGTACCGCTTCTCTTTCAAACACCAGAACCTTAGTTTTGTTCACATTCATTTTAAATCCTTTTACTTCACAATCTTATTTCATGCACGTGACTAGTGTCTGCAACTCTGCTTCTGATGGTGCTATTAGCACAGCAACGTCAGCGTACAATAGGCAGTTTACCACTGTGTCACCACATCCCATACCACTCATATTACCTTTCAATCTCTGGAGGCAACTGTCCAAATACAGCATGAATAGCCAGGCAGACATCACGCAGCTTTGTCTGACACCAGAACAGACTTCAAACCAGGGCGACATGTCCCCGTCTATCCTTACACAGGCTCTGTGGTCTCGATATAATGACCTCACAGCCTGCAGTAAGGAGCCCTCCACGCCATATTCAGGCAGAAGACTCCACAATTTCTTCCGCACTACTCTATCGAATGCTTTTTCTAGATCCACGAAAGCGCAGAAAACTTTCCGACCTAAAGCCAGAAACCTCCCCACGATAACGCGAAGCGAGAAAATCTGATCCATACAACCCCTACCGTTCCTGAATCCACCTTGCGCTTCCCACAAATATCTTTCTGAAACGCCTTTCATACGTTCAGTCAATACTTTAGTATAGACTTTACTCGCTAAGCTGACCAAGCTGATGGCCCTATAGCACGCACAGTCTAGGTAGGAACCTTTCCCTTTATATAGAGGTACTATGACTGCCGTGCGCCAGTCCTCTGGAACCTCCCCCTTCTGCTAACAAAGGTTGCAGAGTGCACAGAAGGCATTCCAGACCCTAGGACCACCATACTTGATCATCTCAGCAGTCACCTCATCAATTCCCGCAGCCTTTCCACATTTCAAACTTCTTATCACTTTCTCAATCTCTTTCATACTAATGGCATCCTCCAGTCCCTGGCCCGAGTGTGGTAATTCATTAGAATCGCTCTCAGTAGCAGAGACGGAGTCAGACTCTAATACAGTTCTCCATAGTATTCACTCCATCGCTGCAGAACATCCTTTTTATTTGTAAGCAGGTTGTTTTCTTTCGAACGCACTTTATTCGTTCTGCAAGGTGCCGGACCACTTCGGTACTTACGTACTTCTTTCCAAAATAATTTGGAATTTTCCTCGAAGTTGTCCGACATCTTATTTTCATCTAACACCCTACACCTTTCACGCTTCTCTTTCACTAGTGCCTTCGTTTCTGCTTTCTGCAGCTTATACCTGTCTTTCATCAAATTTTTCATACCACAGTCATTAGTAGCAAGGTAGTCTCGCCATGGTTTCTTTTTCTTATACACAGTCACTTTCACCTCATCATCCCACCACACATCACGCTTTTTGCCGTTCCCAATCTTATTCATTCCACACACTTCTTTCGCAGCCTCAATTTTACTATCTCTAAGGTTCTGCCAACATTTTTCAACATCCTCGCTCAACACTTTCAATCTATCATCAAGCTTACTGGATAATACCCTTTCATATTCATTCCTGGTGGCCGCATCCTGCAGTTTCCAGCTTTTAATGCGGCTAACCGCTGCAGGTTTGCACACTACGCGGTGTCGCCATGCTGCGAACAGACCCCTTATTCTGGTTATCACCAGAAAGTGGTCCGTCCCGAGATCGGCTCCTCTATATGCTCTTGTGTCCATTACCTGCTTCTTAAGTCTGCTATCCACCAGGAATAAATCAATCATACTTCTCGCACCCTTTCTTTCCCACGTGTACTGATGGATCCTTTTGTGCCCAAACATGGTATTAGCCACAAAAAGATCCTTTTCCATACACAGTCCTAACACAATCTTACCAGCATCATTCACTCTCTTATCTCCATATTTGCCTAGGACAGACTCAAATCCTGTTCGAGCTGTCCCGACCCATCCATTCATGTCTCCACACACAACAATTCTTTCGTTCTCTTCAACCGTCGCTAGAACTTCTCTAACATTCTCCCAGAACTGCTCCAGTTCAGCCAAACCGACAGAGGATACTGGGGCATATACTGCCAAAACAAAAATTCTTGTCAACCCAATCTTGAGGCGTACCCAGAGCAGTCTGGGATTTACACATTCATACTCAGTCATACAATTAACCATACGAAAGGACAGTAAAACGCCTACCCCTTGGCATCCCCTATCTCCTTGTGGTACCCCTGACCACAAAGCGATGCCTCCTCCGGGCAAGTCGGCAAGTTCACTGCCGCCTCGCTTGGTTTCACTCAAACATAGCACATCCAATCTTTTCTCTTCCATAATATCTTCCAATTCCACTTCATACATCTTCTCGTCAATCCCACCTCTCACATTCCACGCAGCTACTCTGCACTCCTCCCTCCACTTCCCGCTGCTAGGTGCACAGCGTGTTGGGTGGCGGTCCCCGACGCCGAACTGCACTCTGCACACACCAGCAGGGACAGAACGATGTATGTCACTTTCGGGGGACGCCCTAACATTATCATTGCCGTTGTCCCGCATGGTATGCACAGAAGAGGAATTGCAGCCCTGAAAAGGGCTGGCAGGGGTCGCGACGAGCACGCTTCCTCAGTTGACCCCCAAACTTCGACGCAGTCAAAGGTTAATAATGTGCTTACTATTAATACGACAATGTGACGGTACTTAGAAATGGAACGTATCACATACGTGTAGGTAGATTTACATACAAGTTATGTTTTTCCAATAACAAAAAAAATTAATATCAATTAACATTTATTTCTGTTTTTTGGCTACTTTTTCTGAGTATTATGTTACTCCGTAATCATTTTACTGCATTTAATTTTTGCATCTACTATACGAATATTGCATAAATCAGATAAATGAAAGATGACATTCGTAAAGTAAATTGAGAGTAATTTTTTGAATCGAAATTTGCATAAAAGTGAAATACTATTTTACTTCATCGATAAGTGAAATTTTTAAGACATCAGAATTTAATAAAATTAATGAATCTAATATATTAATATTTCAGAATACTTCTGAATTCTGAAGAAGCATTGACATATGAAAATATTCCTTCTTAAATGCTTCTTCAGAATTCTAATGCCGTGGAAAATTAAGTTTAATAAACTTAAGAAATAATGTTCTACGGCATTTTCTCTTTATTCATTTTATATGGTGTGGGGAAAAGTGGTATCGAAAAGCTGGTAGTCCCAATGAATGAATGACGAGATTATTTAGCTTGTGTTGTTAAGCACATCATTGTGTCGAACCTTGAAAAAATCGGCACGCGCTAAAAGACAGAAAATACTAAATATAGCTTTGTCACTTTCCTCCACGTTGCATCCGTATAAGTTAGTCTCTATATTGCATGAATGAGATAGAATGTATGGCGTAGTCTATAGGTTTCTCTGTTTACGCTTGGATCAAACAGTCGCACAGAGTAGAGATTAGCGCCAAAGAGTTTATATTATAAATTTATATTAATATTTATGGTCTAATCTCGAGCACCGGACGACCTCTAGTATAAATAAATTACCGAGCTGGATTTCCTCTAGACGCACTGGTTCCCAAACTTATTTTGTCTACTGAGTCGAGAGCTCATGCAGTCGTTGTCTATGTCTATGTCGATGCCTCCTAGCTAAATGAAATTACAAATCACCCCCCAAGCCTCTACACAACGCCCCCATTTTTTTTCTGGGTCTCTTACCGCCCCCCTTTAGGCCTGCAGCGCCCACAAGGGGGCGTTATCGCCCACTTTGGAAATGGCTGCTCTAGAGTAACATCTAAATCTATCTGTATGATTGTAGTCAAGATGTTCTCTCTATTCCAAATGAAAAATGGTATTGAGTTATCTGTAGTCTAGTTATTATTCGATCGTACAGCTTTACATCTGTAACACTCAATACAACTGTGTCTTGTAGTGACATGTGTCCAAGACGTCTATTTTCTCCGCCATCTCTAACATATTCATGCTACGTGTCATACATTCGCTAGACAATAGCTGATATTTCGAATATTTACCCCACAAGCGAATTGGAAGCTTACCTTGATGTTATAGAGTTGAGTTCAGTACACGTGCGATTAAAAACGGTATTGAATAAGGAAGGTGAAGCGTCCAATATTTTGTGATTTATCAGAATTTGCGGGATGGCGGTGACGCGGACGTGTTTTGCAAGATGGGAGATAATAAGCAATATAGAGCACTACACGCATAATAAAATCCAATTTTAGTAGGTATTGTTTTGACAGTTGCGCTGAAATGTAGATACGTGTACTCTTTCTACACTAATCTTACAGAGAAGTATTATTTATTTGTATGTAGGAGGTAATATTTAGAACTACTGAACCAATTCTAAAAATTCTTTCCCTAATCGTAAGTAACTATCCCTGAGTAATATAGGCTATTTCTACATTAATAAAAGTAGATTGTCAGTTCAAAATCTTAGTCGTCAAAATCTAATTTAATTTTTACTTAATTAGGGGTGCGATCAAACAAATCGGTTACCTAAATATCCGATTATCACCAAAAATCGATTTTAAATTACATGAACTTTTAATCGTTTTTTTTTTGTCAAGGAAACTCCGTATTCCTGGATGAGATGATTCCTAATTTAAAATGACTATTTAACCCATTGAATTTAGAGAAGTAGCAGCTTACATTTGCCATTCATAATGGGTACCACACGATGTATTATAGGGGGAGCTTCCAGTACCACGCAGACTCCAAACCAATTTTAAAAAATTCGTTTACTAAATTCACCTGATAGGGAATCGAACGCGGCGCCTCGTCTTCATCTGCCTGGAATTTATAAAAGTATCCTGCGCTATATCCTGCCACTGGGTCTAATTTATCTCCATTTTAAATTGAGAGTATTAGAGCCATGTTGCATTGCAGCAGGATTAGGGTCGGCTCGCTTGGTGAAATATCACACTCACAGAATATTGGAGTGAAATAACAGCATCTATTACTGTTGTATTACTGTTGTGTTTCGTTCGATGAGTGAGAGTGCCGGTGGTCCATCACCCCCTCTCCCTTCTTTCATTATTTCTCTAAAGGCCATCAACACACCCGTGATTTTCCGGATGATGTGGGTATCCATGAGCGGCGGTTGGTCACTCTCCATCAGGTGACCCGCTTGCTCGTTTGCCCCCTCATTTATAAAATAAAAATGCATCACAATCGATCCAGCGGTTAAGCCCTAAAGCCGGCCAGATCACAGAATTTGGTATTTATAATATTAATAACGTCCCACTCCGGCTTCCCCCGGGTGGGATATTGAATTTGCAACATACCAAATTGTTTTTATTGAGATTTTAATAGCATGTACGTGGATTTTGTATAACCTTTTAAGATACTGAACTCCAATTATTAGAACCTGCACTGCCGCGCCATGCTCAAGTCTACAGTGGCAAGGAAATGGTATCGTCTTGTTCATCAATTTGGTCGACAGTCAGCGTTTGACCTAATCAGCTATGTCGATGTAACATAATACGAGAGAATTTAATCAGTGTCCGTATTCTGTATGAATATTACACTACATTTCTGCCCGCAGCTTTGCTCGCATAGACTAAAAGATTTATTTAGTTGTTAGGGTTCCGTATCACAAGAAGAAAATCAAACTGTTATAATTCGTTGTCCGTTGTTCGTGTGTCTGACCAGTCAAGACCTTTTATCTGAAGAACGAGTAAAAGTATAGAGTTCAAATTTATTTGCAACACTGAGATCTATGGTACCTTGGAGGTACAAAAAATCGAAGTTTCTAGGTCAATGCAATCAAAATATATGGCCATTTATGTATTCAAACAGAAACATGTAGGATATTTGTCGAGGATCAAATTTCTAATATCACCAGCGGCAAGCTGTGCAATGGTAGTGCAACACCAATTATATAAACTGTAGACACACACAGGGAGGTAGTCTTTCCTCAAATTTAACTGTTCTAGTCCGCTTGTAATCCGGGTATCGTCGACAATTCGCACAGGTCGCCTCTGAATCGATTCGAAAGCTTCAGAATAACTCTTTCATTAGTCATTTCGTTATCTTTGAGGCAATTGATGTATCTATTGGCCTTAATCTAATAAACTGATTCATTTAATTACACGTATTGATTAATCAATAATAATTCTTCGTTTCATAACAAACTCTAGGAACCCTAAAACTAAAAATATTGTTCTTTATATTGTTTAGCCTTCTCGGAAAACGGTTACCATAAAAAAGTAGTATGAAACTAGCAATACGCGTTTTTCACTTTTTACTTTCACTTAAAACTTCTGACATTCTAAATATATTTCAGTGCGGTTTTTACTATCATTTAGAAAATTTTATATGTTTTTCATTCATATTTAAGAGTCCAGCTATGCAGTCTGAAGTAACCGAACCCGTTCATTACCCCGCGCCTAATGGCGAGAACGATAAAGTTGATTTTTGCACTTACGATTTGATAATATTAAAGCGCGGAGAAATCTCAACGTTTGTTTTTGCACATAATTGTAATTTGCAAAAAAACTACGTTACCAATTAAAAAACTGCTTTTAGAGATTTGGGATATTATAATTGTCTACCCATTTTTGCAAAATCATTTTAAAATTAAGTACAACATCGGAGGTGCAACTGGATTCAAAACAGGGTTTTTATCGAGTTTTTTTTTTCCAATCATATTTCCAAATTTAAGGATTTCAAGGTGAAGAGTTGAAGTTGTATATTTCCAAATATCTAACTCTCAGTCTTCTTAGATATCGAGAACTAGGTCACGAAACATACAAAAGTCTGCGTAGGCGGACTCGTACCGGAATTCTTTTTAAATCTTCAATTATCACTAGTTAACAAAAATCCACTTTTTGTATGTAACAAGAAAACTGTTAACTAATTACATTTAAAACAAGGTTGAGGAAGGTAGAATTGACATTAGAATATTTCGTATACGAATTGATTTATTGTAATAAAATTTTTTTTTCATTTTTACAAAAATACGGTTTTCATGAACTAAATTAACATATGTATGCTATTGTACTGTTACATGTGCATGTGTCTTATGATTTTCTCGGTATTTTGCTTTAGGGACATCTCGTCTTAATGTCCAATAATAATTCGCTGGCATACTGGGCTCCACTTGAACTGATATCGTCGTTATATCGTAGAATTGTTCCGGTGGAATCTTTCACCATGCTCATCGCAGACGCCGCCCAAATTTTCAGGAAAAAAGTCCAAACGAGAGTGCAGGAAGTGTATTTTTAAAGTTATGTGACAATCTAAAGCTTTATAGAAAGTTAAAATATCCTAGACAATACTTTTATAGTCATTTCATCGATGATTTCTGAGGAAATTTGTAGGTATGAAAGATATCCAAGCAGATTTTTCCACATCAGAGAGTTTTTCTTTAAAAAGTTCATTTTTCATTAATTTCCTGATTTGGGGACCTACAAATATGTCCTCTTTCATTTTTGCTTCACTGATTTTGGGAAATTTTTCTTTTATGTATAAAAATCCATCACCATCCTAATTCATTGCTTTCACGAAGTTTTTAATAAGGCCAAGTTATATGAAGAGGCAGTAAAAATACATTATCAGGTTGCACTAACGGAACATATTTATTATTTTTTTGTCCTGATGTAAAAGATTCTCGTTTGGGCCAGTCTTTCTTAACATAATGATTTTTTCTGTCCCTACTATCCCATTCACAAATAGAACAACAGAGTTCAATATATCCAAGCTGTAATCTTAAAACAAGTGCAATAACTTTTAGATCTCCACAAATGTTCCATTCATGTTCGTCACATTGAATTTTATCCAAAATAAATGTCATAGTTTCATATCTCTTTTATGTTAACAGCCTGATCAATCGGTATGGACCACAAATGTAACAAAACTTGTCAGGATCATTTTTACACTTTCTTTCCATAATTAGAATCACTTAACTCGGCAAACACAAAATACAAGCACTTTATTAAAATACAATATATCCAGAATTGAAAAGTTAAGGTACAACGGTTAAAATGTAATTCTACGGGTAGGGTAGCTGTAACACAAAAACTAGACCTGATTGAAACAAAATAAATAAGGTGTTATAATGAGGGTAGGTAAGTATTGCAAAATTGGTAGTCACTTCTCTTGTTACAAAAATTTGTTGACCAGTGTTAGGTGTACGTAGTGCCACCCCTAATTTTATTTTTTTCTTAATTTCACTATATCATTGTGCTATTCAAACAATACACCAACATTCCAAACTTCATCCATAAAATGTCAATAGTCCCCGAGTAAAATGACTGTGATTATGGCCACACACGGACAGACGATCACAGGGACAACACAAAACGATAACTGTTCTATTTTTTGCCATTGGCTACAGAACTCTAAAAGAAGTGGTCATATTTTCTCAGGCTACAATAAATATTTAATATTGAGTTTTACTAACAGAATTAATTCGACGGAGATTAAAATAATGTAAACAAATTATAAATGTAATCTAAGTACTGTTCATCCACGTGTAGTTTAATTATACTACACGTGGAATGAACAGTTTCTAAAATAAATATTAGTTTGATATTAAAATTTTATTAGAATCGCTGCTCAGCGACATTGGCTTTAACATTTTTAGAGACATGACCTTTAAAATTTAGTGTCACTGGAACTGCTGAAACCCCAGATCTATTACTAAGATATTCATTTAATGCAACTGCCATTGTTTTTCCTGCTTTAACGACTCATATTTGTCGAACTGGCCTTTGTAGACCAAAATACTGCATTCTGTCACCACGCCCAAAAGGGTCTCTGTCTCAAATTTACAAAAATCTACAAACAAATTTACAAAAAATTTTCACATAAATTCCAAAAATAAAAAAAATAAAAGTACTAACAAACAAAGATTCGTTTTGCGTTATAGGACGGTCGAATGCGATATATGTATATTCCCATCCCTTCCTATTACATGCTGTTCCGGTCAAATGTCTATATCCCCAAAAATAATTATTTATATTGTACCCGCAATTGTCATAGTATCTGTTCTTTTACACTGCTTCATTTCGCTACTTGTTTTTTCGAGTAGTCTATGATCGACCTCTGACACCGCCGCTATACGATCCGCACGGCTATTACGTAACTTGCAGACAGCATGCGACAGCTAATATCGCGCTATATCTGCTGTCAAAACGAGAATTTGTGTAATGTAATTTGTATAGTGGCGCTAAATCAACCGCGAAAAGTGCATTTTATGGTCATAGAATAATAGATACGCAATCGTCATATATGATACCAATTTCTTATTACAGTTAGTCACCGCTCGCGTAGTGATCGCGTAGCTGTCGCTGTCTGCAAATTTTTAGATAATAACCCCGCGGGCTACTTAATCGCGCCGCAGTGGTTACTGTGACATTTTCTTCTATGCAACGTCCACAAAAATCGAAGGTCGCTCAGAACAACAAGAATAGAGAGCAGAGGAGCTTCAATTACCGAAGATTCGAATCATCTCAGGGGTGACCGATGATGTTCGGAGCAGCTTCTTCTAAAGAAAGGTACCCATTGAACCATTTGATCCACCCGCCCCGAGTGCTTGTATTGATGGTTTCATTGCTCAATCGCTGCGACATTTACACAGGCTTACGCCATTTACTTCTTCAGTTTCACAATTCGTGACGTGTGCAATACAATATCTACCATATTAGTGATAAATCTGGGGCTAAAACATTCTGCTTGTTTAGGTATTGTATAATACATATTTTGGTTTTATATTTTTAAAAATACAACAAACCACAAGTTCCACAAGTCTAGGAAACATAGATGGTTCGAGCACATAGAAAGAATGAGTGATGAAAGACTGACGAAGGAAATCTACAGCGCGAAAGCGAGTGGTAAAAGAAGCCATGGAAGACCAAGGCTGACTTATGAAGATCAAATAGCCAGAGTGTTAGCTGACGGAAATATCAAAGCACTCGCATACCTAGGCGAAAATGTGTGAGGAGAATGATGATATTTGAGGAAGCGAAAGAAGTATGTAAAGACCGCGACGCTTGGCGCTCCGGCCTCTCTGACTACCCCGTTAGGGATACAACGTGAAGATGTATTAATTAACAATACATACATGTTCGTACATGTAGGTTGTATGCGTTTACATATGTATATGTTTATATGTTGTTTAAAGTACATACGTTATATTTTTAAGGATGTATTATGTATTAAATTTGTACGTGTATGTATATGTATATAAATAAATAATTAAATTATTAACGAGATACATATACATATATGTATATTATATTATACATGATACATATTATTTTTATTTTTTAACGAGCACACACTACCATCATACATTTTCTTTTTTAAGGAGGTGTGCTGATAGAGATCTCTTAAAGAGATAAGCATTGCCTTTTGTAGATTACTGCTTCAAAATTTAATTATATGTAATTTTTGTTTGTGTGCTATAAAATAAATAAATAATTAAATTATTAACGAGATACATTTCATTACGAAAATTATAGCATTATATACTACATATTCCAAGTCGATTACAATTACTCTTTCGTCATACATTGAATGCCTGTTAAAAGACTCAAACCTTCCTTCTGCGAAACGTTAAAAGAAACATAACAGAACACTACATACATATTTTATTACTAAGCTACATTTTGCAGATATATTCCGTCAACACGCAACATTTTAATCGACACGTGTTTTGTCTGTCAACGAAGTTTGTTCGCAAAAGTTTACTGAAGTATTCTGTGAGAGAAACTGGTTTGAATTTGTTTAAGGAGTTAGAAATCATTATGTATAGAAAAGAAAGTAACTGACTGACATATACATAGAGCTGGGTCTGAAAACATCTAACTTTGCGTAGAAGTTCCTCACATTTTTTTTTGTATATTTTATATGTGTTTGTGTGTTATATTTTTATACATACATACATATATATGTCGGAAAAGACATGAGGCAATTCGTGCTCTTGCGACTCAGCCATGAAAAATTTTACAAGAGGCGAATTACTTCATAAAATACAACGCTAAGCAAAGTTAATGTGCAAACGACAGAAAACTCTTCGTAACCATTATTATGTGAGTAATTGGAAATTTAATAATGGCAAACGATCCGTCGGAGAAATGCTATCGCACCGGCCGCCGTAGTCTAACAGATTCTCAGCGCCGGCCCCGACGTTACGTTAGCGCGCATCCCTTCCAAACCGGAAGTCGCGCTTTGCCATAGTATAGTCAAATGAGTGCCTTTTAATATTTCCACCGACATATACATTCATACATATCCTCACGCTGTATCCCTAACGGGGTAGTCAGAGAGGACGGAGCGCGAAACGTCGCAGTTCTTACGTACTTCTTTCGCTTCCTCAAATCTCATCATTCTCCTCACACATTTTCACCTAGGTATGCGAGAGCTTTTGACATTTCCATCTGCTAACACTGGCTATTTGATCTTCATAAGTCAGCCTTGGTTTTCCTTGGCTTCTATTACCACTCACTCGCTCACTTTTCTTTACAACAATAATACAAATATTAACCTACTTAATTAAAAATATTTAAATAAAACGAATATATCTACTTCTAGCTGGTTTATAATAGTGACAGTCTAAGAACTACTCAGTTATCACTCTAAGTAAGTCCTCAAAACAGCAGTATAACAAAACATACTGAGTCCTATCGAACACACATTAACTTACGGTTTTATAGCAAATAGAAAGAAAATCTATAAAAGGGAGAAGTTCGTAAATGAGAAACGACAATATAACTCAAGCTATAGTTAGATGTATTAAAATTAATACTTTCCGCAATAAAATTATTTTTGGTTTAAATCATACACAAATTAAATATTACAGTATTAATAATATCATTATTTTAACCAGTAACTGTTGTAAAGTTTAAAATTTAATAGTTTTGATATTAATTTCTTTAACTTAAATCATACAAACCAACCACACGAATCATAGAAGCTGACAGCAGAAATTATATTGGAGAAATTAAAATAATATGCGGAATTATATTTTAACAGTAGGAAATACAATATTATTTTGTCACGATTAAATTTTTTATATGTTATAATTATTTTATAGCAGCATGATATTGTTCTTAGTTGGTACGTTTTTAATGAAATGGTATCATTTTATTATAAGTAATTAAGTTTTTTATAACGAGAAATAA
The DNA here is from genome assembly GCA_907165235.1 of Zeuzera pyrina. Lineage (NCBI taxonomy): Eukaryota > Metazoa > Arthropoda > Insecta > Lepidoptera > Cossidae > Zeuzera > Zeuzera pyrina. The sequence continues at coordinate 21,213,055 of OU015636.1, forward strand.
AAAAAATTAAGTTATTTTTACCAATTCTAGTGTTTTTAAACGACTCGCTTTTAAAATGATTCACAAGTCTGACTTCATATTTTTTCTTTGGGTTATCTGTTTACATTGTGTGCTGAATTTCAGGTCAGGCGATGATAAAATATAAGATTTAGATACAACCGACGACGATACGACATTTAATTATAACATAAACATAACATAACATAACTTCACGCTGTATCCCCAACGGGGTAGTCAGAGAGGACGGAGCGCCAGGAGTCGCGGTCCTTACACACCTCTTTCGCTTCCTCAAATCTCATCATTCTCCTCACACATTTTCGCCTAGGTATGCGAGTGCTTTTGACATTTTCGTCTGCTAACACTCTGGCTATTTGATCTTCATAAGTCAGCCTTGGTCTTTAATTATAACCATAGGTAATAATTTTACGAAGCAGTAATTGCTAGTGTAAATCAGTTTTACTGTCTTTCAGTTATACTTAAGAGTCTGCATATGCACCCCAATGCAACCGTTCATTACCCGCGCGCCTTATGGCGAAAACAATAAAGTTGAATTTAGCGGTTGCGGTTTGATCAAATGTAAGTGTGAAGAAATCTCTACATTTGTCTTTGCACGTAATTGTAATTTGCAAGAAAACTATATTACCAATCAAAAACTGGTTTAATAGATTTGAAATGTCATAATTACCTATCCATTTTAATAAAATCATTTTAATTAATTTAATTTCCGAAATTGTACAATTCTGTACAATTTCGATAATGCAACTGGATCTTTGTGCAAAACAGGGTTTTTTCTGGATTTTTTATTGAGTTTTTTTCTTCGATCAAAAGAATTTCAAGATAAAAGTTGAAGTTTTATGTATTATTGTATATCTAACTCTCGGTCTTATCAGATATCGAGATTCAGGTCACCAAACACGCCAAAGTCGGCATAGTGGGATTTATAAGACAATTTTTTACTCTTCTGAAGTAACATAATTAATTTTGTTTTACTTTAAGGCAGCCAACGTTTAAAGATGTCATAATAAATCGATTATGACGTACGAAAAGACAAACATTTAATACAAATAATAAAATAAAATCATAAAGACTCCTTTAAAATTTTATCTGCGAAACGAAAACGACTCATTTTCTCTTCGCATTTTTGATATTGTCCATTTCCTCTGTCTACGTCACAGTCCGATTATCCCGAGTTTATAAAAAAGAGGGCATAATAAGAGCGCAGTGAAAGCAATAACATCGGTAACTGGTCCAATAACGCAGTAATGAACGAACGCGGCTCTGGCCTACGGAAATGAAGCGCGCGCAAGCGTATTCCGTGAAACAATCAACCCGGACTGCCATTATGCATTCTAATGAGGGTGGATATTCGCGAGGTCAGATTTTAGTTCAACAACTATTTGTCGGTTATATCATGCTTTCTAAATATTATCTCAAACATTCTACTCACAGGGTTGAATTCAGAAATAGCTGCTTAGTATTAGTTTATCAGAAATGTCACCGTGGAACAATAAATTGAGTAAGTGCGAGTGTGGCCACGCTCACAAAGGGTTTTGTACAATGATTATAAATTGACAAATATTTAAATTTAATTTCTGTAAGTCTATCGGGACTTAGGACTTCCGTGACATTTGTCCTATAATGAGGATTTATACCCGTTTTCACTATACATATGAGTCGCCTAAAGTAAATGCTTAATGAATTAGAAACTTATAATATTTAATTACGGGTCTATGTCGCGTTTATACTTTAAGGCTAATTACCTAATTTAACCCGACGTTTCAACCGGTTAGCACCGGTCGTGGTCACGGGCAGACTGATGAGGATGAATGTCATCTTCGTAGTGTGCGGTTTCTTGCAACTACCCATATCAGTCACACCTGTCATCAGTGAGTGTGTCCGGAGCTGGAAAATCGGATGTCGTTAGGGTAGTGTGTCGAAGTACCGGCAGTGACAATAATGAAAATTAAAAAATGCGTTGAATGAGTTAAGTATAAATGTAAACATTTTATTTTTTAAACTGTAAGATTTCCTGGATAAATTAAATGAATAAGTAAAAAGTTTTTGTAGGTATTCGATGATTCGATTTTAACGAAGACTATATATTGATTCCGACAGCAATCATTAAAAACGAATTATAAATGCGACATTGCCTTTGTAAAAACGATTTCATATTCCACAAAGGCAATACGAGCTCACCTTGAAAAAAATGAATATTATTTAGAAGAAATTTAAATTGGAGCCAAAAACGTTGTCGACTAAAAAATATTGCGATGAAAATAATATATTTCGAGTACGAGTCTGTACATCTAAAACGGGAAATTAGATGCTATTACCTTTTAATTTCGCTTTTGGCAGGCGTGATCTCAAGCAAACTATCGCAGCAAGCTTCAGTGCCGCGACAGTTCACTGAGACCACGGCCGATTAATCGCGTTTATTTCCCGTTTTAGATATTCTATAATATTGAAAGTTTAAAAGTTTATAGGAGTCTGTACTTTATAGGAAATGCTAATCTATAATAATAGCTGGAGATCTATAGTACCTAAGACTTGTTGCATTTATCTCGTAAATTTTAACACGTAAGAGCGCGAAGTGACGTCACTGTCGTTGGGTCAGCTTTATCTGTACATCTACGCAACTTTAAGAAAGTCCATTATTTGAGATAATGTTTAGTTTTAAGTTTGTAAATATTAACGTTCAGATATGCAGTATGTACTGGCTAGATGGATTGTAATTACATCTATACATATAAAAAAAATCGAAGTATCTGTCTGTGATTGCAAAATAAAGGCTTTTTCTTAAGCTTATATGGATACTTGCATGTATGTAACAATAATAAAACTCAAACACGCTTTTTAAAATTTTTGTCTGTCTGTACATCCGGGCTAATCTCCGAAACGTTGGAACTGATTTTGACTAAACTTTCTTTAGCAGGTGGAAGGCTTTTCAGTACGTAATCTAGGCCACTTTTCATACCGGAAATATACCAAATTTAATGCAGTTGAAAGCGCTAATAGCGCTAACGCTTTTTTTTTTTAAATTAAGTACAACCCATGTTACTTGCTGATAATGTAGCTTCATATAGATGAAAGAATTTTTGAAATAAGTCGCGTAGTTTTTTAATTTTATCCATTACATACAAAACTTACTTCTATATAATATTAGTAAAGACTAGACTAGCGATCCGCCCCGGCTTCACACGGATATAATTTATTATTTAATAAAATATGGCACATGTTACTCGCTGATAATGTGGCTTTCTATAGACTTCTTCTTTCATCTATAGCTTCATATAGATGAAAGAATTTTTGAATTCGGTTACGTATTTTTGAGTATATCCATTACACACAAACAAACCTTTAAAATGTTCACCTCTTTATAATATTTAATGTAGATTAATAAGTTAATATGTAACAGCCAATTACATTTACCTATGTTTTGTCATATGAGATACCGATAAGACATTCCTTATTCAAATTCTTATAATCCCACGTAAGCGTTCGTCGGCCTATTAACTTTAACTCCCTTTTAACCTACGTAAATTCCACTGTTGTATATATTCCGTCTGATTTTATAAACTCTAACAATATCACATACATATCTTCACGCTGTATCCGTAACTGGGAGATAGAGAGAAGGGAGCTTTTTTTTTTTTTTTTTTTTTTTTTTTGGTTTCTGAGAGGCGAAATGAAACCCCCGCGGGCTACCCAGCCGGACTCTACGCCGACTGGGGAGTGTCGGACTCGAACCGACTAAACAAAACCCCTCTTTGCTGTTAGCCCTAGTGGCTTTTACAGCGTCACAGGTCGCGTTGGGGCGAGCGCTGAAGGCGCCCTGCCAGATGGTCGACCGCCTGAGGGTTCCTCCAGCCGAGGGATGCCTCGTATGGAGGGCGGACCTCGGGCTCAAGGCGTCGCCAGGGGAGCTTTCCGCACCTGCGTGCATCTTAACGGGCTTCCTATTCGGGTGAGGGCCGGGCCTCTAGCGGACCCGGCCGGCGAGACGGCTGAGGGCCGGTTAGTGTGCCTAGTGTTCCGCGTGGCAGTTTACAATGTGGCTTAAGGCCCGCGTGTGTGCGTGTAGAGCTAAGTGATCGAGCTTCTAAACGTGAGACCCTACGGGTGTCGCGGGGGTCGTCCTCGCCTCCGCCGGTGGGGGCGGTGCGGTCGAAGTGTGTAGGTTGGCATGTTCGAGTTCGAACGTGTAATGTCGTCGTCGCTGTCGCCTAACACATGTCTAGGTCTACGATAGCGTTTGCGGACGCGGCGTTCGGGGGTGTACGATGACGCCCTGACCACTAAGGGATTCGGGTGTAAGGAGGAACGGTGAAAGAAGCGTTGGGACGCCTCTTTTAGATGTTGAGTTATAGAGGGTAATTCTAGGTCGTAGTGCAGATCTACGTTGCGCACGTAAGGAGGGGCACCGGTAGCCCTGCGCATGAACCTATTCTGAATAACTTGGAGGGAGTTGATGTGAGAGCGCGCAGCGTGAGCGAATGCTACACTGGCGTACGTCATGATAGGCCTGACGCACGTCTTATATAAGGTAACTTTATGTCTGAGGGACATTTTGCTTTTAGCGCAAATGAGCATGTTGAGACGACCGAGGACGAACGCGGCGCGGTCGCGGACCGTTTTGATGTGTTGGCCGAAGGTCATGGCACTGTCAAGGGTGACTCCTAAGTATTTGACTTTCCTAGTCCAAGGGATATCCTGGCCGAAAAGTGTGATCGTTCTGAGAGTGTTAGCGCGGCGGGCGCGGCTGGTCGTCGTTCCCCTCGAGAAATACACGGCGGCGCTTTTCTCGGGGTTGACTTCGATTCTCCAAAGACGGAACCACTCGCCTAGGCTCGTGACCGCGACTTGGAGGAGTTGGGAGACTCTGAGGCGACTCCGGTCTGATGTGAACAGAGCGGTATCGTCCGCGAATAGGGCGAGCTCTACACCGGGGGTTTTGGGGACGTCGTTCGTGTAGAGCGAGTAGAGCGTGGGCGATAAAACGGAGCCCTGTGGGACGCCTGCCCTGATGGGGCGGGGAGAGGAGAGCACCCCTTCGACTCTATAGCGGAAGGAGCGGTTTGACAAAAAGTCCCGTACTATGCGTACGAGATCGTCAGGCACGCCGAGCCGGCGCAGCTTGTACACCAGCCCGGCGTGCCAGACTTTGTCGAACGCCTTCGCTACATCGAAGAAGAGGGCCCCCGTGCCTATAGTGCGACTCGGGCGGTTAAGGCCCTCCAGGATGTGTTCCGTGAGGCGGTGCACTTGTTGTATGCACGAGTGTTTGGCTCGAAAGCCAAATTGCTCGTCTATGAGGAGACCGGAGGTGTCTAAGTGGGCTTTGAGACGAGCCAGAAGGACCCGTTCGTAAATTTTCCCTAGCACGCTAAGGAGACTGATTGGGCGATAGCTATTGGGGCTACTGCGGGGTTTACCCGGTTTCGGGATTCCGATGACGATCGCTTCCTTCCAGGCGGCTGGAAAGACGCGGTTCGCCATGGCGGCATTGATAATGGCTGCTAAGAGCGCGAGAAGGCGCACAGAGAAAATTTTGACTACTCGGTTGGAGATGCCGTCTCTACCGGGGGCTTTTCTAGGTTTGAGAGCCTTGACAATGTCCTGAACTTCGTCAACCGTCGCGGGTCTGAGTTGGCAGGGGGCGGTCGCGGGCGGTAGGGAGCCTACTTCGCGATTGACCATGTCTAAATGATTCTGATCTACAGGCTGAGAGCTAGGTGAGCATTGGGCCTCCAGAGTGTCGGCCAAGAGTTCGGCTTTATCTACATCGTCGAAAGCTGTCTGTCCGTTCGGTTTCGTCAGGGGCGGCATTGTTTGGAACGTGTCCGATTTGAGAGATCGGGCCAACTTCCAGTAAGCCTGGTGCGTCGGCTCGATCTCTCGCATGAGATCGCTCCACCTGTTATCCCTAAGTTCGGAAATTCGGTATTTGACTTCGCGTTGGAGGGCGCGTAAGTTGCGTTTATTCGTTTCTGAGGGAAACGAGTCGTAAGCGCGGGTCGCGGCGTTCTTGGCTCTGATCAGCCGACGGATGTCTCCGGGGAGCTCCCAACGGCGGTCGTTCGCCGCCGGGACCTCACGGGAGCACGCGGAGACCGATTCGCGGATGTGGGCGGTGAGCGCGTCTATCGCCGCGGTTGCGTCCTCGGCGGAACGGATAACGTCCGGTATCGCGTTAAGCCGCGGCGAATTCTCAGCGTTTAGCGTTTCGTCTAAACTCTGCCAATCCGTCACGGTTTTTGTGAGCGTCCTAGTGTCTATCATAGGTCCTAGTTTGAGTAATACCGGCCTATGGTCAGAGTCTAACTCGTGTAACGCCTCTATTGAGTGCAGCGTTAGAGCTACGTTCTTTAGAAGCGCTATGTCGAGTACGTCCGGTCTGTGTGTTGTAACTCTGGGATAGTGGGTGGGCGTCATGGGGGCGATAACGTCAAAGTTAAGGACATCGGTTAGTTCGTCTAAAGCTCTGCCATTTCGCGAGGTGGTGTGCGAATTCCAGCGACGATGTTTAGCGTTGAGGTCGCCGGCGAGTATGACAGAGTCGTCTAAATTTAGGAGGGCCTCTAGATCGCTTCTAATTAGCGCTTTACCGGGAGGGAGATAAACTGACGCGAGTGTGACAGGCGCGTGCCCCGTGAGGGCCACCCGGCACACCGACGCCTCTATGTTGGTGAGGGCGGGCGTATCGATCGGAATGCAGTGCAGGGACCTTCTGTAGTAGATAACAGTGCCGCCTTTGGGGGCGGGCACCCTATCGTTTCGCACGATGTTAAGCCCGGAGAGGCCGGGGTCGCGATTTCTAGGTTTCAAAAAGGTTTCCTGCACTAGCATTATATCTATTTGGTGGTCTCGCGTAAACTCGTGAAGAAGATCGCGTTGCCTGCGGAGTCCGTCCGCGTTAAAAAATGAGATTGAGAGCCCGCGCGGTTTGATGCGCGCGGAGGGAGTTGTCTCGTGGGTGCCCGGTTTTATAACCTACGAGGGGGCGCCGTGAAGCGGCTTAGGCTGTCCAGAAGGGACGCGTGTTCGGCAAGTATGATGAGCCGTCCCATCCCGTCGCTACAGTCGCGGATTTTACGCGCGACTAATTTAATTTCGTTAAGGTTGACTTCCTTAACGAGGTCGGCAAGCATTCGGATGTCGCCGAGGAGATCGGACGCCGGCGCTGAAGGAGCCGGCGCCGCTGAACGCGTTTGAGGCGCGGGCCCCTTACGCCGCGGTTGTTGTGCTGGCGTCGGCGCTATGGTCTCTCGGGCCGGTAGAGCGCGCGCGGGCGCGGATTTAGTCGACGCTGAGGGCGCGGGTTTGTTCGGCGCTGAGGGCGCAGGTTGAGTTGGCGCGGAGGGCGCGGGTTGTGGCGGCGCAGAAGGCGCGAGTTGTGACGGCGCGGAGGGCGCGGGTTTGGCTGGCGCAGAGGGCGCGGGCCGTGTGGGTGCGGAGGTCGCGGTAGGGGCGGCCTTAGGTTGGGCTGGGTGCGCAGGGGGGCCGCGGCGTTGGCCCTGATGTGCTCCGCCGGCTCGGCGCGACTTACCCCCACGGCGGCGACGGCGCGGAGCTCTCGGGCATCCGCGATAGTTCGCGGGATGTCCGAGCTCTCCGCACAGTACGCAACCGGGAGGGTCAGACGTCTCCGGCGTGCGGGAGCACTCGGGGGTGCCGTGGTCTCCGTGGCACTTGACGCACCTAGGCCGTGCGAAGCAGTTGCGGGCCGAGTGCCCATACAATTGGCAGCGGTGGCATTGACCCACCGTGCCGCGCTTGTGCGGGGCCTCTACGGAGAGGCCGGAAATCCTACACACGGATTTTATGTGGAAAACGGCCTTTCCCTCGGGGGAGAGGTCGAGTACGACCAACACGAGGTCGAAGGCCTCCTTCGAGCGAGGCTTGTAAAGGCGGTGGACTTCACGCGCCGGGAGGTTTTGCGACTTAAGGTCGCCGAGGATGAGCTCTTCCGGGAGCTCCTTGGGGAGGCCGCGGATGACCACGCGAAGCTGGCGCTCCTCCGGGAGCGCATAAGTGTGGAAACCTATGCGCTCCGAGCGTAGGAGCGCTGTGAGCTCTCGATGGTCAGCCGGGGTGGGGACCTGCACCTTAATGCCCTGTGCAGTGTTGCGGGCGGAAACAAATTTTATGCGGCGCGCGTCTAAAGCCCGAGAGACCCTATCCCACGACGCTTTTTCTTGAATAAACACCGGCGGCGGTGTTTTGATTTTGTCGGCCTGAGGGGCCTGGATGGCCTGTGAGGCAGGCGCTTTTTGTTCGGCCAGAGGGGCCGCGGGAGCTCCGGAGGCCTGAGGGGCCGCCTTCGTCGTTTTGGGGGGCGGGCTGGGCGTGTCGCCTTCCCTCGGGGAATTCGCCCGCTTCCTCTTGACCACTAAGCGCCAATCGGCGCTCTTAGTGGCCTCGTCCTCCGAAGAGGAGGGAAGCGCTATGTCCATTTCCTCTTCGGAGTCCGAAGCCTCCGTCGGGTCAGGGGAAGCGGGCGAATCGCTAACGGGGGCCGGCTTGGTTGGTTCGCGCGGCGGGGGCTTCGCGACTGTAGCGGCGGCGGAAACAACGGCCGAGTAAGACGCGGGGGTGGGGGCGCGGGGCGCGGGTGAGACCCGGTGGTCCCACAGGTCGCGAATATGGGAGTGTGATGACTCGAGTTGAGCCATCACGAACGCGCGGAATTGGGTGTCCGTCAGCGTGTCCATGGCGCTGGTAGAGCCGCCAAGTTGAATGAGAGGACCTCCCTACCGGGGATAGGCAGGGAGGAGAGTGCCTACTTTGTAGCCCTGGTCGTACTGTGCCTGTCTTATTGTGCACAGATGTGTACCTAACACCTAGGTCTTATATAAACTTCACTAACTTAACACTAACACTTAGCGATACGAGTTGGCGCGGCCGCGACGCGACGCGAACACACTATTAATCACTACGCACGATGCGCAGTGAGTATAGCGGTGGCAGCGCACGCGGGCGCTCGGAGAAATCGTAACGATTCGAGTTGGCGCGGCCGCGACGCGATAACCCGGTCAGCGCTACGGGGAGCGCAGGCGCGACGCGATAACCGGTCGGCGCTACGCGGAGCGCAGGCGCAACGCGACACGACACGACACGAACGCACTAATTCGCTACGCACGATGCGCAGCGAGTAGAGCGATGGCAGCGCAACGCGGGCGCGCGGAAACGGCACTGAGCACTGAGAGGCGAGGCGAGCGAGCGAGCGAGCGACGCGTGCGTCTCGTACGGCGGCCGAGAGCAGACTCAGAGAAGGGAGCGCCAAGTATCGCGGCTCTTACATATCTCTTTCGCTTCCTCGGATCTCGTCATTCTCCTCACACATTTTCGCCTAGGTATACGAGCGCTTTTGACATTTCCGTCAGCTAACACTTTGGCAATTTAATCTTCTTAAGTCAGCCTAGGTCTTCCTTGGCTTCTCTTACCACTCGCTTTTGCTCTGTAGACTTTCTTCGTCAGTCTTTCATCACTCATTCTTTCCATGTGCTCGAACCATGTAAGCAATCAAAAGCTAATATTTTTATATAATAGGCATTGAAAATACGTTAAATGAAATTAAATTAATCACTCATGTTTGTGGTCACATATGGTATACGTAACCTCCTCGGATCGATCAGTCGCACGAGATTAACGCCAATGAGTTTATATTATTAGTTTATTGTTTTAAATGTATTTCAAGTTCAATGTACAACATTTATTTTTTTAACAACCCGAAGAAATGTATAAAAAAAAAGATATTCTTTATTTCATTCTTAAGTTTTTGGATTTGTTTATTTTTTTATTTGTATATAGTCTGAAAAAGATAGCAAATTAACTGTGTAGCCTTGGCGAAACCTGTGATTATTGAGGTTTAGTCTTAGTCTTAGTCTTTGACAAAAGAACCTTAATAACGTTCAAACTTAAAAATTAAATGAATTACAGTCGATTTTCAACCACTGGGTGATCACTAGAGATAATAATATTATGTTAAATTATGTCCTCGGATGTGGCGGCTCAGATATTAAAGAAAACTTGGGAGCACACAAACACAAATTTATTAAGGGATACCACACAGGGTCGGGGTTGATCGCCGTCTAAGGTCCTTGCCTCGCAGCGCAGCACTTCCCTGATTGTCCGCGGTCGGCAGAAGATCCGATGCCGGAAGTTGGTGATGCGGCTGGAGTCGCGCGGTTCAGCAGTATAGACTCGACAGAGCAGGTGTCGGGGCACTACTGAACCCATACTAAGGACCCTGGAACGTAGCATCCAGTGCATCAGTTCATACGTGTTGATTATTACTTTTAAATATTCTTATAAAACAAACAAAGCGACAATAACAATTTTTGAGCACCGTCAATGCATTCAGTTTGTGTCGCGCGGAATTGTAAAAACAATGGCGCTAGAACGACTAAGTACCTAGGCATAGCGAGCGAGAAGAAGTACTGTCGCACAGATTACTCGTATTTTAGTTTTTCAACGCAGAGACAAATTTATCCTATAATAACTAATATATAATTGTTTATTATATTTGCTTATTAAAATAAACTTACTTAACTTTTATTATATTCAAATGCAAGATTATATTACCAAAATTAAATTATTAAATAAGATGTACGTTATAACGTTACACGGATCGAAAATCTAAAAGAACGTAGCTCTAGCTCTGAGAGCGTTTGTAATTTTTGTTGATCTAGTTTTTAGATTTTTACTAATGTATGTGACTAGGGAAAGGTCTCAATACAACGACACATAGCTGAACATGACAAATTTTTAGTAGCCAAACTATACTATAGATAACCGTTTTACTCGTGGTACGCTCTATCAGATAGAAAGAGAGAGACGAATATTCGTTTGACACACGGTGATAAAATCGGCAACTCATTATCGCTTCGTCCATTGTGATTTTTGGTCCAAGATTATGTCACATTAGTACAGAATTCTCACTGACGTGTAATAATATCATCAAATTGTCATCATCTATAAGGGTCCCATTTTGTTGTTTTTAGGCTCTACAGAACTCTAATGAAACTGACAATACATTTGTCTTCACTTATAATAATTATACTCAATTAAAAGGTCTTGACTCCGTGTCATTATTTCGCTAAACTTGAAGCGATTTAATCTACCCGGATGTAAAGATTCAGTTTTAATTACCATTGCAACATGTTAAATAAAAGTATATTGTGAGTTTGCGCTGAAATAGCTTAAGGCGTACCTATCCACGAAGGATTAGAGAAACTAATACCCTAAAAAATGAAAACACAATTTCTTAGAAACGAAAACGTAGATTAGAATTTGTAATAGAAGAAGACACAGTCTGGCTATAAATACTCTTATAATAAAAAAAAAACAATAATATTACAATACTATAAAAAATTATAACTTAGAACTTGCAGCTTATAAAAGACGAACTGATAATTACTTAACCGATAAATCAATATGAATGGGAAGATAAAATCAAAACAGCTTCTTAGGTGATACGCAAAGGGACGTCATAGAACATATTTATTTACCAACGAGAAAATGTTTACTATCAAGCAACATTTTAATGAGCAGAATGACCGAAATTATGCTCAAAGCTCTAAATAAGCTTCTCAATTAGTCAATATGATACAACGTGGGCATTATCCGTCCGACTTCAGTGATGGTTTGGTAGAATGTCAGCTATCAAGGAAATACTGAGCTGTTTTTGTGAAAAAGGTATCAAAACATCGGACCAGATGTATCAAGTTACGATTTAAGAGCAGATAGTTAAGCCTCTTAACAGCAACGTGTTCCATAACCAAGAATGGTCCTTTCAGTAAGACTCAGCACCGGGTCATATAGCTCGATCCACATAAGCGCGGGTAGATAAGAACGTCATTTATTCCTGATCTTAATCCATTTGATTACAATTTAAATTCTCTTTTAGAGAGTACGGTATGCTATATACGCCATGATAATTTGGAGTCCCTAAAATATTCCATAAGATTGGCATTGGCGAATTTTCCCATGGAGAAAGTGCATGTATCAATCAATAACTGGCCACAACGCTGTATTACATACGAGGATTGCGTTAAGTCCAATGGAGATCATTTTGAATGAGCTTCATGTTTTTAAAATGCTATGCCATTAATGTATAAACTAACGCACACTTCAGTAATAACCGTTTTATGTAATAAAAAAAACGATGCTTTCCTTGTAACAATATTTATGGCAAGACTAGGTATGTGTAGTGTGTATATATGTAAGTGCATGTATAAATATATAAGGGTGTATATAGAAAATATACGTAATATATGTGGCATAAGTTAACGAAATTAAAAAATAAACAGTGTTTTACATTTATTTTTTTCTCGTTTCTGACTTTGGTTTGTTAATTTACATCTGTGTGACGACACTCTGCCATGTATTACACATGTGTGCCAGTAAATGTAAAAGTTGCGGAATAAATTGGCTGTTACATATGGACACACAGACAGACGAATATGAAGCAGTTATAACGGTTCCGTTCTTGTCATTTCGTTTGCGAAACCCTAAAGAATAAAAACCATACCAAGTCGCGGGCAACTACTAGTGTATATAATATAAACAAAAAATATAGAATATCGAGGTAATTAGAATATTCAGATAAAATCTTCAATTCAAATGGAATTGAATTGACAGTACTCGGTTATAATTATTTAACTCTTAATAATTTTTCTAAAAGCTTCGATAATTTTCTTTCGTGACGAATTTTAATTATTCGAATATCTCACGGCAGTAACACGTTATCACATACATATCTTCACGTTGTATCCCTAACGGGGTAGTCGGAGAGGACGGACCGCCAAGTTTCGTGGTCCTTACATACTTCTTTCGCGTCCTCTAACCTCATCATTCTCCTCACACATTGTCGCCTCGGTATGCAAATGCTTTTCATATTTCCGTTAGCTACACATCAGATATCCCGTTATAGATACAGCATGAGTTATGTACGATCTTGGAACACTCGTGTTTGCACACTTAAAAATACAGGTTGCGAAACTTTACATATTTAATAAAGATTTGATAACAATATGAAATGGCTATCGCTTCTTAAATTCAGGTCATAAGCAAAGAAAAATATGATAGACCTTCGACTTCGGCAATGAATTCAAGAAACTATATGCAATTGTTTCAACTTGTTTGCTAGTGTTTGTTAAACATGTAGTTGGGTTTTAGTTTTATAACTCTTATTTTTATAAGCAACTTGTATAGGTTGTCTCCCTCTAGTTGGGTCTGTCTGTTCGTTTTCCTGGCTAATCTCCAAAACTATTGAACCGTTTTTGACAGGATTTGCATTAGCAGATATACGACTTCTTAGAGAATAATCTGGGCTACTTTTGAGCACTTTATTTAGCGACTACTACTAACTTGATTATTGTTATTAACTATATATATATATACGTACATACATATCTTCACGCCATAACCCTAGCGGGGTAGTCAGAAAGGTCGGAACGCCAAGCGTCGCGGTCCGTACATACTTCTTTCGCTTCTTAAATCTCATCATTCTCCTCACCCATTTTCGGCAACTCGCATCTTCCATTCCTCGGAAACGCACTCCCTATTATATACAATTTCGTTCACTTGTTCTAGACGTTTCCCATTTACCCATATTTCACACTTTATCTGTACATCTTCCCTTTTAAACACCAGAACCTTAGTTTTGTTCATATTCACATTCAATCATTCATTTTAGTCTTCTTTCATGCACGTAACTACTGTCTGCAACATCGCTTCCGATTATTAACTATTATTAATTAACTGACTACCCTGTTGGGGATACAACGTGAAGAAATGTATGTATGTATTAATTAACTGCGACCAACTATATATAAGTACTGCCTAGATTGAGTGTTCGAGACAATCGCTATGTTACACTCAATTGAGGCTCGGGGACCACACCTAACTCACTTTCAATTCGACGCTTGTACAGTGAACAACGTAGCGTATCGTATCCTATTTAATGCGTTTATGTAATGCTTTTATAATAAATAAATAATTAAAAATTGATGCCCAGATTATCATAGGACTGCAAAATATACATTTAATATTGATTTTAAATGAATTATCTTAATTTTATACATACATACAACATACATACATATCCTCACGCTGTATTCCTTACAGGGTAGTCAGAGAGGACGGAGCGCCAAGCGTCGCGGTCCTTGCATACTTCTTTCGCTTCCTCAAATCTCAACATTTTCCTCACACATTTTCGCCTAGGTATGCGAGTCCTTTTGACACTTACGTCGGCTGACACTCTAGCTATTTGATCTACATAAGTCAGACTTGGTCTTCCTTGGCTTCTTTTACCACTCACTTTTGCTCTATAGATTTTCTTCGTCAGTCTTTCATCATTCATTCTTAAATTAATTAATTTTATTATACCTAATATTAAATCGTCGTAAGTAGGTCTTGCTCATTTGGAGCGACGACACGATAACATTGTCTCACTCTTACTTACAGGACACGATTATTGTTTTGATGTACAGAATAGTACATCAAAGTAACATATAATTCAATGACTACGACTAACTTTCTTTTGCAGTTGGCAGCACATATCATTAAATAACCAAGTACAACTTTCAATTAGCGCGCTTGCACGTTCACCAATCAGATAACGTAGAGATATCGCCACTAGTGGCGTGAAATGTTACTATTTTACGTTATGCTCAGCCAGATCAAAGTCAAAGTCAAATTAATTTATTCAAGTAAACCCAATCACGAGGTATTTTTGAACGTCAAATCTACTTTAGTTCGGTTCAAAGAGAAGAGAAAAGAAAACCTGGACACTGAGAAGAACCGACAAGAAACTCAGTCAGGTATAATTTTTTCAACATCATTTTACAAAAGGTTTATTAAAATACAATATTCAAAGAGCCAGTAAATGCATGTGCGGAGAAAATCATTTCCAGACTATTGTTTTATCTTCAACGAAATCGTTTATTTTATAGTATGATTGTCAAATTAATGTACGTTTTATAACTAATCTAAATACATTTTCTGTTAATTGAGTGACTTCTTGAGGAACTTTATTATAAAAACGAACACAGTTACCCAAAAATGAAACATTTGACTTATGTAATTTAAATTTTGGAACAACCAATTTATCACGACCTCGGGTTTCCATACCACCAATATCGCCTTTTTTTGTAAATTGATCTATATTTTTCCTCGTATACATAATCATTTCAAAGATGTATAAGGACGGCAAGGTCAGTACATCAATGTCTTTAAAACGATCTCTTAGTGATTCTCGTGCATTCATACTGTAAATAGCACGTATCGCTCTTTTTTGTAAAATAAAAATCGAGTTAATATGCGCCGCTGATTCCCACAGCAAAAGGCCATAGGACATTAGGCTATGAAAATATGCGAAGTACACCAACCTAGCCGTATCCGCATCCGTCAATTGCCTAATACGTCTAATGGCATATATCGCGGAACCAAGCTTACTAGCCAATGCCCCGATATGATCCGCCCATTGCAATTTACTATCTACTGTTAAACCAAGAAAACTGGCAGACCTAACTAATTCTAACTGTTTCCCACCCAATTCTATTATATCATGGATTCTGGATACATTAGAAAGGGAAAATTTAATACATTTGATTTTTTGTGCATTCAGTAGTAAATTATTAACAGCAAACCACCCCGAGACGTCCGCCAGGATCCCGTTCACCCAGGTAATATCTAAGTTCTTTCTGTCCAGTTTAAATAGTAATGAAGTGTCATCAGCAAATAATACTCTTTCGCATAAGTTCCTGAGCATAAATGGGAGATCATTAATGTAGACTAGAAACAGAAAAGGTCCCAAAATTGATCCTTGGGGAACGCCCATTCTTAACCTCCAACTAACAGACAAAACCCCATTGACACTCACTTTTTGCTCCCGGCCAGACAAATACGAGACCACGAGATCGAGAGCGTTACCACGAATTCCATAGTATTTAAGCTTGCAAATTAAAATTTCGTGACTAACACAATCAAAAGCCTTGGAAAGATCACAAAAAACACCAATGGCATCCTGAGATCCCTCCCAAGCCTGAAGTACAGTCTTGATCAAGCTTGCTCCCGCATGAGTTGTTGACCGCCCTCTCGTGAACCCGTACTGTTGACCGTGAAACACCCCGTGAATGTTAAAATGTGCTAGCATTTGATTGAGTATTATTTTTTCGAATATCTTACTCAATGCTGGCAATATTGACACCGGGCGATAATTTGTTAGATTCAACATACAACCTGACTTAAATAATGGAATAATTTTACTGTGTTTCATTAAATTGGGAAACACCCCTTGATAGACACATTTATTAAATATCTCTACCAAAATTGGCGATAATAAGGGTATTACACCAGTCATGACATGAACTGATAGTCCCCATAAATCTTCACTTTTCTTTTTATGTAATTGCTTGAAAATTGTTTCTATCTCAAGTGAAGATGTGTACCTAAATTGAAAATTACGGAACCATTTTCCAACATTTTTTCTCAAAAACGTCTCTGCTGTTTGCGAAGACGCTCCCAAACCATTCGTTATTTCTATAGGAGTATTCGAAACATAATTTTCAAAAGCATTAGCAACCTCAATTTTATTAGTAACAACCTTATTACCAATTTGTATTGAAAAATCTTCGTTATTTCTATTTCGTTTACTACCAACTTCGTTATTAATAGTGTTCCATGTAGCCTTTATCGCATTGTCTGACTTTTTAATTTTATTCGCGATATAGATTGCCTTCGCGTGTTTTGATACTCTTTTAAATATTTTCGAATAAGTGCGAACATAGTTATGAAAATTTTCATCTGCAGTGTAAGATTTTTCATCATATAACTCATAAAGCCTATCCCTACTTTTCCTTATGCCCTTCGTCGCCCAATCCGCAAAAAGTAACTTATTATTAACGACTACTTTCTTTTTCTTTGGACAATTCTTATTAAATATTTTGGATAGGTTTTTGACTAAAGATTCATATATTATGTTTGGATCATCAACCAGAAGAGCCCTGTTTGCAAATTTGGCTACATCATGAGTAAAATTTTTTATCCTGCTCTCTCCCAATAGCCTAAATTCAAATATTTGTTCTGATTTATGTTTCATGTCCTCTATTTTTATTAACTGAGCTTTATGATCTGAACGGATACCACTAACAATAGTATGTTCTATAATTTCACACTTATTCATAAAAATGTTATCTATACATGTCGCGGAATGGTGTGTAACCCTGGTCGGTTCATCGAAAATATGCACTAAGTTAAATGAGACAAAGAGCGAGATGAGCATATCTTTTTCCTTCGAACTATTTAATATGTCTACATTGAAGTCACCACACGCTATTACCGACTTCTTACATTTGCTGAGTCTTGTGAGACTCTCCTCCATAGAAATTAAAAATTGGCTAAAATCAGACGACGGAGGTCTGTAAACACATAAAAATATGTACTGATCCGTCTCTGCACACGACATTTCACATACACGTTCAACAGAGAGAGCAACTATGTCTTTGCGGTTTTTTAATTTAAAAAAGTTTTTACACAAAATTATGCTACCGCCGCCATCCGTCGACGCTCTGTTGTACACACTGGCCACATTAAAATTATTTATATTAAAAGATATTTTGTTTGCCTTCAACCACGTCTCGGTGAGGCACAAGATGTCTATGTTATATTTTTCTATTAATAATTCAGCATCCAATATTTTGCCAGAGAAACTATTGATATTTTGATGTCCACACGTAATGATATTATTATGAAGTTTCTCTGTTGTCTGATTGTTTAATTTAAGTAATTCTTTTCAGCATTCATATTAGTATTACTACTAAAACTTACTTCGTCCCTGACTACGTTCCTAGTTATAGACCCTATAACCGAGTTAATACATTTAGCTGCTAATGTAGCGAGTTTATGCTTTGCCTTTTTTGACAAGTACAAAGTACCTTTTGTCAGTCTAAATTTGTATAAAATGTTACCAATATATTTATTGGTGTCAAAAAATATAAATTTGTCACTATGACAAAGTGTCACCCTACTCAATATATCATTCAAATTTTGAATATAATTATTATAATTCTTTGGCAACCACGTGGAATAAGGGAACGCACATAGTACAATTTTGTTCACATTTTTTATTCTAGCCAAAGAATTCAAGCTATCAGCTAATTCATGCTTCATTACATTTATTGAATTTCCCAATACAAGTACTAAGGTGGTATTTACATTAAACTTTTTATTTAGAATTAGTTTAAATATTTGAGAAACAGGTGCCTCTGGGAAATAATAATTAGTGACTGGCTGACTGACACTGTTGTTAATTAAACTACCCAAACCTAATCCTAATCTGTCAGAAAATATTGCAATGTTATTTTTAATATTACTACAGTCAGTAAGTTTTTCTTTAATTTGAGGACTGCAGTCATCAAATCTGTCATTAATAACCTGCGAGTATGACCTATTCACCCTAGAAAATTCAGATGATATTTTTGTATTTATACAAGTACTTTTACATACAGATATTTCACTTTCTATTTGTTTTGATAGAAGCCTAAGTTCATTATATTCTTTTTGAGCTATGTTGTACTTATTAGCAATATCTGAAATGTTATCTTTTAATTTATTTATGACACCATGCAGCTCTCTGGTCTCCACATCATATCTTTCCCTGCTTTCCTGTAATTTATGAGTACAGATTTCCATTTGGTCCAACAGATCCCTGCGGTCTTTCCTCAATTTAATGTTTTTATAAAATGACTTCTGTTTTTTGATTAATTTTTCAGTTTTATTAATAAATTTTCTAATTTTAATATATTTACGTAACTTATTTCTACTTTGTATTTGGATTTTATTATTAATTGGTCTAAAGTGAACACCTGGATCTGTTGGTCCATCTGGTCCGCCTAACAATAACTCATCTGTATTAGCAGCGACCAGCTCCTCGAACAGGTTCAGTGTATGCCAAGCTTCCTGGTCTTTTCTGTAGTCTTGCAATTGCTGAACGAGCTGGTGGGACTCATTCAGCTCGCCTTCCAGTTCATGAACTTTTCCCAGGGTCTGTTCGTAGGTGTTACTGCATTGGTGGAACATATCCACCATCTCTTGGAGCTGGTTTTTTTTTTCCATTGCTTCTATAAACTGTTTGTGCAATTCGACCAGTTGACTTTTGAGCGCTGTATTTTGATCAACGACACGCTTAGCCTCCTCTTCATGTTCTTCTTGCTCCCTCAACAGTTGCTCGTTGAGGTCACGGGCCTCCTTCAGTTGTGAGAGTGCGGCCTTCAATTTACTTTCTATGTCACAAGAGGCTACCTTACGTGTCATCACTCCTGTTTTGGTGGCCATTATCCTGAAATAGTTTATGTATATATGAAATAAGTCCTTAAAAAACTGCAATTATTTACAATTAGAGAGTTATTATTATGTTATTAGTTTTTTTTTTTTGTAGGTAGATTACTTATTTCACCTTTAGTACTTGAATAAATTAAATAACGTAAATACGTAAACGTAAATTTTATTTAATTAAATACTTGAATTAAAAACAAATTAATGTAATACTTAAAGTAATTTAAAATAAAGAATGTGTTTTCAATAAACTAATTATGAAAAAAATTGTTTTGAAATAAATGAAAGGTTTTATTTTTAAATTTACTCTCTGAAGTTGTGTTTATTGAGTAAAGCAGTAAATAATGTCTGTGGCAATATGTTGTTATTCTTCAGTTTTGGTTCCACCTGATAGTCAAGCAAAAAGAGATTGCAACCTGCCAAGTGTGTGTTATTTGACGAGTCTCACAAGTAGTGAGAACTGGGGAGTGGTGCTTCTTGTTAACAGTAATTTTAGCAATATGTTAGCAATAGTCGAACATAATAAGCAATCGATTATGTATATTAATCAATATAAAAAACGATACTCCCCGGGTTAACGTAGAATTAAGTATAATTCAAAAACGTATGTCCGTTGACAGATACCACTTTAAGTTCACTTGTAGACTTTATTCACTTTCAATTATATCACAAACACTTTTCCTTTATATTTATGATTATTTGCATCTATTTGTAGTACAAATTTATACGAATTTAACAAGAATAACAGCTGATTTTGACAGCTCGCCGGTGCGTTCCATGGTGGAATGTATTGCTTTTATCGATCCGTCCAACTTTTTATTTCGCACATTATGATATGACCCAATTCTATGATCGCACATGTATAATATGTATGTAATATATAAATTCCTTGTAAGCGTGTAGTGAACTTGAGACGATATAATGAAGGCGTCTAGTCTCGCGGCGTCATGTGTCGGGCTAATGACGCGAGCGACACCTGTCGGCCGCTCGTTTGTCACGCTGTAACGCTAGCCTCCTACATATTTAAATTGTACTATCCTTCTCATAAGGCTCCGCCTATCAGAAGTTATAAAGCTTGCATTTTTTCTAATCCAATTTTTACGATTCTGTAAAAGGCAAAACGGAACCCTTATGAGACCACTCATGCGTCCGTGCATGTGTTTGTCCGTCTGTCACAGTTAAATTCCTCAAAATCTGTGTTATATACAAACGCAAATTTTGATAGGAATGTACTTGTTTATCAACAATATTTACTGTAGCTAGCATACATATCTTCATGCTGTACCCATACCGGGGTAGGTAGGATTGAACGCCAAGAGTCGCTGTCCTTACATACTTCTTCCGCTTCCTCAAATCTCATCATTCCCTTCACACATTTTCGCCTAGGTATGGGAGTGCTTTTGACATTTGCATCAGCTAACACTTTGGCTATTTGAACTTCGTAAGCCAGCTCTGGCTAACATTTTTCTATTATTCATCGATTACAGAAAAAACGCGGGGTACTCCTGACATTACCTTCCCCCACCCCCGCCCCCCCTCCAAGCCCCTCTTTCCTTGTCTGCAAATACAGCAGTCTTACAGAGGTGCAGGAATTAAGTTATATTATGTTCTTATGACCTTATAAATTCCGCCAGTTAAACTTACATTTGGTCAATTTTTATCGGCGGTAGTTTTCGCCGAGGGCTTCATATTCGATTCCCGACGAAGTCAGTTCAGGAAACGGAACTTTCGTAAAAAATCTTAGACTGCAGCGCCCCCAGTACCGTCGAGTGTAATCGTTATTAATATTTATTTATTATCTGTGTTCCATCTTTGGGTAAAAACATCCTTTTTAGGGGAATCTGCTCAGAACATGGTTTAAATAAAATGATTAATGATATTATACAATTATTTTATTACAATAATAATATAATATAATAATAATACACACATATCTTCACGCTGTATCCCTAGCGGGGGAGCCAGAGAGGACGGGGCGCCAAGCTTTGCGGCGGCCCTTACATACTTCTTTCGCTTCTTTCAATCTCATCAATCTCCTCACTCACGCATTGTCGTCTAGTTATACGGGTGCTTTTGACATTTTCGTCAGCTAACGCTCTGGCTATTTGATCTTCGTAAGTCAGCCTTGGTCTTCCTTGGCTTCTGCTACCACTCACTTTCGCTGTCTAGATTTTCTTCGTCAGTCTTTCATCATTCATTCTTTCCATGTGCTCGAACCATCTAAGCATTCCATAATTATATAAATTTTATTATAGCCTGTTGTATAGCTTTTATAGCACAAATTTATTCTATGATGATGGTGATCAGTGGCGAGTTCTTATAATTTTTAACTGTTTTCCTCCCAAAATATTGAACTTGTAATCCGACACGTGTTTTGCATCTTAACGAAGCATCCTCACGAAATTACAGAGATTAGAGTTGGTGCTACTTTTTCTGGGCGGAAGATAGAATTATAATAACTCATTATAATCGTCAACACGTCATATCGATACTACGATTGTAAGGAATATATGATTACAACGGTTCTCAATCGATTACAGAAGTCGAAATACATGTATTTTGTACCTTACTTTTTACAGTTATATTACGCACAAGTTTCAATACTCTTATTACAATGCTCATAGATTTCTAGTAGAAATTTTCTACGCACATACTGTCAGCTTATAACGGAATTGCCAATTATTTACAGAGCTACGCGCGCTACGCTCGTGGCATACCTACGACCGTAGCACCACTACGAAAAAATATATTTGTAGACGTCCGATTACGGTATTGAAACAACTTATACTGTATAAAGATAACATAACATATCTTCACGCTGTATCCCCAACGGGGTAGTCAGAGAGGACGGAGCGCCAGAAGTCGCGGTCCTTACACACCACTTTCGCTTCCTCAAATCTCATCATTCTCTACACACATTTTCGCCTAGGTATGCGAATGCTTTTGACATTTCCGTCTGCTAACACTCTGGCTATTTGAGCTGAGCTGGCTACTTATACTGTATGATATTCATAAAATGATTTTGTAAAATTAATTCCTCAAAGTAAACAAGACTTTTAAGTAAATATATTCACTGAACTTTTTTAATTTCTATGTCCAGTGAGGGGAATGGTCGAATCAAGCTCGTGTTTTGCCTCTTCTATAAATATTTATATGAATATTTAAAATGTCGACCTGTGCAAAATATGGAGGTTAATTCATACTAATATTATAAAAACGCAAGTACCTATGTCTATTAAGTTTTTACGGTTAAACCTCTGAACCCATTTTGATGAAATTTATAATGTCGATAGATTAAGCTCTGAGGAAGTACATAGGTTATTTATTCGGCGGGCAACAGTTAATAAGACATAAATCGACTACGACAGATGGAGAGAAACAGACGCGTAAGTGATCTCCAAAGATTGCAAGTTAAACGTCGCGATAATTTTATCGCGGGCTCCGTGCGGAGTCCGCTCCAGTGAGTGTGAACTCTATTTACTAGACAATAGATAACAATATGTTACGCACCTTTACATGTGGCCAACGCGCGGCACCTTAATTCTTGCTCATTTAAATTGAAATGTAGTTGCACCACCACGTACACGCGTCGCCGCGCGGCTTCCACTGTGACCGCGTTATATCATAGCGTTGTGTATGCTAAAGACTGATACTCCCTGCTCAGTTACTATCTCGTTAAGGATACAGCATGTAAACAACCATTTTGGATTTTTTTGAATAAGATCCTGTTGATAGTTATGAAATAATGTAATGTATTTATGATTTAAAATTTATTGAAAAACTCTTGAAAAGTATTTTATACCAAAAACTGAATGTTATTTAACATGCCTTTTTAAATTGAAAACTAAGCATTATTTACACTTAAATCAAATTTAATTTAAACGGACTATAATAACACATATTCAAGCGTACGTGGCTTATATCGCTCCGTCACAAAACATAAAAATGTAACACCTTCACTTGACTCGCTCGTTCATTTCAAAGACACTCAGGTAGAACGCAAGCAGCATAATTAGAGCGCATCATTACAGCTGAGCTCGTGAGAACACAGCGCGAAAATATATAATATGTAGACGCGCTCTGCACATATCCTCTTCAGAATAACTGCAACGAAAAAGCGACCAAGTTGTATGCGCAATTAAAAATTTGTCGCAAAGATATCTTTTTAAAAATAATGGTTTTATTATACTTGCAATATTCACTTTACTTGATTTAAATTACGTTAATAACAGATGACACTTTAAAAAATTAATCAACGATTCCGCAGTGACATCTCCCGTGACAGTTATTAACCAAAACTAAAGTGTAATCATTGGTCGCGATTTTGTTACCTGTGTGTTATGCGACAGAATATAATATTGTAAATACCACGACTTAATTTTAATCAGAATCAAGGATTGTAAAAGAAAAGCCTTTTTATTTCTTTGCAATAAATGTTAGTTTACGAAACTGTCTAAGTCTGTGTTAGTATACTGCATTCTTTTTTAAATATAGTTAGATGTATTTTACAATTTAGTAATCTGCAAGAACCCCTCCTCTCTCTCTGGATAGGAATGCTTGAAACCGGTTGGACCAACTATTTTTTTGATCTCGTCTTCCCATCTAGCATTAACTTCTTTCTTTTTTTCTCCAAAAAATATACCATTCATCTGAATAAAAATAAAACTACTCAATAGTGAGTATATCGTGATCACTTAACTCACATATATATATAATATTTCACTTTTAATAAATACCTAATTAATTTTCGATTGGTAATTTTCGATTTAATTCGGTCAGCTAACTAGCAACGACTGCTTTAATCGAATGGAATATTTGAAGCTAGTTAGCAAAAACCAGAAACATGTTTTTATTAAAAAGATTTTTGAGCGGAAAATACCTGGCTAAAAATTGTACGAATTCACCTTATGAAATAGATTTCCTTAAAGTAATACTTGAATTTATGCAATGTAATGAGCTCTACTTTTCTAATTTTGATAGAGAACACAAACAATCAAGTAATGAAATTTGTGACCATTGTCTCTCTATCAGAAATTCAACGAAAAGTTAATATCACATTATTGAATTATACGTTACACTATAATAGTAAATCGAACCAATCGCCACCAATCGCCTACAACTTTACAAGGCACAGATTAGGCCTCACATGGAATACTATTCCCAACTCTGGGCTGGAGCGCCCCTCGTTCTCGTTCTCGTTCCCTTTGACCGTATGCAATGTAGAACGGTTCGAGTTATCGGCTATCCGGTGCTCTCTGATCGGCTTGACTGTCTAACCCTAAGGAGGGACATTGCGTCCATAAGCATATTTTACAGCATCTTTCATGGCGAATTTTCTTCGGAATTGGAAAGGAATTCTTGGGAGTACTGCCCGCTACTGAATTCCATTACCGTACGTCACGCAATCGACTGTCTTTCCATCCCCATCACCTTGATGGATGGCGGTCTACAACTGTGCGTTTCTTACGGCATTTTCTACTACGTACGGCAATTTTGTGGAACCAACTTATAACGGCGGTATTCCCAGACTCTTACGAATTAGAAACCTTCAAAAAACGAGCCTACTCTTTCTTTAAAGGCTGGCAACGCACCCGTGATTCCCTGGACGTTGTGAGTGTCCATGGACGGCAGTAATCACTTTCCATCAAGTGACTCGCTTGCAAGTTCGCCCCCTCTGACATAAAAAAAACCAACGATCATACCGCCATGCTCTGGCAGAGCGTAACGCATACCGTATATCTAGTATTTTCTCTAATGGGTGGCGTTTCGCCGTAAGTAAAAACGAGACAGTGCTATTATTTCGTGGCGTCGAATGGGCAACAAAATGCACTTGTCCACGACGTTTTAATTTTGCGTATCTATGCAAATGACATATAAATTTATGCATACAATTATTACACATGTGTAGAATCATTTAAATGTTTATTGATTAGTCGTAAAAACGAAATAAAGTGAAATACGCTCAACTGAAATACGTTGTCTGCATAAGTGTCAAAGTGCGTGTGAGCTAGATGTGGTTCCCGAGCCGCAGATTTAAGTTGATGTTTTCGAACAGTCAATCCAGTTCTACATAAATATTGTTGCGTATAACTATTATTTTCAAAAATCCGTCAAATGCGAGTTCAAGTCGCTCACGGACAGTTCCATACGATATCTATTTTATAAACATAAGACTTTAATTACATTTATTCTACATTTAGGAAAGTCTGTAAAATACGGGAAGAAATGTACGGGCTCCCGACATGCCTACTAAGAGTCCACCTATGCAGACTGGTGTGTTTGGTGACCTTGATCTGGACCTGGATAGCTGAACTGACTCAGAGTTAGATGTTTGGATATCTACAACTTCAACTCTTTATTTTGAAATCCTTAAACGTGGAAACATGATTAGACAATAAAATCTCAAAAAAAAATTCAGAAAAAAATCTTGTTTTACACAGATTCAGTGGTATCTTCGGAATTCTATAGAATTTTAAAATGATTTTTACTAGAATGGAAAGGTGATTATATCTCAAATCTCAGAAACCTGTTCTTTAATTGGTGATGTACTTTTCTTGCAAATTATAATTAAGTGCAAAAACAAATGTTGAGATTTCTTCGCACTAAAATGTAATCCGTAAAATGTGAACTGCATCCGCGAAAACCAACTTTATTGTTATCGCCATAGGACGCAGGGGTAATGAACGAATTCGATTGCGTTGGGCTGCATAGGCGGACTCTAAATTCTCTTGTGAATAGTTATATGTAATAATGAAGTAATTAAGAACGGCAACGCATGGCGCTCCGTCGTCTCTGATTACCTCGTTAGGGATACAGCTTGAAGATATGTATGTATGTATGAATAGTTTAAAGTATTAACTAGAAGAACTGCGTATGTTAACAAGATCTGTGCCAATATCTTTGTATGTCATATACATTCTGAAGAAATCAACTGTGACAGTTGGACCAACAGACACAACGGACGTGTTAATGGTCTCAAAATGGTGACATTTTTTCCTTTTAAAATACAGAGTTGTCAACGCAACAAACTTCATTTTCCTAACCGCGAAAGCCAAAAACATACGTACATATATTCTAGCGTGTAAAATAATTTATAAACATTTGCATAATTTTAATATCATTCGTAACATTTTCAAGTGCGAATTCAATTTGAACTACAAGCAGCGCAATTAAGACACTCACGAGCTGCCTCCCCGAGGATTTGACACAAAGCTCACCCCCTCCCTTCGCGCCCTGGCGTTACCCCCTTGACCTCAGGGACTGTACAAAGCGTTTTAGAACATTAGAAATCTCAGTATTTAGAGCGCACCCAATTCGGATTAAACTTAGGAGATCTTATCTAGTTATAACACATTTCAGTTGATATTTCGCTTTTATTCACAGTTATATAAAATCATATTAAAACTTAATTCTCTACGAGAGCCTGTTACAATGTAAATGAGTATGTGAACGATTGCAAAATATTTCAATATTACCAATTAAAATTTGTGCAATTGAACGTACAATAGTTCTGTTCTAAACTTTAAAAAAATGAAGGTTATGAAAATAAAATCTAAAACGAAGTTAATAAAAACATTTAAACGAGAAAAAGAACTGTAATTTTTTTTTTTCAAAATCGGAGACAATGGGTCAAGGAGCTACTTGAAACTCACCTCTGGACACCGTTTAAAGCAGCCAAATCCTTTTTTTGTTCCCATTTTAAAGTTCCATTAATTGAATACATGAGATGCCCATTAGTACAAAGCATTTGAATTTTAGTTTCGCTAATTTTGCGATATAAGTGATCAATATATGCAACCCCTAAATATTACCCAATTTTCTTGAAATTTGGCATAATAAGAGATTCGGGGTGTAAGAAGTCATAAAAATCACATCGTCGGAAAAAAGAAACACATATCCTCATGCTCTGTCCTTAACGGGATATAGTGTGATTCGGACAGAGCGCCAAACATTGGAGGCCTTACATACTCTTTCGTCTCCTCAAATCATATCATTCTCCTCACACACTTTTGATATTTCCGATAGCTACCACAATAGTAATAATTAGTAATATATTTATTAATCCAATCAAGAACAAAGTAACAAAAAATTGGTTACAAAGTTACAATCTAACTCCCGAAGTATTTGCGAACTGTATCGCAGGATACCGTATTATTATTTATACATGCGACAAAAAATATTTATTTTTAAATAGTACAATTAAAATTAATAAATATAATAATATAATAAAAATAATAATAAATATAATAATATTTAGGGGTTGCATATATATATTATCACATATCGCAAATAATTAATAAATAGAAGAAAACATAATGTAATATAATTTCCTTTCTGTCTTATTTATTTAACAATTTATTGCACACAACGACATATAAAAAGAAAGATACATGCAGAAAAAAGAGCAAAAGGTACCGCTTATTTCTATAAGAAATTACTCCCAGCGGACTCGCGAGTTGTGGTTGAGTGATTGTAGTTGTGATCTTGATGTGTGTATGTGAATACGAGAAAGTGCTTCCGAGGGTGTGTAAAAGTTTTTGTGTGTGTGTGCGTCCGTGAGCATGCGTGTGTATAAAAGAGAGAAAGAATGTGTGAAACTGGTGCTAGTGATGTTAGCAATAAAAGTTTTTAAGTATCATAAATAAACCTGTAAATTATATAAGTTTATTTATACGCATACACACTTCGTGGTAATAATATGTTACACAATTGAAATGTCACTGTCTACCCCTTGTAAAGCGCTTATGAAGCGTGAAGTGAAATAAAAAATAATAACTTGTAAATGTAAAGGAATAATTGGGATCTCTTCTGAGAAAGCCTTTATTGTTTTTGTATATATATACTTCATTAAATATACATATAGATATAAATAAACTTCATTAAATATCGAAAACTGAAATATTGAACGTGAAACGTGAAACAAAGCACACGTTTTTATTTCAAAATTTACATTCCAATACCTTCATTTGTTAAAATTAAAATCTTTCTATTATATGTATTTCCAACAACTCCTTTTTAGGGTTAAACAACCAAAATGGCTTGAACAGATCCGTTACGATTTAGTCATATCAATGTGTATAATATATCTGTCCGTTTGTTATTGTCTATACAAGGTTATTTCGAAAAGATGTGTAAATTTTAAAGGGTTTTAAAGTACCCATGACAACGCAAAATTTGCATTCTGCAACTTCGCCAATAGTTCTAGTGTAACATCTGTTTAAAAAAAAATAAAGGCGAGGCAACCCTAATATCAGCGTTTTTACGTCGCTAGCAAACATTTGGAATGTATTGCATAATGGTAGTTTTGTACATTATTCCTATTATATTTTTTTGTATGGACTACAAAATAAACGAAACCCGTAGTTATTATATCTGCAATATAGCAGCCAACATTGACTCGTTGAAGCCCCGGAGGATTAATACCCCCTTTCACAATAACCTTGTATATTCCCACTTAATTACACTTGCTGGGTATAGAGGCGTATTTTGTTAACGTATTTTGTTTGTAATAGATAAAATAAAAAAAACTGGACAATCGTGAGTCTGACTCGCGCGCCCAAGGCTATTAATAAATAATTTTTTTTTTTGTTTTTAGCCTTCGTAAAATTTTAGATATAGCCAATTCTCCAAACGCAAGAAGATTGTAATCGCAAAAAATATTTTAATACATAATGTAACTACAAATTAATGATTTTCGAATTTTTCTTATACTTATGCTGTGAGACGTTGCTTCTTGCTAAATTTCATGATTCTAAGTCATTGGAAAGTACCCTCTAGGTTTTGATTTACTTGCGAGTGTTCAATATAAGGCATATATAGCCGTATTTCTTATTACATTGAATTAGAAGCTTGTTTTTTATAGCTCCAAAGGACTGTAAACAGTAGTATTTGATATTAATTTCAACTTCATATCTTCACGCGTTCATGAGAAGAAGGGTCTTAGCAGACCAACAACGCAGTGATCTTATAAGGGTTCCTATTATTCCTTTTGAAGTACAGAACCCGTCGCGTGGCGCTTGGTTTTTGTTTTAAACCATACGTGAGTTTGATTGTCTCATTATTGCAATTAAGCTAAGGAACTACGTGCCTGTTGGGGGTCCCCCAACCGCACACGTTTTTTTTAATTTGACATCTGCTTTGGCCAAAATTACTACTGAATTCCAAGCTAATACACGTCCTATTTTATGTTAATGTATCAAGTTTGAATCTAAAGTAATAAAGAGGCTTTTTTATTTTATTATTTAACTCCCAATTTTGTGAAAGAAATGATTGTCTAGGTCCAATGAACGGACGAAATATTCAAACATTACAGTAATTACACTCTCTCCATAAACTCCCACATGTCACGCGAACGAGGCATCAAGTTAATTTCTCTGACTGATTTAAGAACATTTATTTAATGCCTTACTATAAGGTTTCAGGACCATAATATATTAACATTAAAATACTCTTTTAAAAATCAGTCAAGTGCGTGTTTGACTCGCACACAGAAAGTTCTATACAATCTATTAATTTACATTAATACGCAAAGAGAAAACTTTGTTCCCCTTTGCGCACAAGGAGGAGTGTGAGATTTGGCATATTTAAAGTTTATATGGAGAAAGAAAACAGAACGGTAAATATAATATATGTTATAAATACATTAAACATTATAATTATACTGTTAATGTCACATAATAGCTATACTTCAATGTCAAAGACGTAACAGTTTGTTGTCAAACTTCATGATCCCTCTACACAATCGTGTAAGTTCGGCCAATCCAGTCACACACGAATGTAATGTAACTTTGTGTGGACTTTTTGGCGGGATGCAAGAAGTGAGGTTGTCATTTTAATTAGATTTTCTATTTTTACATTTTTGGGAGTTTCAAAGTACAAAAGTGATAGTATTTTGTGTTTTCAAGTTCTGTAAAAGTGAAAAGAATAGAGTAGGTCTAAATAAACATGTGTAGCTGAAGTATTCGCGCTCTTCCAAGAAGTCCTTTATAACTTCAGTAAAGCCTACTATCACTTTACTGAAGGAGTTTTACGATATGAAGAAGAAACGAATTTACTTCGAACATGATTAATACGTGACATTGGCAAATGCGCTAATCTGTGCGCCATGCCATGAAGAAAGAAAAAACTTTGTGTGCATTCACCTAAGTTCGTCTGTGTTCGACAATGTTCGGAGAGTTGTCGGTTTTTCGTGAACACATCAAAGGACTCTGTGTGGTTGTTCGTACACGCATCCACACTGTTGCCTTTCATAATTTCATTTATGCTGGATTTATTTAGCAATTAGGTCGTGAGTTCTTTGTTACTTTAACGGTGAATAGATATCCTCCACCATCTTCTTTACCTCAATTTATTTTTCACTTGTTTTTGCGGCGCATATTTAAATCGTGATTGTATTCACTTAACGAATATATCGTTGCAGCCGCTTTTGGCCACTTTTATAGTTTTCCCTTGAACAGTTGTATCGCCACGATAATACCGTCAACGATATAATAGGTAAGTAAGACGCTTCGTCGCTTTGCGTCGTCGTGTCGCGGAAAAAGACGCCTTTTCGAAGTCCATGGCATAACGTTACGTTGCATTATGCTTCCCTCTTGTACCGTGGAAGGAATAATCGTGGGGATTAAAATGGTCAACGTTAAATTATAAGAGCAACCATTATCTCTACACCCACACTTGACAAACAAGTAACTTCAAATGAACACACACGAATGTATGGATGGCTGTGCAATTATTGTGGCGATGACGCGGGAATTGCATATTGTCACATTTATCTATTGTCGGTAGATTATTATTGTGAATTGTGAAAGAAAATATTGGGAAGAAAAGTGAAACATTGTAAAAAGGAATTGAAATTATTGAGCTTTAAATGTCATTTCTCTGTTTTCAAGTAGGTTAATATAATTTATAGTACGTAATATAATTAAAGTTTTAAGGTATGTATGTACTAGAATGAAATAAAATTATGTTTTCTGAGCAACACAATATTATTTGTTTAAGTTTTTGCCAGTTCCTGGTCAATTCAAAGGATTGTCTTATATACAGACAAATGTGAAAAGAGGCCTTTACAGTCGCACAGAGTAGGGATTGTCGCCAAGGAATTTTATGTTGCCAAGAAATAATTAACGACAGATCGACTGAATGAGTTTCGAGGTGCGAATATTTTGGTGATTTCAATATAAAGTGTATAAATATTTATTTCACTTTCGTCATACCTTTTATAATATACGCAACATATTGTTACATACGTACAATATTAAGATTGTATGCTAGGAAAGTAATATTAAACATCGCAATATCTATTACATACGTAAAAGGAATACCAATTTTCGAAGAAGGTCAAAGAAAGTTCAATAAAGTAGTCTACGACCTGGAAAATGTATATTGCGAAAAACTCGCCCGTATCTGCGGCTCTGCTTGTGAGAAAATTATATTTTAATTAATTCGCTAATTCCCTCGCCAGACAGCAGTATTTACACTGTTTTGTTCCGGTGCGGAGGGTGAGACAGCCGGTGAAATTTTGTGACACAAAAATCCGGCTCTAGCTTCGGTAAATTTCCAAATCGGATGTTTGATTTCCCAGCAGTTCTACCGCATTGTTAACCGAATCCAATACTGTCGGTTTCCGCGCTGCTTTCGGTGGTGATCAGTTTTGTGGGACATCATTTTTATTATAAACCTTTGATTTATCAAATAGAAACCTTTTATTTATCAAAAAGCTCATTTAATTAAAATAGATTGCATGAAAAATATATTACAACGAATAATTGAGTATAGACCATTAAGCGGGAATCGTTTAAAACGTTACTAACGTAGCAGCACATTTAGCAAACACTGTTCCCTTTGTTGACGCTCCGAATATAATATATGAGTTTATTGCAAAATTTAACCGATATATTTAATAGAAATTATCCAAAGAAAAAAAATTGTTACTGACAACAAGTTACGTTTTTCTGACTGGGCGACGAAAAACATTAGAAAAAGTTGGGACAGACTTCATGAGTTATATGACGAAAAATCACCAAACCGAGCTAAAGTAGATTTGACGTTCGAAAATACCTTGCGATTCGATTTACTTGAATACATTGATTTGACTTGGACTTTAAAAATTGCACAAAAATGGATATGCCCTAAATCGAGTTGTAAATGTAGTAGAAATGTGATCCGTTAGAAATATGTGCATTGTCGGCCTCGCGGATAGGGTAAGCAATGAAGAGATACACAGTACGACAAAGTTGAACGACAGTGTTAACAATAATACATTACTTTATACTATTATACGAGCAATAGCACAGATTTGAGAGGGCTTGTGGGTCTTATTAATTCTGTAATTTCCGACAGATGGTGTTAGTAGTGTAATGGCAGTCTAATAAAATATTACACGTCGCTGTTTCGTTTTTTTTAAACATTCATTTATCTTACAAAAATAATTATAGATAACACATCTAGACATTACTTTAAATTACTATGTATATTAATAACAAAAAAGTACATACGTTAATATTTATAAACTTAAAACTACACATTTCTTAAATAATAGACTTCCTCAAAGTTGCCGCTTAGAAAGCTGTCATTGCTTAGGGTGCCCAGCAGACCGGCAGCATTACCTCTTTGAATATCCAAACTGATTCGTTGGCGGAAGAAGCTGCCAGCCCGGCGGTCTCCCGAAGCCTGGACCAATTAATTACTATGTTAAATTTCAAGCCTAGAGGTGTGATAATTTTTTTATAAAGTGTACTATAAAAATGTACGGGACGTGGCCTAATAGTAGTGCTCATTAAGCTCGCCCAATTATACATCTATGATTTAAACAACTCCAGATTTAAACATAATTTATGATCATAAGATGCTTGGCGCTCCGTCCTAACCCTACTCCTACGTCCTACCCCGTTAGGGACACAGCGTGAATATATGTATGTGTGTGTGTGTGTATGTGTGTACATGTATGTATATTATTGTCACAAAAATTCCACAGGTGAAAAGCACTAAATTTTTGGCGAATTTTCCAATTATTCAGACAACTTTTCCCATTTTTATTTCACTAAAAGCCTCATTCGGACTATTACGAATATTCAAAAAATATTAACCAAATCTGAACTGCAGTAATAGACCTTCCGGTATGCAAACGTGCGCGCTCTAAATTACGAAAAATTTCATTTTAAATAATATATTTAGATAAAACTACACAGAAAATTTAGAAACATAAATCTGTCCCGTTACTCATAAAATGTAAATCTCTGTTTTCAAAGAGGTTTATTCGATATTTTTTTTTTGTGTATCGCTACTGTCAAAATAAAGTAAATGAAATGAAGAATCAGGTTACCAAATATCACTTTCATACGCTTTGTAGGCACCTAAGAGTGGTAGATCTGTGGCAGACACAGAACAATTGAGATCCCTGCTTAATTTTATTTATGTAGATTACAATACCAATAAACATAACCTAACCTTATAAAACTTTCTTCATGTAACTTATTTCTTATAATTTCTTCTGTCATCATGACATCTGCTCGTTGTTTATTGTGATTAGTTTTTACTCCACTACAAAAAAGGAGGAGGTTCTCAATTCGTTCGATGTGACTTCTTTGTTTATGAACCGAGCCAATGATTCTTTTTCAGTTGAGTTCAAAATAGCTCTAAGATGACCTCATTCAAATTTCACTGATATTGGAACGTCGACTTCGAAGATACACCAAATAAACCCAACTGCTTGCAAGCTTTGTTTACATTCAAGTTTCTCTTGTATTTCATTCCGTTCCAGAATTAAAAAAGAAGTTGGTTGTAGACCTACCCCAGATATTTATTTAGGACAAGGTCAAAGGCCGAATCGATGTGCAACAACAAAAAGTCTAATAGTTTGGCTTGGCGCCGATTTTTGTGACTATCAAATTTAATTATACTGATTTGATTAGTGAAGTATAGTAATTATTTAAGTTATTTCGTACTATTTAGTGTTTTTTTGAAATCGATTTAATTTTTTCTTAAAAATTTTTACGAGATTTCAGTTAAAAAAATTGTGTAGTCTGAAAATTATTAACTTTATAGTTTACTGTTGTTAATTGTTAAAAGTAGTAAATTTGCAGTGAAAACTATTTTATGTAATCTTATGCAATGGCTGTAGTCTGGATTACTTAATCTGTTGCTAATCTTATGTGAATAAAATAAAATATCCTGACTGATTCATCACTGCCCAGCGTAAACTATTAAAGCTAGAAACATGAAATTTCGACAGTTACTTCCTTTTGTGACGTGGTGCCAACATAAGAAGGGGCTTTTTGAAAATCAACTCCTTAGAGGGTGAAAAGAGGAGTAAAGATTGCGTAGGAAAAAAAATCTAACGACTTGTAATTTAGCTTGAATAAAAATAATTACACCTATTTCAGTATTTATCAAATTTCAAACTCTGGGTATAAAATAGTAGATGAATTGACTGATAGTCAATCACTAATAATCTAATAATAATAATAAGTAATCACTTACTACACATTTTTGAAAATCATTTGTTCTGCGCCCGATCACACGAGTTTATTGTCATCTACAGACATGGACCACTTAACCTATAGAGTGGCAATGTCATTTATTTTGTATGAAAACAATTTACGTCTAAACACTGTTGCGGTTACTGCGTTCTGTTTTACAGTTCGATTTTTTGCTACACCACCGAATAGAACATAAGCCATGACATAAATATACAAATATCTGTCGGAATACGCTTACCGTTACAGGACGCAGGTCCTGTATTGGTTATGTACGGCTTAATGCGAGCAGTAGTTAATATTTGTAGTGTAAATAAACTGAGCAGTAGTGAATAAAATAGTCCGATATTTCGTCTCTATAGGTTAGTACTCCATGTTTATAGATTATAATATCCAACGCCATTGACATTAATGGTTAGTTTTATTATGTTATAATTCGCATTATCTAAATTGCATAGTCCAAAATTCATGCGAATGAAGTCGCGGGCAGAAGCTATTTAAGTATATAAGAACTACTTCTGCGAGTACCCAGTAGCTACCCACCACCCATTTAAATAAATGCGCTAAAAGTATTTCTGTGCATGGTATTCCCTAAAATCCTTTAAAGCCTGCCATTGCGACAATTCTTTTAAATGCACCGCATTGCAGTCACGTTGTACTTATTAGACTTTCTGCATTTATTTTGTAAAAAGCGCTCGCATACGACTAGTGCATGTGTAGAAAGTAATGACATATGAGGAGGCGAAAGAAGTATGTAAGGACTACGATGGTTGGCGCTCGATTCTCTCTGACTATCCCTTTAAGAATACAGCGTGAGGATATGTATGCACGTATTTATATTGTAATAAAATCAGTACTGACACAAAAATCAAAACCAACTAAGTGCGAGCCGAATGTGCATTGACTTAGTGTCCCGTGGCAATTTACGATTAAATCTCGAAAACTGCTAAAGCTATAGGATCATTGTTTATCTGATCTGATAATAGTTTGTGTAATGCAGGGGCCTACTAAGAAAGGATTTTTGGATAATTACAGTTAGAAGGGGAAAGGAGAAGCGTTGAACTTATATGGAATAGAATACGACTGTGAAATTGAGTACAAATACAGCTTATTAAAAATTATGAGACACATGTTTCATATGTATGTAAAATTCTACTAGCAAAAGGGGAGGGAAGGTTGAATTTTGTACACCACTGAAGCATTTCTGTAAAATTTAGAATGAAGATAGATTTGCTTTATCGCTGTTCCCTTAACTCTATACAGTGCTACTCAGAAAAAGGTAAAAAAATCGTGAATATTGAGAATAAGGTTTGGATAAGAGATTAGTTAAAAATTATTATGATTGCGTTACATGACACACTTTTTTTAAATAAAAAAAGAGGCCAAGTAAGCACTTGGCCTAACCAAGCACAGTGCAGGCTAACGGCAGCAATAATATGCATTTCATAGCGTTTCTAATGACGCTGAGAAAAACAAAGTTATTTCTACATGCTGAGTGTGTAACCGATAATACTCCGTGTCTCGAATCATCACAATATTCAATTTTCGTTAAAAGTGCTCTTTAAGTTACCTTATTACCTCAATTTGCTACGTGTCGCCTCTTTTTTTTAATTTTTCAGCCCATAGTCGAAAAGTAGAGGACAGTATACTTTTTACGACTTCTAAAGCACAACGTATTTCAACGATTAACAACTTTGATAAAAAAATTACTTTGAAACTTCTATAATCATTTTTCCAGACCTCCTATTTACATGTATTAGAATTTTTTCATACTTCAGTTACATATATGGAATGCCGCCCCAAATTTTTTTTCAAAATTTCACATTACCATTATATAGCAGTTCACAAAGTACACCTATCTTCCAAATTTCATCTGTATAGCGCCAATGATCTCTGAGTAAAACGGCGTTGAAATACAGAGAGACAGACGAACACGTAAACTACGAAATTTTAAGGGTTATGTTTTCTGCCGTATGGGTACGAAACTAAAAACTAAGACAACATTTGTATTCCTTTTCTGACGTTTGGTTACGAGTTAAAAATTCTACAATAAAATTTATTATGCAATTGGTAACACTGTAAGGAACGCTATTGAGCAAGAACGAACTGCATATGCAACTGCAACTGGTTTTAATGGGACTGTGGAAATGAATGATCTATTATGTCCATTTCCAGCCAAAGGAAGTTGCATGATGAGCTCTTGATTGACGCAATAGTTGCAGAGCTAATTGTCGCAAAATTTCACGAAACCATTAACGAGTTACGAGTTAAAAACTCTACAATAAAATTTATTATGCAATTGGTAACACTGTAAGGAACGCTATTGAGCAAGAACGAACTGCATATGCAACTGCAACTGGTTTTAATGGGACGGTGGAAATGAATGATCTATTATGTCCATTTCCAGCCAAAGGAAGTTGCATGATGAGCTCTTGATTGCCGCAATAGTTGCAGAGCTAATTGTCGCAAAATTTCACGAAACCATTAACGAGTTACGAGTTAAAAACTCTACAATAAAATTTATTATGCAATTGGTAACACTGTAAGGAACGCTATTGAGCAAGAACGAACTGCATATGCAACTGCAACTGGTTTTAATGGGACGGTGGAAATGAATGATCTATTATGTCCATTTCCAGCCAAAGGAAGTTGCATGATGAGCTCTTGATTGCCGCAATAGTTGCAGAGCTAATTGTCGCAAAATTTCACGAAACCATTAACGAGTTACGAGTTAAAAACTCTACAATAAAATTTATTATGCAATTGGTAACACTGTAAGGAACGCTATTGAGCAAGAACGAACTGCATATGCAACTGCAACTGGTTTTAATGGGACTGTGGAAATGAATGATCTATTATGTCCATTTCCAGCCAAAGGAAGTTGCATGATGAGCTCTTGATTGCCGCAATAGTTGCAGAGCTAATTGTCGCAAAATTTCACGAAACCATTATACAAATTGGTAAATTTCGAAATATAATGATCAATCAAAGATAATATAAAATTACTGCGTAACTTTGAGTACGTAATATTGTTTATCTGTGTTGGAAGAAGTGTTGTCTATGGCAAGGAGAAAGGGACAATGCGCGCGTCGTCATCGAGAAGTTTAACTACTTTATAGATTTACGGCAGAGTTGAATTGTAGCCACGGTAGTGAATAGTTGGATTATAGCTACGCCAATGATTAGTTTAACATGACACCGAAGTGTCAATACTTGTATGTAAAATGTTCATAGAGTGGCAGTTAGGGGTTGTGCAGGAAGAAGCAAGCCGGCAAGCGGGTGGTACTTACATATTAAGTTTTGAAAGGTACAACCAAACACTGGTCAGTGGTTTCACAATTATAACAGTAAAAAACCTACGAGAGGTTATGAGATATGTGCATATAGAAACACATGAGCTAATTAACCTATATTCAGAAATAATATGTATTGTAAACCTATGTGTAAAAGGCAGGTCTGTAAGAGGAGGTCGGAGGCTCTGAGGGGAACCCATAAGGTTCCCGTTGAGATGCGTGAGACATTAGCACTCGGTCTCATTACAATAGTTTGATTTTGCTCATTCCCATAACTATCTCATTAAACGGCTCACGGGTCAAAACGATTCGTCGCCAAAGTATAGGTTGGTGGATTCAGGCATTGAACAATCCGTGGATCGTGGTGGTAACATCTATGGCTAAATTCAACATCAAATACGCCAGTATTTAAATGGAATAGTTTATTAAACGCAAACAAAAACAGCGATTCATCTGCGAAACGAAAATCCCCAAACAGCGGCGCAACTAGGCAGCGACCATTATACTGATTGAATTTCCAACAAATTGTTTCTATAGAGGGAATTGTTTATATCTTAGCTTAAACAAATTACAACCGCCTTTTTATTACAACCATAATTTCATAGACGCAAGGTCGAAATTCCGATGTAGATACGCGTATCTGTATGTGTAAGCGTGTTTCGATTTTGATTTATGTGCGATACACGGTATCGACTTGGAATCGTAAGAATTCGTTCAGTTCTTGAATACGTAAAGAGAATGTTGGACCATTCATGTAATTTATGCTAACACTTCCCTTGTATATTGTTTCCACTTACTTTTATGTGGAGGTTCACGTGCACCCTGCGTGTGAATGAAAACAGGAAAACCTCGGTGAATTCTTACTAATGCTACTTTTTATACAGTTCCATCAACGTTATATAGTTGCCAAGAAGTTTTGACATCATGAAAAATAAGTTTAGTAACTAAAGTTGAAAGTTATAGTGTAAATTTTCTGAATTTTTTGCTCAAGGAGCATTGCGCGAATGCGTATACTGTATATAACATCTTATAATATTATACGAGGAATATTCTCTTATACTAATACGAGCAATGTTTATATATTTGAAATCTCTTTTTTTTAAAACGGCTCTAACGATTTCGATGAATAATGTCTATCACGCTGCACGGATTCGAATCTTGCCATTTAGTCAGACTTTTTTTTTGTAACTTTATTTTGGTTGCGCAGGAGAAATTCACACACAGATACCCAGGTCCCTGAGGAAGAAACCAGATAATATGAGGCTTTACCAACCAAGACTCTTGCGAGGCCGTCCTCGTCGCGGTGTCAAAGAGTTTCGAAATCTCCTACGCAATGCACCTGAACCCCTCTCGCTGTGTGCTAAAGCACTTCTCGGATATTATATTAAAACGTTTTTTACACTAAATCTACGACAACATTGGTATTTGGTACACTTAATAATTTGAATACTTGCGACTAGTATTTGCCCAGTTTCTTCTTTTTCAAAATTCCAATAATATTAAAATGGATGTCATACTCATTTCAAAGCAGAATCTTTTTTCATTATACGCTAGCTGATGCGACAGACGTTGTTGTCCAAAAAATTAATTTTAGTTATTTTTGTACTTAAGCTTTGATTAGTAAAGGATAGTTATTTCATACTTTTCAGTGTTCTTTTCTGAAGTCGGTTTAATTTTTTTATAAAAAAAAAATTATTTCTCCCTTTTGAGTGTCCTTGGCATAAATAAATATCAAGGGCAGATCTACAATTATTTCATTCTCTAATTCTGAAGCACAATGTGTAACTTCCATTATATCGAACAGCACAAACCGTGAGCTTTCACAATAAAAGATGCGAACAGATAGAACATGGGATACTATTGCCCTTTTTTGCCATTGTCATTGCCATTGCCATTGTCAATATCATCAATATCATATCATATCAATGTCAATCAGTTATAAAAGAACAGTGTCGCATCATAATTACACTAGCAGTATTCTTACAATCCGAAAACGACAGCCTCGTGGCTGTCGTCTTCTGATTCCGCCGTATTCTCTGTCTGCCACAAGACTGACTCTACTGACTGAATTTATTATATCACAGGCAATTTATATCTTCTCCCTACTACTATTATGCCATGTAGGGACAACGATAGTTAACAAATGACATACAAGAGAATCATCAATATAAATGAATAAAGGTTATAACCAGGTCGCGTTATTTGGTATATCTTCAAAACCAAAGCTTCAATGTCAGTGAAATTTCAATGGGACCAATCTGGAAGTGTATGCTTTCAAACAAAAACAAGAATTTTCAAAATCGGTTTATAAATGACGGAGTTATTATGAGGTAACAAACATTAAAAAAAATCATGCAACCGAATTGAGAACCTCCTTTTTTGGAAGTCGGTTGAAAATATTCGTTAAATTGGTCCAGCTGTTCTCAAATCATGTGCTTACCAACGAAGAGCATTTAATTTTTATTAGATAACTAGATATAGACATATAAAAGATCACAATTCTAACCCTCTGGGAGTTGGTGTGGATTTCCAATCTTGCTAATAGGTACTAAAAATAAATAAACCAGTTAGAAACGTGTCGGATACGTATTATTTCAGGATTCTGTAGCCATTTCGGATAAAACAGACATTTAATTTAATAAATAAAAGTTAAATTTCAATGAAATAAAATGGCCTCAAATGCCATTAATCAATTTCTTACCTGTCGTTTATGATTTAGAGTTAAGGAGTTTACCAATTTAAGTCTCCTTGCCAAATTTGAACTCGGTAGGAAAGACAGCTAAGGTAGCTAAAACTCACGTAGACGTGAGTTTTAATGTTGTTACGGTTTTAACTAATATTTTAGTGGATACTGTTTTTTTATACTTTTGAAAAAATAAACAATCCACCGGACGATACTAGGACGAAGAAACATAATTGGACGGAGCCATAATAACTTGCCACTCTTACCGCCGTGTGTCAAACAATCTTTCCATCTCTTTCTATCTCATTGAGCGTAACCACGAGTAAAACAGTTAGCTATAGTAAGTATGGCAAACTCGCAGCGTCATTGTATTTCATGTCAGCGAAAGATTCGCTTCTGAAATAATTATTTGCAAAATACTCGTAAAGCCCAAGTTTTTTGGCTACCGGATTTCGCAAAAATAAAAATGCTATGTTCAGTTGTGTACCGTTGTAGTGTGACCTTCCCTAGTCACGCACAGTAGTAAAAGATTAAAAACTCGGTCAATAAAAAAGGACATTGTAAGGACACGCTCTTAGAGCAAATACTCCATCCATTTTAATTCTTGGCCCGAGGTATAACTATTATGTGTTTGATATCTGTGGTATGAACGCAAACGCGTGAATATTTGATTTTATTTCATTTAATGTATTCGTAACGCATATTACATTCAAATTTTATTTTTCTACACTCCTTCACATAACCTGTAATTATGTCCAATCTCACACTCCGTGCGCACAATGCGCTTAAAAGAGGGTACAAAGTTTTCTCTTCACACTAGGTCCGACTACTACTATGAAATAAAAACCACTGAACTGCATTCACATTAAAAAAACCTGTATTTCACAGGTTACGTAACAAAAACGCCCTCCGCGGCAATGTTGCCGTAACACTAGAGAACCCTAATAAAATTGTGCTGCGTCACTTACGAAGAACATTCGTGAGTTAATCACCTGTCAGACGAGAGGTGCTCAAACCAGAATTAATGTACGCAAAGGATTCTCAAGGTAAGATGTATGTTGCAGACATAATCGTTTACCGGTAAGAGTTGATGCCCCAGCTTAGTTCAATGACAACCGCTCGTAACGGATATGGAGATAATTTTTGTACCTGGCTAAAGCTATAAGAATACATAATATTCGAAATATTTTGTACGTGCGTGTCATCTACAGTATGAGAGCAAGAGAATCTCTAAGAGATCGTTTTAAAGACATTGATGTACTCACCTTAGCGTCCTTATACATCTTTGAAATTATTATGTATACAAGGAAAAATATAGATCTGTTTAAAAAGAAAGGCGATATCGACGGTATGGAAACCCGAGGTCGTGATAAATTGGTTATTCCAAAATTTTAAATTCATAAGTCAAATGTTTCATTTTTGGGTAACTGCATTCGTTTTTATAATAAAGTTCCTCAAGAAGTCACTCAATTAACAGAAAATAGACTTAGATTAATTATAAAACGTACACAAATTAGACAATCATACTATAAAATAAACGATTTCGTTGAAGATAAAACAATAGTCTGGAAATTATCTTCTCTGCACATGCATTTACTGGCTTTCTACACAATGTGATTTAATAAACTTTTTGTAAAATGATTTTGAAAAAATTATACCTCACTGAGTTTCTTGTCGGGTCATTTCATTGTCCAGGTTTTCTTTTCGAACCATATTAAAGTAGATTTGACGTTCAAACCTTGTAATTGGGTTTACTTGAATAAATTGATTTGACTTTGACTTGTTTGTAAACAACGTTCATATTATTAGAATTTAAATGTATTTTCTTTTTTCTCTCATATTTATCATGAATGTAATATCTATCCCATGAAAAACTTGAATGAACTTTTAACAATACTTCGATATTTTTTCGTTTAGAAGACAAAGCAGTTTCAGTCAACTAAATGACAATACTATTCCATAAATTATATTTCCATAATTATAAATTACAGGAGAAGGTTTCTGTATACGTGAAGTCATTAAAAATCAAATATGCTCTGTGATAGAAAGTAACTTTTTCAAGACCTACAACAAGGTATCAAATGAAACGGAATACACAGGAGAACTGTACATTTGACGTCATCATAAATTCAATATGGTGGATGCTTCGTAATAGAAAGTAACTTTTTCCAAGACGCGAATTAAGTATGCCATAGCGAATTATTATAAAAAGGACATGACGTAAAATACCTGACACTCTCGCTCATTTAAGTTAAGCTCATGTAAGTTAAGATCTTTAAAGTTTTATTTTTTTAAAGTTTTTATTCAGTTATTATTTTAACTGAATATGTAAGTCTTGTTTCATTAAAATTAAAAATGCATGCTGTGTTCACCTGTAAGTGATTGTGCACTTAGAATAATACTATTAATGTTAAATCTGTGTTTTACTTGGTGTAATAATTGTTGGTGAACTTAAATAAAAAAAAAACTATATAAGTATCTCGGATAACCTCGGTGTCCGAGCATTGTTATACTTCACAGGCAGCAATATAACTGCCTTATTTTAAAAATTGCCGCCATCTGCGCGTAACAAAATGTATCTAGGCGCATGATAAAACAGCGCAACAGAGACTGTTTTACCCTTCTCTTCGGTGGGACGCTTTAAAATTTTTTTTTAATACTAGGCATAGAAACATAACATAACATATAACATAACATATCCCCAACGGGGTAGTCAGAGAGGACGGAGCGCCAGGAGTCGCGGTCCTTACACACCTCTTTCGCTTCCTCAAATCTCATCATTCTCCTCACACATTTTCGCCTAGGTATGCGAGTGCTTTTGACAATAGGAGAAACCTCCTATTAAATAAAAATAAATAATTTTAATACGTAAAGACTGTTAAAAACATTAAGGCGATGCATTGATGAACAATAATTTAATCTAAAATAGACCTTTTGTTCCATGTAAACGTGCCCGCGCTAACTTACGAATAATACGAAAAAACAGTTCTTTATTTTTCTTGGGAAAACTATACTTAGTTTTAAAAAATGCATCTGGCATTTTGAAGAATATACTTAGTTTAAACTATTCGAAAAATTTAAAAACATAAATCGGTTCAACTTTTCCGAAAAATGTAATGTCTCTGTTTTAAAAGAGGTTTCTATGATAATTTTTTTTGTTACAAAAGTTGAACAATCGAGTTTCGCAACTGGCAAAACGAAATCAATGAAATCAAAAATCAGGTTAGTGGAAAAAATGTCCACGCAGACGAAGTCGCGGGTGCAGCTAGTAAATATATAAATTATTAATATACATCCTTTTCAGTAGTTATGACAATAAAGAAATTAATATTTTTCACATGCATGCAATGTGGAATCTCAAACAATTTCAAAAAGTGTGGTACTGATAAGCCTGAGCATGGAACATCGAAATTCATTTATATTAATTTGTTCGTATGTAATGAACACAGACAAACAGGGTAGTTTGTCTGTGGTAACGAATAACGTCAAAAACTACTTTCAACTGATTTCAAAAATTCTTTCACCTATAGAAAGCTACATTAACAGCGTAGCAGTAAAATGGGCTGCATTTTATTTTAATATTTTCCCATCCACATAACAATATCGGTGCGTCAACATTTTTATTATGGGATGAATTCCTACAATTCTTAGCACTAATTGACCGAGTCTGGTCTTTGATATGTCCTGAGGATGCTTCGTTGAGAAACGAAAGACGTGGCGATTGGTGGTTTTTGGAGTTTGAGCGGAAAATAGCTACAGATTGTTGGAATTCATCACATGAAATGGATAGATCTCCACTAGGCAACATCTGAGTCTGTCCAATATAATAATTAATATATATTTTTTTGGTTAACACGTTCGAATTGCAGCACAATAATAATAATAATGTCAAGACGCCGCCCATTATTTACAATATGTATAATAATGTAATTTATATT
Source organism: Zeuzera pyrina (assembly GCA_907165235.1). Classification (NCBI taxonomy): domain Eukaryota; kingdom Metazoa; phylum Arthropoda; class Insecta; order Lepidoptera; family Cossidae; genus Zeuzera; species Zeuzera pyrina. The sequence continues at coordinate 21,257,780 of OU015636.1, forward strand.
ACGTCGCGCCCCTTTAACTGAAACGAAAATAAGGGCGTAGTTTTACTGGCCTCACTGCATAGTTCGCGGCGGCGTATTTTTCATGTTTTGTCAGCAGATTACTATGTAATAACCGATGTAGAACAATTTGTCATTTCGTTCGTCACATTTATAATGTATATAGTGCCACTGTATTAGCCGACAGATAAAACACAGCCGAGCTGCGGCGAGCTCATTAATCAAACGGTGCGCCGTTGGCGATACGCGGCGAAACATAAGCACGGTAGTACATAATACTTTTCAAACGATTTTAAAATTAGTAATTTAATAGTCATTTCTATAGACACAAAAACTAAAACCCGCCTAGGTGTTTAAATAAAACTTGCGAACAAAATTAAATAACCGTAATTCCTTGAATCCATAGCTGAAGTGGAAAGCCTTTAGGATAGATTTATATTGAATCAATTACTAACTTCCAAATAAGACTAAAGCGACTTTACTATTCTGACTTGAAATAAATATACACGACAGCAGAATCAGGTCAACACTTACTTGCCTAGAATTCAGAGTCAGTAACTGATTCAATGTAAATTCCGATTAACCCTTTCATACAAGTATAACTTACATCTTGTTGATTATTGAGACAAGTGAGACAGTGTCAATGATAGAATTTGTCTTTCGATAGAAAACTTTTTAAACGAAGTTGAAAAACCTAATACCAACGGCTGTTTACTTCTAACCTAGCCACAAGAAGTCGATTTAGAGTAGAAATAATTTCGAAATTTTGCTTTGGAATACTCAGCTATTATTTTTGTCTTCCGACTTAACCTTCAATCTCACCACTATATTCACACACTTTTGCTAAGGTATGCTGGTGTCTCTGGCATTTCTTTCAGCTAACGTTCGAGTTGTATTCTAAGGGTGCTTTGCACAAACTATTTAAACTGGATTTAAGGATTGGACATCTCGCTTGCACTAACTATTGGGTCCTTACATATGAAATTAGCGTTTTGTCGTACTGACCAATTTGATCTGAAATATCTCCTCTTTGGTTAAGAATTCCAAAATCAAATTTATAATTCATTTAGCTGGTACATTTGAGTTTTGAAAACAGTCATTCATTTGTTTTTCCCTCATTATTTTTTTCTTTGGCGTCACTTATTACCGCACAATGGTAAACATGAAATATCGGTATATTTACGAATACGAGTTCTACCGTGGCACCAGTGCTGCAGAAACAGCTCGAAGGATTAATGATGTGTACGGCGCTGGTGTCGCAAAGGAAAGTACAGTACGTTTTTGGTTTCAACGTTTTCGTTCTGGAAATTTCGACCTTCAGAACCAACCCCGTGGACGGCCGGAGACCAAAGTGAAAAATGAAGAATTAAAGGCTATTGTGGAAGCGGATCCATCATAAAGCACTTCAGAGATAGCTGCAGGCTTCGGGGTAAGTGACAAAACTGTATTAATCCCCTTGAAGTAAATCGGGAAAGTAAAAAAACTTGAACGATGGGTACCTCATGAATTGAATGAATCGAACTTGCAAACACGCGTCGACTGCTGTGTTACTTTGCTCAACCGACACAATAATGAAGGGATTTTAAACCGAATCATTACTTGTGATGAAAAGTGGATACTGTACGATAATCGGAAGCGCTCGTCGCAATGGCTGAACGCTTGAGACCCAGCCAAATCCTGCCCTAAACGAAAACTGACTCAGAAAAAGTTACTTGTGAGTGTTTGGTGGACTAGCGCCCGGTGTCGTTCACTACAGCTTTCTAAAATCTGGTCAAACGATTACGGCAGATATCTATTGTCAGCAACTGCAAACCATGAAGGAAGAACTAGCTGCTAAACAACCGAGATTGGTCAATCGCTCTAGGCCACTGCTGCTTCACGACAACGCAAGACGACCACACACTGCACAACAAACAACCACTAAGTTAGATGAGCTACAATTGGAATGTCTGCGACATCCACCGTACTCCCCGGACCTTGCTCCAACAGATTACCATTTTTTCCGGAATTTGGACAACTTCTTACAAGGAAAAAAATTCAACTCCGATGCGGCAGTCCAAACCGCCTTCAAAGAGTTTATTGATTCTCGCCCCCATGGTTTTTTTAGTAAAGAGATCAATGGACTACCTATGAGATGGCAAAAGTGCATAGATAACAACGGTGCATACTTTGATTAATTAAATATATTTTACATAAAAAAAATTGACTTTATATTCCTCCCGTACAAAACGCCAATTTCATATGTAAGGACCCAATATTTAATAGTTGTTTCCGCCACTGTGGAACGGAACGCAAATCGTTTGACAGCCCGAAATGACAGCGGTTATCAATCTGTCTGTCGCTGCTACTGTGTACGTCAGTGTGTTAATATTTTTTCGTTCACATTCAATTTAAATAGTTATAGTTTGGTCAATGTCTAAATCAGTCTAGGGCAAATTTTATGATGATATTCAAAATGAAATTCCTTCTAAACCCTGGTTTTCTCATTCAGAGATGCGAGCAAAAGGGTCACATCTACTACTTGCAGACTCAGGTTTGCTCAACTCTCCAAATTATAATCGAAAGGGAAATTTGATTGATCCCCATTATGTATTCTCCTACTTCAATTGTTGGAATCTTTTTTATGGTTATCATAATTATTATGTTTCTGTGCTCTTCATTTTTACGGGACGTTGGCAATATTCGCAATCGCGAAGGTGCCTCTCAACTAAAGAAGAAGAAGAAGAATTTAATTATAAAAAATTTACACTGCAGTGTAGTAAACAATAAAACGCCATTATGCACCGCGCGTGTGTTATTCATCACCTCAAACTATCAGTTATCGTAAAGGAAAAACTCTGATCACTTGCACCATCTTCCCTTTTCCTTTTTTGCTCATCGTCGAAGGTTTGGCTTATGCTAAACCAGTTTACTAATACAGTGTAAGTATTACGTTACCAAAATACATTAAAATTATGAAATTATGTATAACATATTACATATAATGCCATCTTTGTGAATTCACTCAGAGGACAGACAAATAAGTCAACGTCTTCAGCTAACCTATTAAGAGTGCGTAGAGCTCTGGTCAACGGAGCTTTGTTGAGCAAATTGGTTCACCCTGTTGGGACTACCAGCAGCCGCGGCCGACGACGACGCCACACGTACCTGCCGGAGAAGCATAGACCAATCACTCCCAATAGTTCGATATTACTAACTTTGCCTCTAAAAACCCCCAGTGTATGGGATATGAGATGTACCTCCCTCCGTACCCGCAGCTCGTTGTACTCCACCATACCCAGCCCAAATAAAGTAGGTTACATCAAAGGGTAGGATATACCCCGTAGTTCCTCATGTATAAATATCTAGTGGACTTATTTTGTATGTGCTCCAGCATGAGACTATATTTAGTTTCATGTTGGCCCAGAAGTCTGCGTTACATTCTAGATGACTTCTAACCAACGCGTTGTATAAAGCGCTTATATCCTTAATATTAGAGAAACCATTGGCCATACGGAGTATAAATCCCAGTTTTCTTTCTTTCTTACAGAACTAGTAACATGGTAGATTATATTACACACATGCATTCTTGTGTGCAATGAGCGTGGAAAGCGGATTCCAGCGGACAGCGGCGTCTGTAACAGGCGCGGAACTTCAAATACATCCATTATACCATTCAGATGACGCATGTTTTAATACAATTATTCTACAATTAAACCTATTGTTATTCCTGGACGTTTTACTTTAAATAAGCGACATTTATAACGCACTGAAACAATGTTTTGAAAAAGTAATTCTAGAACATAGACTTTATTGACAATAGACGCCGAGTCGCAACAGCAACGGTGGCGCAATTCACATAAGCTGACTCACCTGTTACCACATTTATTACGTATCAGAATCGCTCACAAAACGGCATCCACGCAACTTATTTTATTTGCCTTACTTCGTAGTACGGGACAGACTGTCTAGAGTTAGAAGAATACTAGAATAAGTTTCTTGCTTATTTTTCTCTGCACAGTTTTTTTCGAACCACAGTTAAACTTGAGATATGATAATAACAAAAATAATAAATGCGCTAGACAATACACACGGATCGTCTGGTTTCAAACTAGGCTATTCACTGTGCTAAAAGAACCAGACGCGATGACTACCGAGGGCGCTTTCCAGTACATCCAGACCCGAGACTGTCGAAAAAAGTTCGTTTCCTAAATTGAACCGACCGGGGAATCGAACCCGGAGCCTGCCGCGCCTAGACACAACGCCTAAACCACTGCACCATCGAGGTCGTCAATATAAAAATATCTTGTTTAATAAAAGACGTTGTTTTGAATTTGAACTATGGACTCGACAGCTGTGTATGAATATTATATGTCGGTAATAAGCGAGCTAATAGAATATATAATGATGTGGGTAATATTTGTGTTAATAATATTTTCTTTGAAATCTGGATCACACTTGAGAAAACACGAAAATAACAACTTCTATATTACATATTTAATATTAGTGAAATACTTTATTATGTACAATTGTACAATACATATGTAACCCATATTAATATGTGAGAATAAAAAGAGAAAATATATATCCGAATTAGCAAGAAAATTAGTGATTCGAACTACAAATTACATCTAAAATTAATAGTTACCACTACATTTAAATAGGACCATTTATTCATTTAAAAATTTTATAGTAGGCACGTGCCTTTGTAGGTAGACCTCGAGGTTCGATAGGATCGCGCCGCGACGACCCGATGGCGTGAGCTTCTTTGTTTCTCTAGCCGCTCTCGCCATATCGCCACAGAACGTCGGCGTTCCTTCCGACGCGCTTATCCCGTCCCAGGTATGGTTTCTCAGAGCCCCACCGAAGCACACTTCTTGAAGGAGGCAGTTACAAAGCCTCCCCCACCCTCCAACCCCTCGCAGTGTTACGACAACACAGACCAAACGCTCTGTCGTCCTCTTCGGAGTTGCGCGTAGGGACTATCAGAGCCCCCAATCCAATTGGCGGCGACGCTTTTTGCAAAAATTTGACATTGTCCTTTTTTGGCATAAATTTCGCGTCCTTCGACCTGATCAAATACAACAATAATAATCTGCTTGAAATTTATTACATGATTTAAGTTAAAAAAGAATAATGTACAAATTAATAATTTTAAAGTACGACATCGGGATATTTATAGCGCAAACATTTACTTTAATAATAATGTAATTACTATTTCGTTAAGGCGACGCACTGATATGAGTAACAATAATTTAATCTAAAATACACCTTCTGCTCTAAGTAAGAAAGTAAAGAAAGTATTTTGAAGAATACGTTTAGATAAAACTATACAGAAAATTTAGGAATGTAAATCAGTCTCGTTACTCTGAAGTCTCTGTTTTAAAAGAGGTTTTTTTGTTTTTTTTTTGTGTTACAATAGTTAACCAATCGTGTATCGCAACTGACAAAATAAAGTCAATGAAATGAAAAATCAGATTATTAAATATCATTTTCATGCGTTTTGTAGTTGCTTAGAAAAATTGAGATCCCTGTAGTCAAAATGTCCAATGCGTCGCCACAATCACATTGGTGTACCACATTACATATAACAGTTTTTCAATATCGTAAAAGACTGACCGTTCTCCTAATCGGCAGTCACAAATCTAATACAATAAAAGAAGGCGTAGGCACTCAAGTTGTATAAATAAATATGTATCAGGCGGCCGACTCTCACACCATCATGTAACAATACACGTGACACATGTTACAACATATGTGTTATTCGCCTACGTTATATCTTATGATGTAGACTATGTAGAGGCTTACAACTGTCAGATGTAATAATGAGTAGGCCCGATATTTTCAGACTTATAGTCCGGGTCAGATATTAAAGCCCATCTGTTCGGAGGAGAAAGACACTCCGAAAACACATACTCGTACTTATCTATACACATAATGTGCAATGGCGTACACAGGGATTTCAACTAGGTAGGCAGTCAAAATAACAAATATTTAAAAAAATAACAATTTTAATACATAATTATACTTACTAATACAGGAATACTGACGAGCGAGAACGGTACCGTTAATTTAAATTTTCGAAGTAGTTGTTATTTGTTATATGTAGTTAATGCAAGGAAAGCAAAATAAACTATTACTATGTGGATAACCCGTCAGCCAGTTTAATGTTACGTAATATTTAAAATTACAATTTCTAGTCACATTACCTGACTTTTGATATAAATTTAATTCGGGAGACACCTGCCTTTAGCTATTGTTCGTAATTTTTCAATAATTGAAAATTTTGAAAACGCGGAAAAATACACACTGCCAACACAATTATCACAGCTAAAACATTCCATTCTTTAAAATACAACTGAAATTATCTATTATAAACTGATACTTTACTTCAATATAATTTTTTAATGAACTCATAGAACAACAAGTCACTTGCACGAAGAAAACAAATATAGAGTTTTATTTTGATTCAAGTATAAATCAACCATAAACAAAGCAAAAACGAGTAACTTGAATTTGTCAAATGCATTTAACTCTATAATGTCGTTAATGTAGTCAATGTCTCCAAAATACGCAAGAAAACTTAGTTTTTGAGTATAAAATAACACACATTTGAAAGATTATTTTGTGACAGGTGAAATGTAAACGTGTGCATGAATTGTAGGCACCGGACTGTTATATCGAGGGTTTTTATATCGATATGGCATGATTTTTAAAAATAAAATACAGCAATGAAAAAATACGAAATATGATTACGAACAGATGAAGGACGGAGGAATGGGAATGTTAGATGGCGCTGTTTCTAAACAATTGTTGTTTAATTTTAAATTATCTATAAAATATAATCTTCGATCACTAATAAAAAACTAGATACACAATCAACGCTCCAAAAATGTCCGAATAAATGTGCGCTCAAATGAGTATTTGAGTGCACATTGAGTGAGTCACAGATTATGTGAATTATACTTTATGCACGAGACGTAAGATTGCATTTTAAATATTTTTTTACAAACATCGTTTCAATGTCATGCAAAAATCGTTTACAAGCTTTTATAACCTCATGGTTTGTCAGTAAGCTCTACTTTAGATTAACACAATGTTACCGATAATACTATACGGTATTAAAAAGATATACGTCAATTCGGACAATAATTTGTTTAGATTTTACAGGAGGTTGTGCATCCAGTTCTTTATTTATGATCGAAGAATATAAATGATATATATCAAAATAACTCATTTTAATTGTCAGGATAGGCAGTGTCTCTGAGCCTATATGGAGTATATGCCACTGCATATACTCCATACAGGCTCAGAGACAGAGACAGAGTCAGAGAGAATTCAATCTCATTATTCTCCTCACACACTATCGCAGAGGTATGTGACAGCCTTCAACATTTCCGTTATCTAACGTTTGACTATTTGATCTTCATAAGTCAGCCTTGGTTTTAATTGGCTACCATTCTGTTTCGCTTTATATGTTTTTCATCAATCCATCAATAATTCTTTCTGTGTCCGAATCATTGTTCAAGTGTAATTTTTTTCTGCATTTTTTTATAATAACCCTGTCATCCAATACTGCCATACTGCGTGTAAACTCCTAAAATAATGTACCTAATTGCAATGCTGCTTGTTCGCAGTAGTTCAACATTATTAATTTTTTTTCTAATTTTCTGTCTCAATTCAATTCTCTGAATCGGTACGGTATCGCCATTTTTTATTTAAATTAATGGTTAATTTTGTACAGATAGGTTGTATTTCTAACAAAAACACTTAAATTTTATTTCATTTCACTTCATTCCATGCAACAAGGTTAAAAGAAGATTGGCGATAAGAAATAAATTAATACTATTGAACTACCGCATGCTGAAACGAGCAGCATTGCAATTATATTATGTTAGGCGTTTACTGTTATTGTAAGAGTTACCATATATGACTATATAGATTTCGTTATGTCATCCTGCCTACGAAATACTAAAATTCAACTCGGTATCTATATTATCAGCAGCTTGCTAAATTTTATTCACATAGACTATAAATAAAAAATAACTCTAGACGCCGTATCCCAGTAGCAACGGTGAAACAAAACAGGTAAGCTGACTCACCTGTACATATGATACACATTTCTTATTATCAAATACGGTTAGAAAATATCACTCACACTTCTACATTTTATTTGTCCATAGAGCACTCAACCTATAGAACCGAAATATCGGAACATCCTACTCACCACTGCTCAGTTTATTGGCACTAACAAATCGCTCACATTAAAACAGCACATAACCAGCACTGGACCTGTGTGTACATCTCCATATATTCCGAAAGATATTTAGATACTTACATAACGGCTTCCTGTACCGTTCGGTGCTGTGATAAAAACAGCAAAAATCAAACTAAAAACAGACACAATCTCATTTCATCGGTTAGTAACAGTAACACGAGAGTAGCCATGTTTTAGTATCATGGGGGTTTAAGAAAATAAAACAACAAAATATGTGCATGAAATGACTATTCATGTGAAAAAAATAAAATAAAATGCAGAAAACAACGCAAGTGCATTAAAGAATTAATCTTCTGTGTATAATGCTCGCCTCTCCTTATTTCAGTATAATATTAGTTTGAATATTCCGGGATGGGCTTGAACCTCAACGGCTACGCCCGTGAACAGTAGATATACAATTTTCAAATTGACAGTTATTTTGTCACGGGTCAAGTTAAACTGGACATGCAATTGATGTGCTCGATAACGTATCTCGTCTCGCACGTTTAGGTCTTATAATAGTGTGTGTGTAGTCAACCAATCGGAGTGCAGTAACCGTTTCTCCGTCTTTCGTTTCTATAGGTTGAGCGCTCCGTATATTGGTTTCACTTCGTAGTATGGGTAATATAATTGAAGATTGCTTTCAATATTGCTAAATGTCGCAATTATGTACCTATCTGTATTATTAGCAAAGTTATTATCGCAAAAAGAGATATACAAAAGTGGAACAATATGGTGTCCAGGAAGAATTACTGGGAAATATCAAGAGGTACTGCGAAAGGGACCAAACAACAAAATATATTAAAAAGTCTTTTAAAAGTAATATTCAAAGGCACGAAATTGTAAATATAATGAATTAGCGAAGTATAATGAAAAATCTATATCGATTTATAAAGAATCTTCAAAGAATATATGAATATTATATTACTGAAGTTAAAAATGTAATAACCCACAACAAAAAAATAATCTGAAGTTTTTTTTATTTGTTCATATGAAGTTCCATAAATTAAATTAAAAAACGCTTTTGAGGTCGCTCGTGCGTCCGCCATCCGTCCGTCTGTCCGTCCGTCCAGTCGATTTAAGGTTTAATTTTTATAACTTACATAGAAATTCAACGATCTCGTTAAAAATTACAACTGATAGTCCATTTTTATTGTCTTAGGGCCGTAAGATCAAGAGCAGTTAAAACTATGGATTTCGTAATCTATGATAAAATTTGATTGACAGTTTAATCCGCTGTCCTAATATCAAATGGAAATAGTGAACGGATTAGTAAAACCTAGATTAATGTCTTACACATGGTAATATTATTCGTTTCGTTCACAGTTCCTTCGTTCTTTTTAAGATTCTTTGTCAATATTCGATAATTTAATTTGCTCGTAATCGATTAACTGCCATTGATCTTACAAAATAAAAGAAAACAGAAGATTAAACCCTCTTCCGTGGTTTAAACTACCATTGATCTGACGGCCTTAGAGTCAGAAAAATCAATGTAGGTAGGTTCGTAAAGACTTGACTTTCGAGCAATGGAAAGTATGTCTATGCCTCCAATCAGTAACACAGCGGGTTGCTGCAGATTGTACGCGTGTGATAGGATCTAATACAGGGATCTAATACAAGAAGCAATGCGTGCACCCTTGTGTTTTGGTGTGGAGGGCGAGAGAGCCGGTAAAATTTCTGACATAAGGCACATGTCAGTCCTCAGGGTTGCCATAGTATTTACAAGCTGAAGCGCTTTCTTATCTTTGGTATTGTAAATGTCTACGGGTCACTCTATCCACTTAACATCAGGTGTTTTCTCATTTGTCTTCATAGTACCTAGTGTCTTCCATTCTATTGAAGAGAACAAACCATAGGCACACACAAAAATTGGTAAAATTAATTTGATAATCTGAATCAGTAATAGTTTTTTGTTTCAGTATAATTTACACATTACTACACTTTTCTATATTAATTATTTGATAAACATTCAGCTTTAGAACGATTAGAAAATAATGATACATATTTTGATGCCTTTTTTGCGCAGGATATGTAAAAATGTGTAGAATAAAGGAAAAAAAACGAAAGGAAAAATTAAAAAGAAAAAATTAGCAGAAAAAAGAAAACTGATAAAAACAGAATTTAATCCTCTTAGCTTACGAGAAATTTAAAGCTAATGACAGGGTACGATATTAAAAAAAAGAACTGGAATACCTAGGAGAAGGTAGAGAAGGAGAAAAACGTTAAAGATTTAGAAAATTAATAATTTAGAGAAAGCATTTGATACTCTCTTTTACATTACAGAAATTATTCTTGAAATTCTTTGAAATTATTATGTATACGAGAAAAAATATAGATCTGTTTAAAAAGAATGGCGATATGAATGGTATGGAAACCCGAGGTCGTGATAAATTGGTTATTCCAAAATTTAAATTACATAAGTCAAATGTTTCATTTTTAGGTAACTGTATTCGTTTTTATAATAAAGTTCCTCAAGAAATTACTCAATTAACAAAGAATAAATTTAGATTGATTATAAAACGTACATTGACTAGACAATCATACTATAAAATAAACGATTTCATTGAAGATAAAACAATAGTCTGGAAATGATGTTCTCTGCACATGCGTTTACTGGCTTAATGAAAATATTGTATTTTAATAAACCTTTTGTAAAATGAAGTTGAAAAAATGATACCTGAGTTTCTTGTCGGTTCTTCTCAGTGTCCAGGTTTTCTATTTGAACCGAACTAAAGTAGATTTGACGTTCAAAAATACCTTGTAATTAGGTTTACTTGAATAAATTGATTTGACTTTGACTTTGAAGAAAGTGAGTCTGCTTTCTGAACGGCGCGGAAGGCTCCTCAATGCGAGCTGTAAGGCCATTATATTGTGACGACAGAGCCTGTATAGTGTGTACTGTGAGTATATCATGAAATTTCGCTCTAATTCGAAATTTCCTCAGGCGCTAGACAGCACTGAGTGATATGTGGCTGGTTATTTGTGCCATATTTGGACAGTTGCCTTCGAACATTGAAGGATGGTATGAATAATACGTGTGGTGGCATAATGGTCAACTGTCTTTTATACACTGACGATGCTGTACTTATAGCACCATCCGAAGCAGAATTTCAGACTCTAGTTGTGTACATTAAAGAAGAATGTAAACTGAAAGGATTGAACATTTATGTAAACAAAAATTAAGCTTCTGGTGTTTGAGAGAAGATGTACAAACTAAGTGTGAAATATAGGTAAGTGAAAAATGTCTAAGAACAATTGAATGAAACTGTATATGTGGGGAGTATGTTATTCAAAAATGTCAGCCGGATGGGAAAAAACCGGTAATACCTGGCTACATAAGATGAAGTGCAGTGAAAACGCGACCTCTCATAAACATTTCGCAACTGCGTGGACGAAATTAGCAATGAGTATGGGCAGGTTTGCATGGCAGCGTTGTTGTGAAAATGCTGAAAGTAATGCAAAAATGGTTCCAGCACATAGAAAAAATTAATGATGATAGACGCAGAAAATCTATAATGGGAAAGTGAGTGGTAACAAAGGCCAAAGAAGACCAAGACTGACTCGTGAAGACAAAACAGCTAAAAAGGTAGATGACGTTAATGTCAAAAGCTCGTATTGTCGGTTGGTTAAGATGGTTCGGGCACATGGAAAGAATGAGCCATGAAATAATGACGAAGAAAATCTATAGAGAAAAAGTGAGTGGTAAAAGAAGCCAAGGAAGACCAAGGCTGACTTATGAAGATTAAATAGCTAGAGTGTTAGCCAACGGAAATGTCAAAAGCACTCGCGTACCTGGGCAAAAATGTGTGAGGAGAATGAAGAGATTTTAGGAAGCGAAAGAAGTATGTAAGGACCGCGACGCTTGGCGCTCTGTCCTCTCTGACTACCCCGTTAGGGATACGGCGTGAAGATATGTAATATATGTTAATGAATATTCTATAAATTATCTAAAAAAAATCTTTACTAAGTAAATTATGAATCGCCCAAATAAATAAATGAAATCAATAATCGAAGATCATTTCTCGATATGTCGCTTTTGTATGATATAGTGCGCGCTGAGATTGACCGTGCTGACTTGGTGGCCGAACTAGCTGTTTGTACTCCGCGGAGGCGTACACGTCATACGAAGCGCTGTATTTCCTTCTAAGAGGTACAAACTACACTAAAAATGAAACTTTGATTCGCATTGCACACACCTATAATGAATTATTTGTTGAAGCAGATCCATTTCAATCCACAAGGCATTGCTTCCGATGGCAGGTTAGGTGTATTTTAATAGAAAATAGGGGTGGTCAATGTTAACAATTGTAGACCGCTGTTGCAATGCTTCTTTTCAGGCTTCATGATGGTAATATAATACTGTGGACTATGTGGTAGATATTATATTGGTACCGTGCAGCGTCGTTACGTCATAGAGCTGTCGTTTACATCTCATGCCTTATACTAATTGTTACAGCTATTTATAACAAATATGTACGTGACAATTTCCTTTGCAGCGATGCAGATATTTTGTTAGTGGGTTACGATTATGCACGAGTTTACGAAGTGTTGTGTCAGAGTAATATCTGGCATAACCGCCATACACCAAGTTGGTGGGAATGTAAAATGGATGGATAAAAAAAAACTGCAATTTCCACAAATTACCCATGTTAGGATTACCCTTAAGAGATAACTGTTATTGGCCTTTTGTGTATTACGTGATCGTGTATTGTTATTAATGAAATAGCTGTTGATTACCTGAATAAACAAATAAAAAATAAAATAAATAAGTTGAAATAAAAACGAATATCGTGTAACAAGCGGCCAGTAGATGACACGTCCCATCTAGTGTAACAAATGACGCACAGCGCGAACCAGCTCGTACTAATTGCCTCACGCCACTCGACAGAGCAAATGACAGACTACGTACTTACACTACTTCTTATCAACTTTTTACTCAAGTAACACAAAAACAAAGACTGTTTCAATATGAGTAATAGATTAATATCACATATTATGCTTTTGAATATTTGTGCAAACAGATGAATTTTGGAACGGTTACAGTCAACGGTGCCCGAAAGATAAGGGTGAACTTCACAAGTTATATTTATGTTTTTGGGGGTAAGTGATGGCGATTAGTTATCAAATTAAATCTCTTTAAACCACGAATTCGAATATGTATGAAATATTTTTCATTGCACTATCGAATATATTTTTATAACATAACATAACACAACATATCTTGACCCTGTATCCCTAACGGGGTAGTCAGAGAGGACGGAGCGCCAGGAGTCGCGGTCCTTACACACCTCTTTCGCTTCCTCAAATCTCATCATTCTCCTCACACATTTTCACCTAGGTATGCGAGTGCTTTTGACATTTCCGTCTGCTAACATTCTGGCTATTTGATCTTCATAAGTCAGCCTTGGTCTTCTTTGGTTTCTTTTACCACTCACTTTCGCTCTGTAGATTTTCTTCGTCAGTCTTTCGTCACTCATTCTTTCTAAGTGCCCGAACCATCTAAGCATTCCTTTCTTCATTTTTACAATAACACTGTTGTGCAACCCTGTCATACTGCGTATTTCTTCATCGTTTATCCTGTCCGCAAGAGTAACATATATTTTTTTTATTAGTGTATATCGTCTTATCTCCAAAAGCATCATTTAGAAAAATGAAAACTAATCGTGAATACTGAGAACAAGGTGTACGCTGAAGTTATATTCAGCATTTCAGTGTATTACACATCTTTTTGATACAAAAAGAAGTTTCTAGAAACATTGTTTCGCGATCGACAGTATTTTTTACAATTCTACGACTAATTTTGTTTTCCGTTTGGCGCTTGGCAACAGAATACTGATTTACTAGCGTCGCTTGGCAACAACCGACAGTATAGAACTATAGAAAATTAATTACGCAATACTACCTACATCATAGACTTTAATGTTATAAGAGACAGCCTGTCCCTCGGATCAACAAACATAATGGAGGAGCCATAATAAGCTACCGCTCTTATCAGCCAGCGTGTGTAAATGAATTTTCGTGTCTCTTTCTATCTAATTGAGCACAACCACGAGTAAAACAGTTAGCCATAGTAAATATAACAACCTAACTGTCGGTGTAATTCGTGTTAGCTTATGACCGACTTTACGTACATTACTAAATTAATTATTTGCATAATACTCGCAAATCTTAAGTATTTTGGCTATTAATAATCAAAAATATAAATATGCCATGTTACAATTACATTAAAAGGCCTTTTTCTCATTTTTACTGTCCCTTTCTTTCAAAAATCGTTAGTGTATAAAAGCATATGAACATATATCAACACTAACATTATTTATAGACAGAAACATACAAAATAGATTTCGATATATGAGTAGGGCAATTTTAGTCGTGAATATTACTCAACATTATCCCCTGACAAATGTATTCCATAAGCGGAATTTATGCAAACCCGTCGCCATCGCCAAAATATTTATTTGTTTCCCGCTTATCAAAGCCCGAAGCAATAACAGCCACTTTTACATAAAACGGAACGTATATTTCGTGCGGTTTGACAGTCAAAGGATTCTGTTTAGAAAACTCGATAAGAAAATTGAAAGGAAAGTATAAATAAATGAATTCGTATAAATATCAGTACAATTCGGACACACAGAAAGAATGAGTGATGAAAGACAGACGAAGTAAATCTACAGAGCGATAGTGAGTGGTAGCAGAAGCCAAGGAAGATTAAGGCTGACTTACGAAGATCAATTTAGCTAGAGTGTTAACTGACGGAAATGTCAAAAGCACTCACATACCTAGGTGGATATGTATGAGGAGAATGATGAGATTGGAGGAAGTGAAAGAAAAGAAAAAGCAAGGACCGCAACGCCTGGCGCTCCGTTCTCTATGACTACATCGTTAAGGATACAGCGTGAAGATATTTAATTAAATATCGGTGGCTTGCACCAACTGACATCTCGCTTGCACCAACTATTTCACAATTGGTGCAAGCGAGACGTCAGTTCCTTAAATCGGGTTTAAATAGTTGGTTCAAGCCATCCTAAGTGTTTTAAGACAAAAAAAGATTCAACCAAATGTAAATTGTGCTTTCACAATTTGTGTTTCGTACTATCGTTCATAAAAGCGTGAAACAACTTGTACAACTTTAAATAAAATAAACTATACATCATAATACAATCCTTTGAACATTTTTCTTCAAATTACAGTTTGTTGTCATTCAAAGAATGAGTCTGCAGTTCTTTTAATTCAGTGCTGGTTTGCTGACCGAGTCTGATCTCTGGGTTTCCATCACGTGATGGACGGAAGACAGCTACATATTATAACAACTCATCACGAATTAAGTTTAGTTATTAACAGTTTCATAAATATCGTTCGGAATCATATACGCGAGTTGAAGTCGCATTAGACCAGGGGGCCTAGACAAGTGGTTCAGTTGTCGTAAACGCTAGAAGAATAGAATGACAAATACCACGTGATCTGGCGTAACGAATTTTAAATTGGCAATCAAAGCTTATTAACTTTTTATTAAATCAAACGAAAAGTAAAGTCGTATGTAAACTGCCGAATAAAATGTAGCCAAATGACAGTTTTGAGGAGCAATAACACGAGCAAGCGTTTCGATTCCTGTATCTACTTGTAACGTTATAAATTTTGTCATCACTTAATTATAAATGTAATATAAAATTATCTGCGGAACATTTAATTATAGTAAATAACGCAATGGTTCGCGAAGGTGTGACTGCGTAACTCTAGTGCGCGTGCACGATTATATTGGGTCGTTACATATGAAATTGGCGTTTTGTACGAGAGGAATATAAAGTCAATTTTTTTTTTGTAAAATATATTTAATTAATCAAAGTATGCACCGTTGTTATCTATGCACTTTTGCCATCTCATAGGTAGTTCATTGATCCCTTTACTAAAAAAACCATAGGAGCGAGAATCAATAAACTCTTTGAAGGCGGTTTGAACTGCCGCATCGGAGTTGAATTTTTTTCCTTGTAAGAAGTTGTCCAAACTCAGGAAAAAAATGGTAATCTGTTGGAGCAAGGTCCGGGGAGTACGGTGGATGTCGCAGACATTCCAATTGTAGCTCATCTAACATAGTGGTTGTTTGTTGTGCAGTGTGTGGTCGTCTTGCGTTGTCGTGAAGCAGCAGTGGCCTAGAGCGATTGACCAATCTCGGTTGTTTAGCAGCTAGTTCTTCCTTCATGGTTTGCAGTTGCTGACAATAGATATCTGCCGTAATCGTTTGGCCAAATTTTAGAAAGCTGTAGTGAACGACACCGGCGCTAGTCCACCAAACACTCACAAGTAACTTTTTCTGAGTCAATTTTCGTTTAGAGCAGGATTTGGCTGGGTCTCCAGGGTTCAGCCATTACGACGAGCCCTTCCGTTTATCGTACAGTATCCACTTTTCATCACAAGTAATGATTCGATTTAAAATCCCTTCATTATTGTGTCGGTTGAGCAAAGTAACACAGCAGTCGACGCGTGTTTGCAAGTTCGATTCACTCAATTCATGAGGTACCCATCGTTCAAGTTTTTTTATTTTCTCGATTTGCTTCAAGTGGATTAATACAGTTTTGTCACTTACTCCGAAGCCTGCAGCTATCTCTGAAGTGCTTTGTGATGGATCCGCTTCCACAATAGCCTTTAATTCTTCATTTTCCACTTTGGTCTCCGGCCGTCCACGGGTTTGGTTCTGAAGGTCGAAATTTCCAGAACGAAAACGTTGAAACCAAAAACGTACCGTGCTTTCTTTTGCGACACCAGCGCCGTACACATCATTAATCTTTCGAGCTGTTTCTGCAGCACTGGTGCCACGGTAGAACTTGTACTCGTTAATATACCGATATTTCATGTTTTCCATTGTGCGGTAATAAGCGACGCCAAAGAAAAACATAATGAGGAAAAAAACAAATGAATGACTGTTTTCAAAACTCAAATGTACCAGCTAAATGAATTTATAAATTTGATTTTGGAATTCTTAACCAAAGAGGAGATATTTCAGATCAAAGTGGTCAGTACGACAAAACGCTAATTTCATATGTAAGGACCCAATATAAAAGGCGATGTATGTATGTATGTTCCTTATGGACTCTGAAACGGCTGGACCGATTTCGATGAAAATTTCAGAGAATCTTCAGATTGGCCTAGCGGGTGTTCCTGTAAAGCTTGGTAGCGATCGGATCAGTAGAATTTTTTTTTGTTTTTTTTTTTTTGCAGTATCAAAATAATTATAAAAACTGTTTAATTTATTGTAACTTCAACTAACGCCCAGTGAAACGGACCGGGTTTGCTAGTCTTCTATACTACTATATAAATCTCTTGCGTCTGTCTGTAATTTCAGATTTTTTGTCAAATTTTGCGATAGATAGTCGTTTTATTACTTACTGATTTCGATTCTACCATTTTTAAAATTTTTGTCTGTCTGTCTGTCTGTCTGTATGACTTTTATAACTAAAGAACGGCTTGACTGATCTTAATGGCAATCGGTACGTCGTAAAAACACGTGATTGCCCTCATGATAAGCTACTTATTTTTTAGAAAATCTACCCTTAAAGGGGTGAAAAGGGGGATGAAACTTTGTATGGGAAATGCTAAACCGCTGAACTGATTATGATGTAGCATGAATATAGTTATTGTTATTATTAGTTATGGTTATAGTTAGTGTTATTATAAAAATGAAGAAAGGAATGCTTGGATGGTTCGGGCATATAGAAAGAACGAGTGATGAAAGACTGACGAAGAAAATCTACAGAGCGAAAGTGAGTGGTAAAAGAAGTCAAGGAAGATCAAGGCTGACTTATGAAGATCAAAGAGCTAGAGTGTTAGCCGACGGAAATGTAAAAAGCACTCACATGTCTAGGCGAAAATGTCTGAGGACAATGATGAGAGAGAAAGAGGTAAGGTAAGGACCGCGACGCTTAGCGCTCCGTCCTCTCTGATCTCCGTTAAGGATACAGCGTGAAGATGTATGTATGTATGGATATAGTTTGGGAACACATATAGGCTAAACTAGCCTTAAAGGGGTGAAAAGGGAAATTAAACTTTGTATGGGAAATGGTAAACCGCTGAACCGATTACGATCAAATTTAGCAGGAAGATAGTTTGATAGCAGAAAAAGGGACATGAGCTACTTTTTTTTAACAAAAATTTACCCCTATGATGATGATGAAAATGGCGATGAAACTTTGTGTGGGAAACGCTAAATCTTGGTAATGATATAATTTTATTGTCAAATTTTGTGATAAATAGTCATTTTATGACACAATGACTTCGATTCCACCATTTTTAAAATTTTTGACTGTCCATCTATCTGTATGTCCTTTTATAACTTAAGAATGGCTTAACCGATCTTGATAAAAATCGGTACGTAGTACGAAAATGTGAATGCGCTCATGATAGACTACCTTTTTATAAAATCTACCCCTAAAAGAGTGAAAAGGGAGATGAAACTTTGTATAAGAAATGATAAACCGCTGAACCGATTACAATGAAATTTGGCAGGGATATACTTTGACATCAGAAAACGGGCATGAGTTACTTCTTTTATCAAAAATTTACCCCAAAGAGGGTGAAAAGGGGGACAAAACTTTGCATAGAAAACACAAAATCTTGGTAATGATAAAATTTGGTGCGGTAATCAGACTTTTTTTATCAAAATTACATAAACTACTTTTTTTATAAAAATCTGTGAAAAGGGGGACGGGAGGGAGGAGGATGAAACTATGTACGGGAAATGTTAAACCACTAAACTGATTGTGATGTAGCATGGATATAGTTTGACACGTGGGAACGGACATAGGCTACTTTTTTATCAGAAAACTATCCCTAAGGGGTGAAAAAGGGGTTAAAACTTTGAATGGGAAATGCTGAACCGCCGAACCAATTACGATGTTTGGTACAGAGATAGTATGGGTCCGAAGATAAGCTTAAATGTAGACTTTTTTCAGAAACAATGTTTAAACATACTATGCATATTTACATATAATTTAACCTAATCCGGGAAAGCCACGAAAAAATTTTCCACGCAGACGAAGTCGCGGGTACAGCTAGTAATAAATAAAATTCAAAACTACAGGCTACGTTGGAATCCCGCTGGGGTGAATTCCTATTTGCGTATTGTAATTTAGTGCTTAAATTGTAAGCTGCTCTAACGCTGCGTTGTGAGATATCTATGTTAATTGAGCCACTGGACCTTTAGAATTCATGCACCTACCCACTGTGCCTACGCCTGGTCTGATGCCAATGTTCTGGGTTTCCAGGATTTCTCTGTATAAGCTTGGAGCCTACGCCTGGTCTAGGCTAAGCTCAGGAATAACTGCGTGGTCTCTAATTGGGACTCAACCGACCTCTGAAACACAGCGTACTGTATTACACGGTGCACCGCATTAAAACCATACTGCTAACGCCAGTGAGTCCGTCCTATCTAATACCTAATCACCTTGTACGGCGTATAGCGAGTTGTCCATAAATAAAGTTGGTATCCAATCTACGCTAATTTTATTTAACCCACTCCTATATTATATTACTCCTATTCTGTTTACCGGCTAGCCTACATACTAACACGCAAACCGGGACATACTAGCTACACGCCCCGGCTTCACTTGGGTGGGATATTGAATATTTGCAACACACTAAATTTGTTTTATTGAGATTTTCATACAGAAATATCATCCAAATTCCCGACTTTTTCCGTGGATTTTTAAAAAAATTTCTTTCATGGGAACCTCGTCCTGATAATATTGAATATTTATATATATATTATTATATTATTATATATTATAATATAATAATTATGAATACTACAAAAAAGAAATCAGCGAAATCGATCCAGCCGTTCTTGAGTGATGCTCCGTCATGATATGTGACGAATTCCTAAAATCTTTAGCTATTTCCGCTCAAACTTCATAAACCACCAATCGACACGTGTTTCGCATCCTCAGGATATACCAGAAATATGACTCGGTCAGCTAACCAGCACCGAATCCTGTCCTGATCCGGTGCTGGATAGCTGACCGATTTTTAGGAGTTTGAGCAGAAAATAGCTAAAGATTTTAGGAATTCATCACATGAAATGGATTTCCGCAAAGTAACACAAGTCTATACAATATCCGTCATGATACATGTGATACATGTGGCAATTGATTTTTATCTATATATCTATAGATGAAGAAGATTCTGACAATTAAAAATAATAGCAAAATAAAAATGAGATGTTTTCTTTATAAACAAAAGGATGTACATAAAATGTCCCTGTTAATGACTAGTCAAGTCGGAGACAAGGAAAACCACGACGTATTGGACGAGAGGCCGCTAATCCTGGATAAGACAGCAGCGAGGGGTTGCTTGGAATAACGAGATACAATGAAGGTTATACATTTCAGAAGCGCTTGAAAAATGTACTGATAACATTAGCTACAATATATTTGTTTCAAAATCCGTACTAAGATTATAAATACAAAAGTGTTCCTGTCTATCTGTCTGTTATTATTACAATTTAGAAATTTAGAACGGCGGTTGATTAAACAATAGGGAAGAACATTTTTTAATAAGTCTGGCCGTCACAAACTAGGTTAGTTATCAGTTAAACATGGTGGTTGATGGTTGAGCGACGAACTGGCGAACCGTCATGCAATTGGTAATCATTTTGCATGACGCTTGCATGAACGCGTAATTTTTCATCTGCAGATAGCAGCCGACGTCTCTACCATAAAACTCTTGACATTTTTTTCGTCGTTATAATTCAGTTTGACAATATAATTAATCATTTGGATCCTATTCATAAGTTATATTTCAAGTTTTAACGAGTTGTCAGCAGCAAACGTCGTTCGTTATGTAAAGTTGATATTTTGTGAACGACTTTACTTCTTAATTGAGTTATTATAATTTTCCGATTCGTGTTTGGATATCACGTTTTAATTGTGATTTTATGCTTTCAATCTAGTTCATTATGTAATTTTTTTAATGCGGTGTTGGTGCCGACTTTATTGTACGGCAATGAAGCCTGGATATGCCCGAAATCGAGTAAAAGTATGATAAATGCAGTAGAAATGCGATCCCTTATAAATATGTGCAGTTGCACTCTTGCGGTCAGGATAATCAATGAAGAGATATGCAATTTCTATGGGTACATTTTTCAAATGTACCCATAGAAATTACTAGTGGTCTAGGATCGTCTTCGCATACAGCAGAGACGTTTTTGAGCAAAAATATTGGAAAATGGTTTCCTACTTTTCAATTTAGGTACACATCTGCACATTAAATAGAAAGGACGTTCAGGCAATTAAATAAAAAGAAAAGTGAGGATTTATGGGGACTATCAATTAATGTAATAACTAATGTAATACCTATATTATCGCCAATCTTGGTAGATATATTTAATAAATGTGTCGATCAAGGCGTATTTCCCAGTTTAATGAAACACAGTAAAATTATTCCACTATTTAAATTGGGCTGTATGTTAAATCCAACCAATTATCGCCCGGTGTCAATATTGCCAGCGCTGAGTAAAATATTCGAAAAAATAATACTCAAACAAATGCTGGCACATTTTAACATTCACGGGGTATTTCATGGTCAACAATACGGTTTCACGAGAGGGTGGTCAACAACTCATGCGGGAGTAAGCTTGATCGGGACTGTACTTCAGGCTTGGGAGGGGTCCCAAGATGCTATTGGTGTTTTTTGTGATCTTTCCAAGGCTTTTGATTGTGTTGGTCATGAAACTTTAATTTGCAAGCTTAAATACTATGGAATACGTGGTAACGCTCTCAATCTCGTGATCTCGTATTTGTCTGGCCGCGAGCTGAAAGTGAGTGTTAATGGGGTTTTGTCTGTGGGTTCAAACTTTCAAAGTTAAAGATGGGAGTTCCTCAAGGATCAATTTTGGGACCTTTCCTGTTTTTGGTATATATTAACGATTTCCCATTTATGCTCAGGGACTTATGCGAAACAGTATTGTTTGCTGATGATACCTCATTGTTATTTAAACTAGACAGAAAAAATCTAGATATTACTTGGGTAAACAGGATCCTAACAGATGTCTCGAAATGGTTCGCTGCCAATAAATTACTACTGAATGCACAAAAAACTAAATGTATTAAATTTTCCCTTTCAAATGTACCCAGAATCCATGATAAAATAGAATTGGGTGGGAAACAATTAGAATTCGTTAAGTTAGCCAGTTTTCTAGGTTTAACAGTAGATAACAAGTTACAGTGGGCAGACCATATCGAGGCATTGACTAGTAGGCTCGGTTCTGCAGTATATGCAATTACGCGCATTAGGCAAATGACGGATGTGGATATGGCAAGGTTGGTGTACTTTGCATATTTTCACAGTTTAATGTCCTACGGCCTTCTGCTGTGAGGATCAGCGGCGCATATTAACTCCATTTTCATTTTACAAAAAAGAACAATACGTGCCGTGCCATCTATAGGATGAATGCACGAGAATCGCTTAAAGATCGTTTTAAAGACATTAATGTCCTCACTTTGCCCTCCTTATACATCTTTGAAATTATTATGTATACGAGAAAAAATATAGATCTGTTTAAAAAGAATGACGATATGAATGGTACGGAAACCCGAGGTCGTGATAAATTGGTTATTCCAAAATTTAAATTACATAAGTCAAATATTTCATTTTTAGGTAACTGCATTCGTTTTTATAATAAAGTTCCTCAAGAAATTACTCAATTAACAGAGAATAAATTTAGATTGGTTATAAAACGTACATTGACTAGACAATCATACTATAAAATAAACGATTTCATTGAAGATAAAACAATAGTCTGGAAATGATGTTCTCTGCACATGCGTTTACTGGCTTAATGAAAATATTGTATTTTAATAAACCTTTTGTAAAATGAAGTTGAAAAAAGATACCTGACTGAGTTTCTTGTCGGTTCTTCTCAGTGTCCAGGTTTTCTATTTGAACCGAACTAAAGCAGATTTGACGTTCAAAAATACCTTGTAATTGGGTTTACTTGTAAAAATTGATTTGACTTTGACTTTGACAGTATGTCAGGGTTGCATGACAATGTTATTGTAAAAATGAAGAAAATAATACTTAGATGGTTCGGGCACATAGAAGAAATGAGTGATGAAAGACTGACGAAAAAATGTACATAGCGAAAGCGAATGGTAAAAAAAGCTGACAAAAATGTCGAAAGCACTCGCATAGCTAGTCGAAAATGTGTGAGGAGAATGATGAGATTGGATCTCATCTCTCATCTTATCAGATCTCCAACTACCCCATTATGGCTACAGCGTGAAGATATGTATGTATGTATGTATTTTTTGTATGACGAACAATCCTTACGTGACAGCCCTTTTTTGGTAACGCAAGCGAAACCTGAACATAGGAACCCTGCCCTTCGGGAGAGAGAACTTCTAGGTTATGTGGGCCTATTACCCACTAAAGTCGTCTTTGATGCGATGTCTAGGGGCTCCGGGATTTCCGGCACCGGAGCCCATCTAGCGCTGTACAGGAGCACTTCTAGGCAATGTGAACTACATAATACACACACATATAAATATACACAAATAAATAGAATAGAACTCTGTCTATGATTTCAAAACGAAGGATTTTTCTTGGGCTTATATAATTATATTAGCACGGTACCATTACTTAAACGCGCTTTTTTTCGATTTTTATCGGTTTTATCTGCTTGTTTGTCAGAAATAATTTCCGAAACGGCTGAAAAGATTTTGACGACACTTTCATTGGTAGGGAGAAGACTTTTCAGAGAATAATCTAGACTATTTTTTATCAAAATAAGTTTTCTTTTTATGCTCGCTAGTCAGGAGTACTAGTTCTCTAAAGGTATTTGCTTAGATAAATAAACTACGTTAGTCGAACACACACAATATGTATTTCACCCAAGCTGCTTCAAACCACCCTATTCGTTGATTCTCCTACTAGAATTTTGTTGCCATTTTGTGACGTGCATACAAAAACTTAATAACAAACCGTTAACCAAATTAGTTTAATGATAGTTGTGTCAAATGGGGCCACGAAAGATTACAATTTGATAAGAAATAGTTGAGTAATAAGCACGATGTATCGTTTTCATTCATAAACTTGGTATATACTGACGTATAGACGAACATTGAGCTCGTTGACGCGTGTGGATTTTTTGTCAATGTCACCTATGAGATGAATAATTCCCTTGATCATTGTGATATGTAATATCACAGTCATATACAGAACACGTAACCATTATTGAAAAGCACAGTACTTCTTTGAAATAAAACAGGAATAACACAAAATAATAAAATAAATCAATAGCGTTCTCCACAGTGTGACAACTTGTGACGACCTGTCGTTCAAAAAAGGTTACAACAGCATCTCGTTTGTTGTCTCTTTTCTACTCGTGCTACTATCATAAAATGTTACATTCTCGTTCGCACTTTTTGCACATCTATACGCTAGCATATACTAACTTTATGTTTTCATTACATAACAGTATAGACTAGGAGATGGAGTCAATTAAAATATGTGTTTTGCTCTTTATCGCCAACCTACGTTTGTGAAATCTATTTGATCATAATCACAGAATACTAATATAGGTACTAGATCGCAATCCAGCGGTACTTTTAGTTCGATTTTATGGATACTTGCTCCAGTCAAAATTAATATTTAAAAGTAAAAGTTGACGAGCAGGCCCTATTCAGTAGAATAAACTACTTGTTAGGAAATTAAGTTTGTCAATAAGTAATGTTCTAATTTTATGTTGTTCTTGTCTTGCTTTTAACATTATATTATCCTTTGACCCATGTGTTATTTTTGAATGTCCATCTTAAACTATTGATCTTTATACCCATTATAATGAGGTCTAACGACATTTGTTACTTTTTTGACCTTGGTTTTATGCCATACGGTTATACCATGGTTATATTCACCACTAACTGCAACCCGCGACTTCGTCCATGTGAATTTACGATGAAATATCGTTGTAATAAACCTTATTGTAGGGATTACATACATTACATTATATAGTCACATTGATGTTAAGGACGTAGATGTAGAGCTGAGAGCGACCAGTCATCATCGGACATAATCTCGTGCTTCAATGACTGTGAAAAAACACTGAACTTGCTGATGCAACTTCTGTGGTTTGTTATTAAAGGAATAGGAATCTCGATCGAAAAAATTGCAAGATTCCTTGTGATTTTTCGTCAAAAATTTATTCTTACATGTACAAATATTTACAACTTTTTCCGATAAATATATCTATGTATTTCTAAGATCAAAATAAATATTGTTTCGGTATGGTGACATGTAAAGGAAAATGTAATTTTGCTTGGAAGGGAATGGAAATTAAGTTCCCTTTCCGTTATGTACCTATCTAAAAATTTTTTACTCGTATTCAATCCGTATCTGCAACTAACATACAATCTAAAACCGATTGTCTAACTGACGAACTTGGTTAGAATACATAGTGTTCATAAAATACACAAAAGCTGGAGCGCTTGTCTCATCTGTTGAAACAAAAATGTCGTGAACTGTTAGTAAACTGTTATTTGTACATCCGTCATATAGCCATCAATACGTATAACTAATAATAGTCTTCGTCTAGGTACATACATCGCAGACAAGTCATCATTGACAGTTTCCTCGAACAGAAGCTGAAATGAACAAGCAAGTCTTAAAAATATTTATTTCACTATTTAAAAATGCCCCAAAAACTTAAACGGTCAAACATTTTGTAAACATTTCCCATGTACATGCATTCGATACAGTTTTTGAAACACAGACTTGTGTAATGTACAAAATATATTGTATTATAACACCTTCGCACATTTTTCTTAAGCAATCGACAGAAATGGCGATCACAGCTTTGATTGATAATATTCATTTGTCAATATTCTGTCAATCAATTTTTTATTTTCGAATGTAACGACACTGCCTATTTTTATAAAGAGATAATATAAGGATGATTCATAAGTACAATTCATTATCAATGTGTACACTGCCCCACCCTATTATACAACTGAACTTCACCCCTCTTTCGCGAAAAGACTGTTTTTTGCTGCACTTTTCCTGTATATAATGTCATAATAATAGATATAATAAAGACTACGTGTCATAAATATAGCGTAGCGCAAATAATCAAAGCATATGAACTTATTAGCAGTTTGTTAATTTCCAGAAAGTAAACTCACACACAGACACTTCTATAAATATTTATTTTGGAATAACAAAAAGTTATCACTTTTTCAAAAATATCTTCAATTTACGGATACGGCTTAGCTGCTATTGTAAAATACTGGGATAGATGTCTCTGCTGTATCTGTTTCTGTTATTAAATTATATATTAAACCCACTACAGGCGCCATTCAAATTAAGAGAACTCCTTTCAGATCTCAGCTTCTGGACGGCGGTACACGACAGACCATAGAACATACTTTAATGTGTTAGTCTGGCTTAAAGAGATGCAATTGCGAAAACCATTTTTCATATTTCTGTATACCGGACGCAAACAATCTTAAGTCACATTTAGCTAATTATTCAGTATAGGTACACGTTTAAAGTCTCAGATAGAACATTATTCACGAATGTCACTAGACTAAACAATTGTGTGAATTTCCAAGCAAAATTTTTTTTGTTGTTCGAGAATAGGTTAATGGGTAGTTTTTTATTACAAAAAGATATTATTAAAAATTAATAAAATAATGGATTTGGAATATGTTACGTCTAAATGATTTAGATTCGTATTTTTATTTTATGTAATAAAATAACAGTACATAAGTTTTTTATTTTTTTTTATTGGACTTAAAATAGTATACTACAAAGAGATCATAAAATGCCGATTTCAATGACATCACAAAGTGAAAATTAAAAAAAATGGACTTCGGATGGTTTACCTCCGATATACAGATTTGTGCATTTGTATGAATGTTTATAGATTTATTTACCCCTAATTTCTAAAGATTTTCAGCTTTGACGCACGAATCTAACTACTTCTCAGATAAAAAGTAACCTAATTTTTTTTCGAGAAATCCCCACCTTTTATTGAAAGTCTCGTTGAAATAGATTCATTGGCTTCGAACATAAACCCAGACATATAAATAGACAGACAAAATTTTAAAAACGCTTGTTTGGATGTATATTACGTCCCAAAAATTATATAAACTTAAGGAAAACCCTTTATTTGAAATCACAGACAGGCACTTCAATTTTATTTATATTGATATGTAGATATTATGTATATATAATGTACATGTATAGAGGTATAGATTTCCAAAGAATGAACATACGAACGCACAGACAATTTCTATAAATATTTATTTTGGAACGGAAAAGCCTAAAATACCTAATTCGGTCACATTTTTAGAAATATGTCCAATGTACCAAACATTATTTCATTACTGTTTTAAATGTTTATGGATAGATGTCTATTTCTGTTATTAAATGAAGGTCAACAGATGAACCACTAATAGTTAAACCCACTTTACAGGCGCCGCTCAGCTAAAGATAGCTCATTTCAGACTTCAGCTTCGAGACGGCAGCGGATCGCGATAGAACGTACTTTAATGTGCAAGTCTTACTTAAAGAATCGCAACTGTGAAAACCATTTGTGATACTTATAGAGTTCTGTATGTTAATTTATAGAGTTCCCCTAAGTTCCAGGGATTTTCAATTTACGCAAGAACCCAAAACATTTCATGGATAAAAAGTAGTCTAGATTATATTTTGGAAAATCCTCTATCTTAGAGTGGAAATCTCGCTGAAATCGATTCAACCATTTCGAAGATTAGCCCGGACAAACAAACAGACAGACAGAAAGATAAAAAAGTTAAAAACGCGTGTTTGGGTCTTGGTTACGTGCAGAAAATCATAAAGGCTTAAGAAAAAGCCTTTATTTCGAAGTCACAGATAGAAGATGTATAGGTGTACAGATAAACACAATACAAATTTTCTTATAAATAACCCAGCTTATAACTTGTGCGTAAATGAGACAAACCAGTTAAGTATTAAGAGTTTCGGGTGTATGAGGGAACAGCTGAACATACATACATGATTGTATGTACGCTTATAAATGCACAAATTTACATTTTCCTCGAAACGAACTTTTCTAAATTGACTTGTAGTCTGGGTGTTACTGGGAGCTCCCCCAGAGTTCGTTGTGTGGTACCCATAGTACAAACTTACTGCTTAGTTTGGGGTCACACAATCTGTGTAATTGCCTGGAGTATTATTATTATTATTTATACATGGGGACTTTAAAACATGTATATTTTCACTGTTTTCAATTTCTGACTCAAGCAAATAATTTAATGAGTTCTGCGGTCGTCTCTCCAATTAACAGATGATATGTGTTTATTACATAAATTCAGATATATAATTTATATATTGAATGAATGCGTACAGTATGTAGGTACATATAGATCATTTCTGACCTTCAACAAACAGATAAATTCAAAGTCAAATAGTTCAAGTTTGTTTATCTATTTAAAAATACGAGACATATATAAAAACATTCGAAAATTTGGTATTTTCATCGATATAGTCAGAACTAAGTAGAAATCCAGTTGTACAGGAACTTTTACCTTATAAGACTTATAATAATAGCGCTTAGAAACCGTCGAAGTACAAGAACTGTAGCAATTTACTTGGAACTTTAAATGGCTCCTTTAACCCAACAAGTACAGGCCAATCTCATTTTACTTAAACAATAATAATTCTTCAGATAATTACACGAATTATGAGATTAGCAAGCAGTAGGCTTGTTCACAATGAACACAACGAGGGAGACCCCAGTAACACCCAGACCCCTAGCTAATATGGAAAGATTTGTTGCCTAAATTGACCTGATCGGGGATCGAACCCGCGAATCTGATTTGAAGACAGATGCTCTGTTACCGCGTTAAAGGGCCAGTCAGACCAAATAAAACAGAAAAATTAAGTCATTTTTAATTCGCTTTTTTATTTACGACTTTTTAGTTCTGTTTTATTTATTTTAGACATTTCTATATTGACATTGTGTATAAAAGACCAACTTTGTCATTGATACATAATGTCAAAGCAGCGAATACTTTATAAAATACAACAGATTCATTCGCAACAACATATATTCATAGATCCGATTTACGTAACTTTCAGGTTATGTAATTCTTAAACGGAACTTATAGTGTAACGTAACACTATTTTGTAGAAAGGTGATTGGAATTCGTGATTGTGAATTAAATTTTTTATGCTAAATAAAATATGTTTTCCAAAAATAATTAATTTGTTATCCTTGAAATGTTGTCTATAACTAATTAATAACAATATTAAAACAAAATTACATTATTTACAAACATATAATATAAAAAATCGATATATAGACAGATTCTGAATTTATGAATAAAAGTTTATATAATGAATTCGAACATTAGACGCACAGTAGCTACACCGCGATGCGTTCGTAACGTTCATTCTCAAAGAGAACGAATAACATTCATTCTGCTAAAATCGTTTTTTTTACTCACCAGCGCTCACTCGTCTTAGTTGTTCTAAGTACAAATATTAAAAGAAAAAACTATTCAGCTATTATAATACAAGTATACCTAATATTTGTAATTTTCTCCAACGTACTATCGTTTTGGAGACAGTCTTTCTAAATTTATAATAGTGTAAAATTCTAAATAGTACAATATAATTGTGAATCGAGTGTGATCCCGTACCGGGTAAATTGTTGCAATGTGCATACCTACTTTTCACTATATTAATAATCATTGTTTGGCTTCATACATTGTAGGTTTGTTTTTTTGGTATCTTCATGTTTTTTGCTGTTTCATTTGAAACTTAAACGCTAAATAAATGTATCTAGATTATATATAGAACTAGTTCATTCCGAATGTCTCATATTTTTAAATTATTTAAATTATACTGGTTGCAAACCGTCATTTTGTTTTCACAACATTTTAAACTTGTATAGTATCATTCACTGTTTATTCTTACATAACGCTTTGTATCTACTGCTGTAAATTACTGCTAATTTTCATTATCTGGACTACCGCATCACCCAGTTTGCTTCGTTGCTAATTGTAAACCTACCCCCTTGTATATATGATAATCGGCTATGGCAGTCCAGAACGAGGAAAGTACTTGTTATAACTCGATCCACGCACGTTCCAGGAACTCCGTTGGGATTGGACTCTGCCCCTTCTATCTACATCGCAGACACCAACATCAGTCACCAACCAATAATCTACCTACAGGGCGGCCGTACCGGTTGCAACATCCGGCCATACCCAGGAAAGGAGGACAAGGGGAGTACGGTGCCGCGAAAGGACGGTGACCGCAGTAGATCTAAACTCATCGCTAGCCTGATCCACGACCCGCTTATTTTTTTGTTTCGAAATTATGACTTAATTATTTCTTAAAATAAATGTAACTAATTTTTGTCTTGACCTAATTATTTTTTTTAATTGAATTTTTTTAACTTCATTTTTCTTAATATACTTATTTTGCTCCCTCAAACTCCCCTAAGGAGCTGAAGGTGACAACAGATGTATGTAAAACAGTCCAGAAAACATCATCTTCACTAAATAACTTATTCAGTGATATACCACTCAATACAATACGCAATAGTTTTTTGTCTCTACCGCCATTTTGCATTTTACAGCCGCCATCTTGGTTTTATAAAAACAAAATCTAGCTTATAACCATCACGCGGTTATACGAATCGAGACCTCATTGATTGAAATGCATTCAACCGTTGGAATCCTTCGAAAATATAAAAAGTCCCACAGACGTACCCAGATACGCGTAAAAAAATATAATCCTTTCAATGCTATCGCGCAGTCGAATAAAAATGACGGCCTCTGTAATTATATGATATCATAATACATTGGAAAATAAGAAAAAAAATCTTATATTGCATTTCAAATGTAAATATTACATTTTTATCTAAATGCTATTCACGCGCACATCCAAACTCGTTTTCTCATTTATTCAGGGTCGCTTGTTAGTAAACACTGCTCTAAGCTTTATGACTCTAAAATTGCAGGATAATAAAACGAATTAATAAAACAAGTACATATATTCAGTTATTTATTATTCAAACCTCTTCGATATAGTAGCGTCTTTGTGTACGTTAGTTCCTCTAAGCAACCAGCCTTGTCCGGGCCGCGACGGTTGTTCGCCGATCGGAACATCGTCGGCGTCAGCGAACTGGGCGAGCAGCATGCGTCTAGGTCTTCCCGAGTTATTGACTGAGCTACCATGGACTAAGAGGTACGAAAAGATCACGATGTCGCCACGATCTGCGATGACGGGGGTAGCCAGGTTTAGGGGAAACTTACCCTGTAAAGTGAAAATTATTCTTGTAACGATTACAAAACTCTACAATATAATACTTAACTATTACAAGACTAATAATGAACAAAACTGTGATAAATATTCGAAATGCAATGCAAATGTAAGAGTTATTCGTTTTTAAAATTAAATAGTGAGAAGAGAGCGGGCATATATTCCGTATTTGTCACTCTTAGCGACGGGGGATATCATTGCTAGCTTAGGAGGACGCTACAGCTATGTAACGCTATCTCCTTCTAGCTTATCTCCAGATGTTATCACTATCAAAGTTTAAAAGCTAATAACTTATCTGTATCAATGTGCAACGACAGAAAGTTTATTAGTTTGGTGGGCTTGGCACCGACTTCAGTAACTGAGAAATTTAATAATATAAATATAAGTATGTGTATCGTATGAATAAAATTTTATTAATGTAACCTTTGTATTCAATAAAGAGTAAATATATGTAATTATTATATATAGTACTTATGTTACTATGTAGTTACAAATGTATGTTCGTTTATGACCTCTCAACCCTTAATATTTTTGCAGTAATTATTTTCACGTATATCCAACCATTTGGTTGACACACGCCTTTGAAGCAGCCAAATAGCACTATTCCTTGCGACTTTTTTTACAAGTGTTGAAATTTCAAACCGAAACATTATTTTTATCCAAATAAAATCTGGAGTACATTATTTAGAAATAGTGTAGCTTTCAATTAGTAATATAATTTTTAGAATGAGTTCAGTAAACAAACAAATCTTCATGATGTCTAAAAAACGTTCAGATACGATATTCCTGCTGGGTTCATCGCAGTAACGGGCACAGATAATATCAAATACTTAAGCTTGACCCCGAATTTTCCTTCTCCCATCTCCTGTGAACAATACTCATATAGTAACACTGGACAGTACGATGGACCCACAACCTAGTATAACTGCGTATATCCCTCGACGACCCTGAGGCAATGTCGAGTAAAATATACATTGTTTCGCAACGCACAAGGAATTTAATCAGAAGAAAATAGGATCTAGACCCCATAAAGCCTACTAAATATTGCTTATCAACTTAATTAAGGAATTTGTTAGTCGTCGTTTAGTAGAGATAAATAGCAACAATTTTCTCTTTTATTTCTTTACAATAAAGACTTTTCGATCATTCTATTTAGTAAAAAGCCAAGCCATAAACGATTTTATTGTGGATATAAAAAGTGAATGGCTCTCTATAATACAAGGCTAAGTATTGTAGAGAGAACTATTCGAGGGTTTGTTTTACCACCTGTTAAAATTGGAGGTAAGTGGACTGGGAATTTCAAAGAAAAGCTATTTCCAAGTGTAACCTAAAGTACGTTTCGAGAGAGGCCACCTGTCTCGCTGAAGAACTAACTAAATTGATCGAGAAATAGGTAAGTATCTAAACAACAAATAAAATCGATTTTTATGTAGCTAATAATATAATATACTCAGACATTTCACACAGCGCCATCTAGTCCTAAAGTAAGCAGCACAGCGCTTGTGTTATGGGTACTAGATAACGGTTATACTACTCATATACTTCTCTTTTGTAAATAAATACATATTGTACACAAACACCTAGACTCGGGGCGGGAATCGAACTTGCAACCCCCGATTACTTTCCGATGCGCTTAGCCGTTGCGCCACGGAGGTCGTCAAAATAGAAATATCTATTTGTAAATTCGAAAAAAACTGTCTCAAAAGCTCATATAGTTATTTGCAAGTTACCAATACATAAACATATTTTTAAATTTCTGTTTGTCCTTCTGTCCGTTTGTTTGGGCCAATCTCCAAAACGGCTCAACCGATTTTAACTTTAATTTGCAAGTAGAGGACTTTTTTAGAAATTCATCTAGGCTTCTTGTCATCCCGACAAAATACTAAATTTAATGCGTGTAAAATCACGGAGTACAGCTACTGTCTAATAAGATTTTTCTTATTTAATGCTCTCTAGTCAGTAGTAGTAGTTCGGTGCTGTTAGTGCTGTTAATAGACGTTAGCGGGAACCAATGAATAAAAACAAGTGCAAGTCATATTTACGTATCATAATTGACCCGGAACGCTTATTACGTAACATATAATCAGCGTGCGACAGCCAAATATCGCGCGATATCGGCTATCAACACGAGAATTTGTAAAATGTAATTTGTATAGTGGCGCTATATCTACCGGGAAAAGTGCATTTTACGAATATTTCAATAATAACTTACAGTGCGTATACCAGCAGCAAGTAACAAAAAATATAGTTGAATGCCGGCCGCACGTGTGCTGTGCAAGGTTCGAATTAGAATGCGCCATTTTGGCTCCAACCCTTTAGGTAGGTAATTTTTTCACGAAAACCAGATTAGCTTATCAACAACATTTCATTAATCGTATACAGTTAAATGACACACGTATTCTGAAGAGCAAAACGAACATTAAAAGAAACATGCAATTTAGGGACAAATGCACTATTTTAAGAATCAAGTTAAATACTTTTAACGGAACTACTAATTTAGGTGCAGTCCTTACTTATGTTTTAAATTACAGGGATCATACTTTTATATCAAATACCAATGGCTAATTGTTTATTAATATTTAAAAGAAAATATTTCAAAGGGACTAATCGTACGAAATATAAATATACAAAATATACAAATATAACGTAACATATCCTCACGCTGTATCCCCAACGGGATGCTGACATCCCATTGGGGATACAGCGTGAGGATATGTTAAGACCGGTATTGAAGGCGTCTGGCATGTTGGCACTGGAAACGAAGTTTCCCGCCCTTTTTCTTTTCTTCTTCTTCTTTTATGGCATGGCGCACAGTTTAGCGTATTTGTCAATGTCACGTATTAATAAGTAATCCATAGTGTAGAATCACAAGTAAATTAGTTTTTTCTTATCGTAAAACTCCTCCAGTAAAGTAATAGTAGGCTTTACTGAAGTTATAAAGGACTTCTTGGAAGAGCGCGAATACTTCAGCTACACATGTTTATTTAGATCTCCTCCATTCTTGTCACTTACACAGAACTTTAAAACACAATATACTATCACTGTTGTACTTTAAAACACTAAAAATGTAAAAAATAGAAAATCTAAATAAAATGACAACCTCACTTCTCCCGTTCCCGTCAAAAAGTCTCCATAATAAACTTTCATAGAAGCAGAAATTAGTTTGAATAAGGAACACGAATATTATTCCGAACTGGTTCCGCGATCAAAGAGGTCAAACGAAAATAATGTTTGAAAAAATTTACTGGCTGATAACGACGACGTGAGTAGTCACGCGCCAGAGAGGAAAAGAAATAAATTTTTTAAATACGCTCAGGACTAGAACTTTTGGCTCTGCTCTAGAAGACAAAAATAGAATATGCATATATTATATTGCATATATACATATTTTCACGCTGCATCCCCAACGGGGTAGTCAGAGAGGACGGAGTGCCAAGTGTCGCGATTTTTACATACTTCTTTGCCTCCTCAAATCTCATTACTCTCTTTACACACTTTCCCCTACGCATGCGAATACTTTCCTTCTGTTATCACTTACTGTGGCTCTGTACATTTTCTTCGTCAATCTTTAATCCCTAATTGTATGTGCCGGAATTATCTAAGCATTCCTTTGTTCATTTGTAGGATAACACTACCGTACATCCCTGCCGTACGGTGTATCTCTTCATTGCTTATTTTATCCGCGAGGGTGAAATCGCACATATTTGTCATAAATATTAACGAAAAAAAATATTATTCCCTTGTGTTACTATTTCAGTGTTAAAATAAAGCTCTATAGTAAACTTTGTTTGTAACAAGTAACAACTACGGTACACTATTTATGAGTACGACTTGCGCTTGGCAGATTTTATACGCTGTTCGCAAATAAATTAATTCTGCGAATATTTTTCTAATAATACCTGGGCAACCAATTTATTACATTAATACGATATAGAGCGGAAATATATAATATATATTCATCCTCAAATAATTTCAGGACTCAAACTCGGTCAGCTGTCCAACATCGAGCATCAGCAGCACTTTTTGT
Organism: Zeuzera pyrina; assembly: GCA_907165235.1. Classification (NCBI taxonomy): domain Eukaryota; kingdom Metazoa; phylum Arthropoda; class Insecta; order Lepidoptera; family Cossidae; genus Zeuzera; species Zeuzera pyrina. The sequence continues at coordinate 21,293,335 of OU015636.1, forward strand.
TGAATAGGTAACCCAGTCACTCCAGAATTACAAGATAGCTAAAAAACTGTATTATAAATTAGAAGCCAAGTAAGACCAAGGCCGACTTACGAGGATCAAATAGCCAGTGTTAGATGACAGAAATGTCAATAGCACTCGCATACCTAGGCGAAAATGGGTGAGGAGTATGATGAGATTTGAGGAAGCGAAAGAAGTATGTAAGGACCGCGACGCTTGGCGCTCCGTCCTCTCTGACTACCCCGTTAGGACTACAGCGTAAAGATATGTATGGATGGATGGACGTATTTATGTATGTATGTATGCATGTATGTATAAATTAGTTACTAAGATAGATTTCCCCAAAGTGACAAAGTCTATGCAAGTGTTAGCTGTTGTCAATATTCGTGATTATCTGTTGTAGTCATTAATGAACTGTCATGATAATTATTAAATTATGGCAACACTTTTATTTTGAGGGTGTTGATATTTAAAAATAATGTTATGGTATTTTTACTTATCTAAAAATAAGTCACTCCAGAAATATACTAGCTATCGAAAGCACGAATTTCATTACATCTCAATATATAGCAATTAATTCATTACATTAATACGATATATATTTCTTGCTACATATCTTCCGCTCAATAGACATTGACACGACACGCGTATCGCGTGTCTATTTTCGACCCAAGATATCCAAGAAGAACAAAAAGATTTCATAACACATTAAAAATCTTTCCTGTAGTACCTGATCGACATAATGGAAGGCGCTCTCTCTCGCTCCCACATCCTCCAGCGGTCCTAGCTCGTGAGAACCAGGGTACACGAACAAGCCACCATTTTCAGGACCAGCTGCATCCAAGTGTAGGAACGCCGCAACCATCGAATCATTCTTATAAGGAAAGTAATGGTAGTCCTGAAAAGATAATTCGATTAAAATAAATCAACCAATATTGTACAGACTCAGGTGTTACCCTGCGGAAATTCCTTTCATGTGATATATTCCTTAAATCTTTAGCAATTTTCCGCTCAAACTTCAAAAACTACCAATTGACACGTGTTTCGCGCTGTCAGAACACTGCGAGGGTGAATTAGTGGTTCATTGGCCTCCTGAAGAAGTGATTCGTCACAGCACGAGAGGGACTTTAGTGCGTTCAGTAAGAGATACTTGAACCCCTCAACAACGCGCTAAAAACGATCATCGCAGGAACTTTAGTGTATAGAAGCTCCACGCAACCCAGTCACGCCCTCGGGGTACCCCCGTTCAGGTTACAGAACCTCAAAAACTCTGACCTGGTGCATAGGATAGGCAGCTCCCTTCTCAGGCGGTTTGAAATGAGCCTTGGTGTGATGTAACGAGATATTCTCCGTCTCCATGATGTCTTCGAGTGCGTCCAATAGCTCATCGTTATATAGGAATTTACCGAAGACGGCATGGTGGTACTGCAAGTTGTGGATGCCTTTCACCTGAACAGTAAAGTTTTTAATTCGACTCCTCGTCTTGAAGGTTTTTATTATATCTAACAACTACTGGTTGCATGTGATTTTCTCAGCGTGGATTGTAATTTTTTTCTGTACTAACTTTGGAAGGACTTTACAGTAAGTACTGCTAACGTTTTTTTATATTTAGTGACGTGTATTACTGACGTGTCAGTTATAACATTTGTCTTTTGATAGAAGGCTTTCGAACGGTTAACAGATTTTTATTAAAAAAATTAAACCGCCTCCAAAAAAAACACTAAAAAGTATAAAATAACTATCCTTTACTAATCAAAACTCAAATACAATTAAAATAACTTTATAAATACGATATACATACCTATATAATTAAATTTGACAGTTACTGAAGTCGGTGCCAAGCCTACCAAACTAATAGACTTTCTGTTGTTGCACATTGATTTGGCACCGACTTCAATAACTATCAAATTGAATTATATAGATATGTGTATCGTATTTATAAAGTCATTTCAATTGTACTTGAGTTTTGATTAGTAAAGGATAATTATTTTATACTTTTCAGTGTTTTTTTTGAAGGCGGTTTAATTTTTTTTAATAAAAAATTTGTATTACTCCCTTTTGAGTGATCTTGACCTAAATAAATATCTAGGGCAAGTCTGTAATTAACTTGTTTCTAATTCCGGAGCGCAATGATATACAAGAGAATCATCAATATAAATAAAGGTTATAACCAGGTCGAGTTGTTTAGAGTATCTTCGAAGTCCAAGCTTCAATAGCGGTGAAATTTAAATGGGACCACCTCTGAAGTATTACTTAAAGAATTTTCGAAATCAGTTCAGAAATGACGGAGTTATGAGGTAACAAAAATACAAAAAAAAACAACATACAGACGAATTGAGAACCTCCTCCTTTTTTTGAAGTCGGTTAAAAAAACTTATGATTGAAGATTATGGCGATCGCGAAGCGTAACAAAGAGAACTTTGAACCTTCCGTCAGAAGTCGTTTCATTTTGAAATTTTATTAATACCGTAAACACCGTCTATACAGGCATAGTTTTGACTCCCAAGAACTAGTTAACAATATCTGTTATCAAGTGCCAAAACGGGAAGCAGTAGTTATTGTAAAGCTATGCCTTAACTTTGACACTCTAGACTCTAGGTTCCCAAACTTATTTTGTCTACTGAGTCGAGAGCTCATGCAGTCGTTGTCTAAGATGCCTCCTAGCTAAATGAAATTACAAATCACCCCCCAGGCCTCTACACAACGCCCCCATTTTTTTTCTGGGTCTCTTACCGCCCCCCTTTAGGCCTGCAGCGCCCACAGGGGGGCGTTATCGCCCACTTTGGGAATGGGTGCTCTAGACTAACAAGCAACCATGGCAAGCAACAGCTACACTTACGTCATGTTATAAAATTTAACATTTCTCGTGTGTTTACAAACTATATAGTTCAAACGTGTGTCGATCCTTCTTAAGGTATAGCCTCCCAATAGAGAGACTAGACTGAGAGACTTTTACCCAATAAATCTTTGCTGAAATGGCCATCCTCAACGTATGTCGGACTTTGTCGTTTGGTTGTTGGTTCACGCTGCCGTAGAAATAAACTATGCGGTCAAAAAGTCCCACTTGTCTCATTTTCATTCCGGGGGGAGTGATTTCTTTGAAAAATTTAACACATGTTGCCAAAAAATCACCCATTTGATGAATGGTCAATTGGCATCCTTGACGAGCGTCTCTGTACTTTGGATAGCACATCAAGCTGTTAATCCTAGTTATTCCTTTTAACACGGTAGTAACTGATAAATCGCGTTTGGAAGCCTTAAATAACATAGTGCTCCAGTGAAAATCATCGTTTTTGTGAGAATTAAATTTTATAAATCCCTTGACATTTTAGTGGCATCATTGCTTCAATTTACTTTTGTTTCTATTCGTAGTTACTTCTTTCATGTAGTAAGTACTGACAACTAAGAAGAATACAGAACATAAATGTAGCAACTCAAAAAAGATTTATTTGATATTGCTTCTTTTTGAATTACTTTATCAAATATGTAATTGTTTGTTGTTACAAACACTAATGATCCACACGTGTGGAAACGCAAAAATAAAAAACATTTATTCCACTGACTGAAGCTCAATTACCGTTATTAATAAACAGCCAATACTTCTCAGGAATTCCAATATGCCAACAAAAACCTGTTTTGTTCACTCGGTATTGGAGATCTTGTAGTTACGTAAAGGACCCTACATATTCATGCAAGAAATAGGTAAGTAATGTTTTAATGTCGACTAGAAGATGATAATATATTGACCATACTTATTCAGTTGTTTAGATTTTCCCTTCTCCTATTTTCTAATTACTTTCATTTATTAATAACAAAAAAATATATACATATCCTAACGTTAATATTTACTAACTTAAAACTACAAATTATCTTAAATAATAAACTTCCTCAAAGTTCAAAATCAAAGTCAAATCAATTTATTCAAGTAAACCCAATTGCAAGGTATTTTTGAACGTCAAATCTACTTTAGTAACCACTTAGAAGGCTTTATTCTTCGTATTTATTTCACCGTCGTCATCAAAAGTTGATACTTTAACGCCAATAAATAATAAGGATTAAATTAGCAACAGTAATAGTAATTCAAATTACAACTTACTGTACAAACATATTATTTCAAATTTATAGTTGACTGTAAATTTATTTCTTTTAGCCAATAACTATTAGTAATTTCAAAATTAATAGTATTAATCTTTTTTTTTTACTAAAGTTACGTAAACCACGGACAAAAAAATACATTGGATAAAATTATTTAATACTAGCTGTACCCGCGACTTCGTCCGCATGGAAAAATGTTCCTTGATCTCTTTAGGTTACTGAGGTTACTCGAGGTGCTCATATTGTTGGTGTTAAAAAAAAGTTATTCTCTATAATGGAACATCTGCCATATTAGATTTATGATGACGTCACATATACAAAAACCTTCCCATGCACATTCCATTTCATTTGATACCCATATTGTTGGTGCTAAATAAAAAAATTATTTTCTATTATGGTACATCTGCCATATTGGTTTATGATGACGTCATATATACAGAAACCTTCCCCTTAGTATTCAATTTTATTTGATACCCATATTGTTGATGTTGAACGAAAAAGTTATTTCCTGCCATGGAACATCCGCCATATTGGATTTATGATGACGTCACATACATAAAAAACCACGTCGTTTTTTGAAAAAGAAAGTAGTCTACATTTGTTTTCGGGTACATACTGTACCGGGTTTTCGGATACATATCTGTACCAAATTTCATCACGATCGGTTCAGCGGTTTAGTATTTCTGCAATAAAATTTTCTTTAGGGGTAAATTCTCCTGGTGATAAAACTGTCTCCATACCAAATTTCATCAAAATCGGTCCGGCGGTTTAGCCGTGAAAACCAAGCAGACGGACGGACAGACTTTCGCATTTATAACATTATAGTATAGATGTATTATATATTACATAGTATAGATGTACATATGGTTATAGGTATAGGTACCTATTATCATTATTACCTATATGACTAGAACATATGGGTTAGAACTTTTTGGCGGGAACGGGAGAAGTGAGGTTGACATTTTGTTTAGGTTTTCTATTTTTTACATTTTTGGGAACTTTAAAGTACAAAAGTGATAGTATATTGTATTTTAAAGTTCTGTATAAGTGAAAAGAATAGAGTAGTTCTAAATAAAGGTGTGTAGCTGAAATTCTCGCGCTCTTCCAAGAAGTCCTTTATAACTTCAGTAAAGCCTACTACCATTTTATTGGAGGAGTTTTACGATAAGAAAAAATTAATTTACTTGTGATTCTACATATTAATACGTGACATTGGCAAATGCGCTAAACTGTGCGCCATGGCATAAAGAAAGAAAAAAAGAAAGATACGGGTTTGAGATTTAAGGTGGAGGATAACTGAAAATTATAACAATTCCATGGACTATACGAATTACTCCAGACGCCATGCCACGCCAAAATTGCGAATTAGTAAGTACATTATATTTTTTTGCCATTACGAACTTACATTTGCAATTGGAGAATATGGGAAAACGTATTTTTCAACTACTCGTACAAAATGAAGATTGTTTTTAAATGAGATATTTTTTGATAAACGTATAACATAATTATATTTTACGATAGTATAGAACCCACGGCACGCGAGTCCTACTGTCACTTGGCCAGTTCTTTGTGGACGCTAAAAATCTCTTCTATTTTCTATGCAAAGTAATTTTTTGCACATATTTTAAATATCTATCTGGTTACTAGTCGGTGCTCTAAAGAAATATTTATAACTATATATGGTGTTTGTTGAAGTGACATCCTCTACGCCGATCTCAACCGGTACGGTAGCGGTTTCGGTCGAGGTAACTCATCTATTAAACCAAATTAAAACTCAAATTTCATGCCACAGCTTGCCAAAAACTAAACCGATATATCAGTCAAACACTTTATTTCTACTCACAGTATATGCACTATCGCTCTTTCTATCATTATCATCACTTCCAACCCACGAGCTCTCCGTCTTCTCCTGATTTTTCCTCCTGAACAACTTGTCATATTCCTGATCTATTCTAGTAAGTTCTTCTGCATTGATCAAGTTCTTTAGCACAATGTAACCGTTGTATTTATAGAACCTCTTCTGCTGTGCCGTTAACCGACCCATTGTGTTCGAAATAAATTTCTTGATTGGCGAAGTATACACTTGTATTTAAATATCAATACTTAACGTTTACTAAAAATGTAAATGGTTGTGTAGGTTAAAATATAATGTGTAATATTATGTTGGTTAACCCAAAGTTAATTAAATGAAATGTTTTATACCTATTAAAATTGGGTATTATTTTATATAGACTCGTGTTACTTTGTGGAAATCCATTTCTAAAATCTTTAGCTACTTTCCACTCAAACTCCAAAAACCAGCAATCGACACGTGTTTCAAATTTCGAATTTCGGTGCTGGTTAGCTGACTGAGTCCGATCTCTGGCATATCTGGAAGATGCTTCGTTGAGAGGCGAAACACGTGTCGATTGGAGGTTTTTGAGGTTTGAGCGGAAAATAGCTGAAGCTTTTAGGAAATCATTACATAGGTATTATTTGTCCAAAATTTTCAATTTACAGTTCTTTCCACGTTTTGTGAGAGAAAAAGAAAAGTTAAAAGTGTGCCAGTCTCTTATAGAAGTCGTAAAAGAACATCGCAGAATAAGCAATATCCATGCGCCGTATTTTTTTTAACATCGCAGCTACATTCTCAACTGTATAAACTAGTAGTCGAAATTCAACCGTAAATATAAAAAAAATGCTTTGACATGTACTCTATAGACTCAGAAAGGGCTCACAGCTCATAGCTCCCAGTTCACAAATCATACAGCTTGAAACTTATTTAGTCTATCTACGCGTAATTTTATTTTTGGCAATATTTTAAAATTATTTGACGACAATCTTACCTCTGTGCGACTGCTTGATCCTGGACCAAAAATAAAAATGGATGGAGCATTTACTCTAAGAGCTTGTCCATTTTTTTTTGACCGATTTTCTAGACTTTTACTAATATGCTCGAGTAGAGAAGAGTCACAGTACAACAAAACAGTTGAATATGTCATATTTTTATCATAACACCTTTAGCCTTTACAAGTACTTTGTTAATAATTATTTCAGTAATGTACGCGAAGTCGGTCGTGAGCTGACACGAATTACACTGACAGTGCGAGGTTGCTATACTTACTATAGCTACCTGTTTTACTCGTGGTTACGCGCAATGACACAGAAAGAGACACGAAAATTCATTTGACACACGGCGATAAGAACGGCAACTTATTATGGCTTTGTCCACTATGTTTTTTGGTCCGAGGTTAGAATACAATAAATTAAGGAGTAAAAAAATTTAAACATAAGGTCCGTGGTTTGATGTATTTGACATTGCCACTAGGACCGTAAACAATTAATGTTTTATTTCATATTATTTAATTTCATTTAATGTACATTCGTAACACATATTATATATAAATTTTAGCTTTCTGTTACCAGGAGTGCAGAAACCTAAAATGTAACAGTTAAAGTTTATCATGAGGACATGGAGATAAACTTTAACTGTGCCAAATCTCGCACTCCTCCGTGCACGTAATATGCTTAAAAAGGGGTAGGTGAAAAGTTTTCTCTTCTCGTATTAATATAGCTACATAGATTGTCGAATTACGATTACTTTAATTATACAAGAAATATATACATTTTTGTCTACGTGGACTATAGCGACTACACATACAAAATTATTTAATAGGCCATTACCACAATCGGTTTACAATATTGTTTGCCAATAATAATATTTATTTAGTGTAATCCTAAAAGTGAAATACAGTTTTATAAATGCTGTTTGTAGTTTTCTTTATGAATAAGCGCACGCAACGCATATAACGCATTAACCACTAAGTATAAAGGTTATTAGAAAAAATCACATGTTTTGGTACGAATTATCCCAGCTCACTAATGCTGGGTTAAGGTGATTGATAAGGTTACTTGTTATGTCAATTTATTATCAGTTACATGATTGTCTCTATAAATAGGTACATACGCAAGACATTTGTGTTTTATAATTATTTTTAATGCGCTCAGTTTTAGTCACATTATTAATGATGGGGACGCATTTAATGTCACTTCAAAATTAGTGAAATTATGAACAAAATTGCTATGAATTGCTATTAAAAAATATAATGTCGTACAATAAAATGTTACTCCTTCATTAAAAAGATATTAGTATAAAAAAAGTAAGTTATTCTATAAAATATTTATAGCTTACAAAAAAAATATTAAATTATTTAAAGGAATAGCTTGTATTATTAAGGGTCAATTTCACTAAAGTCGAATAAGTTTTATTCCAAAGATAAAACCATGATTTATTCTCAGATAATCACATTTTTATTTCACCAACTACTTATCCTAAGAATAGCGGAGTTATACGAGAGTAATTCTTATACCACTGATTTTGAAGGAATAACGAAGTTATTCCTCAGATAAAACTAAAATGGCGTCAAATGTTTTATGTCATCTGATCGGCTGTCAGAATTTTGTTCTGTAGTCAGAATTGTTAAAGATTGTTGAAAGTTCAGTGTTGGATCGCCACAAAAGAAAAATAATAAAAAGTTTTGTGTGAAGACTAGTCTTAACTAATCTTAACACAATCTTAATCTAGTCTAGAGAAATGCAGCGTTTGAGAAGAATGTTAAATAATAAAAGTAATAATATAACAAAGGCCAAAATACAAATGTTAGAGATGAATGACACATTGACACAATGTTCAAAAACTTCAAAGTGACGAATAATACGACTATTTTAAAAATATCCTGTTATGTCATAACGTACAAAGAGAACTCTATACTATTTATTTTGACTGCGTGACATTCATTCGTTCATTGATACATATAAAAACTGTATTCTAAATAATAGTTATTCTAGGAGTAATTTTATGACTTTACAAAGTGGTGAAATGTATTATGAATTATCCAAGAGTAAATATAGCGAGTAATTTTATTCCTAGAATAGTTTTTCTCGGATAACGACGACATTGGTGAAATTGGACCTTAAACTTATAAAATCTATTTAAAATTAGAGAACAAACTTTTCACCATAAAGTTTCGTTTCACGCTTTATCATTCCCTTATTCCTTTTTATTGGGCCAATAGCGTATGAGAATTTAGAACAAATAAATTAAAGAAGAAAAAGTAAAAACTAATTAATAGAAATAGATCGTTTCCAATCCTTAAATCTAGCTGGATACTGTACTCCGAAGAGGTAGTTGGAGACAAATTATTCTATAACCTCGAGTAACCTTTGATCACTAACGTTTATTTTTGTCTCTTTCTAACTCTTGGGAATAACTCGAAAATATTTCCGAGTTATTTCCGTTATTTATATGCTGTAAAATTCAATATTTAAATCGCGCTTTTGTTTTTATTTTAATTTGTAGATAAGTTCTGTTATAATATTCTAATACATTGAGGTTTTCTGGGACAAATAGTTTTTCGTTGTCTTCATTGCAAACATTGGTCCAATCGCGCCGGATAAATAGTAGTGTTGTAAAAGTCAGGAGTGTGGTTTCGTTCAAATAATTGTGTCGTTGTTGTATATATATATATACATTCAGTCAAGAAAGTATCGGGAATGGATGATTTGTTTATGGTTCCAAATTCAATTTTTTTGTTTTTTTTTTTGTGGTTGTTAGATTGGCACACCTGTTTTCCATTTTGGCGCGGAGTTTGAGTTGCATATGTTATTTAGATTAAATACAGTGCTGTTTTTAGTTATATCATTCTAGTGTATATTGCGAATTTCATAATGGACAAAAACATTGAACAAAGAGTTTGTCTTAAATTTCGTGCTTATGAGTGGTATAAAGCGTTGAAAAGCGGTCGAGATATGATGGAAGATTTGCCTCGCTCTGGTAGGCCATCAACGTCTGCAACTGAATTAACATCGCAAAAGTGAAGGAAATAGTGACTGAAAATCCTCATTCAAGTTTGAGAGAGATAGCCGCCGCACTTTCTATGTCTCACGTGTCGATCCGTATCATTTTAAATAATCACTTGGGTATGACACATGTTGCCGCTCGGCTAGTCCCAAAAAACCTGAATTTTCTTCAAAAACACAATCGCATAAGAGTCGCTGAGGACATGCTAGAACGAGTCAATTCCGACCCAACATTCATGAAACGCATTGTTACTGGTGACGAGACGTGGGTTTACGAGTTTGACTTGTAAACTAATCAACAAGCTTCGGAGTGGCGCCTTCCAACTGAATTGAAACCGAAAAAACCACGCCAAAGTCGATCAAAAGTAAAAGTCATGTTGACTATTTTCTTTAATAACTATCGCGGTGTTGTGCACTTGGAATTCTTGCCGGAAGGTCAAACGGTAAATAAAGAATATTATTTGGGCGTTATGCGGCGTTTAAGAGAGCAAATTCGACGAAAAATGCCAGATTTGTGGAAAGAAAATTCTTGGATTTTGCACCACGATAATGCGCCTTCGCGCCAGGCCATCATTGTGAACGAATTATAGACCAAAAACTCAACAAATACCATCGAGCAACCACCTTATTTACCAGATATGGCTCCAGCCGGCTTCTTTCTTTTTCCTAAATTCAAATTACCACTTCGTGGCACCCGTTTTCATTCGGTAAAAGACATAAAGAATAAATTCGCGGCGAGCACTGAACTCAATTTCGGAAAAAGCGTTTAAAAAATGTTTTGATGATTGGATTATTCGTTGGCGTAAGTGTATCGTTTCTGAAGGAGCATACTTTGAAGGTGATAAAATAAATTTGGATGAATAACTAACATTTCCTGTATTATTGATCTTTTCCCGGTACTTTCTTGACAGAGTAGTATACTAGTAAGTTTTCCTAGTATATATAAGATTGCTATATACAGATAAACCTACAGCAAAAAATGAAAAGAGATATCCATCTCTTTTCATTTTTTGCTGTTTTAGGATGGGAATAGAGATGTTTCAAAATTAAATTTCTCGTTTTCAACTACCTCCTCAGAGTGCGGCCTCCTATTTAAATACCGCTCTATATATGAAACGGATTCTGATATGCCGTTTTACCGCTACCGTGGCACGTTTGCTTCGCTCGCTCGGCTCGCGCGTTGCGGTAAAAATATCTAACATGGTCTAAACTAAGAGTGTTCATACAGAAATTACGAATACGAGTACATCAATGTCTTTAAAATGATCTCGCTGAGAGATCATTTTAAAGACATTGATGTACTCACCTTACCCTCGTTATACATCTATGAAAACATAATGTACATTAGAAAAAATTTAGATCTATTTCAAAAGAAAGGCGTTGTTAATGGTGTGGAAACTCGTGGTCGTGATCAGCTAGTTATTCCTAAATTTAAATTACAAAAGTCAAGTGGTTCATTTTTGGGTAACTGTGTTCGTATTTATAATAAAATTCCTCAAGAAATTACTCAATTAACAGAAAAGAGATTTAAACTTGTCATTAAACGCACACTGATTGGAAAAGCATACTACAAAATTAGCGGTTTCATTGAAGACACAACAATAGACTGGAAATTATCCTCTCTGCATATGCATTTACTGACTTTATAGATATTGTATTTTTAAATAACTATTGTAGAATGATGTTGAAAAAATGATACCTGACTGAGTTTCTTGTCGGTTCTTCTCAGTATTCAGGTTTTCTTTTCGAACCGAACTAAAGTAGATTTGACGTTCAAAAATACCTTGCATTTGGGCTTACTTGAATAAATTGATTTGACTTTGACTTTGACGAAGTTAATATCGTAAAAAATTTAACCGTGTAAAGTGGCACTTAAAATCTTGAATACATGTATCGCATATTTTAAATAATTTACAAAAGAATTTTGTAAAATTTAATCCAACGTGAAGCAATCTAAACTTCAGCCTGTATTTGTCTTCACAAATGAGTCCAGATTCACAGAAGAGAGTTTGGAGTTTAAGCGCAAAAGAATCCATAATTACACGTGGGAAAGGAAGGATGAAAGGAGTATGATTGATTTACTCCTGGTGGATAGCTGGCTCAAACAACAGGTTATGGACACGAGAGCACACAGAGGAGCCGATCCGGGAACTGACCACTTTCTAGTGGTTACTAGAATAAGGGGTCTATTTACAGCATGGCGATGTCGCTAGCGTCCAAACCTGCAGCGGTCTGTCGCATCAAGAGTTGCAAACTGCAAGATGCGACCACAAATAATGAATACGAAATTGTAGTAGAGATAGTATGATTGAAAATACGAAAGAAGTGTGTGGATCGAATATGGTTGGGAATGGTAAAAAGCGTGATGTGTGGTAGGATGGTGAGGCGAAAGAGTTTTTGTACAAAAAGAAGAAAGCAAGTTGCAGAAAACAAAAACGAAGTCACTAGTGAAAGAGAAACGCGAAAGGTGTAGGGTGTTAGACGAAAACAAGATGTCGGACAATTTCGAGGAAAATTCCAAATTATTTTGAAAAGAAATATGTAAGTAGCTAAATGGACACCTTACAGAAAGAATAAAGTGCGTTCGAAAGGACATCGTCTGCTAACGAACAAAAAAGATGTTCTGCAGTGACGGAGTGATTATTATAGAGAACTGTATGAAAGTGACGACTCTGCCTCTTACACAGAAAGCGATCCTAACGAATCGCCACACTCGGGTCAGGAACTAGAGGAAGTCATTTCTATGACAGAGATTGAGAAAGCGATAAGAAATCTGAAATCTGATAAGACTGCGGGAAATGATGAGCTGACTGCTGAGATGATCAAGTATGGTGGTCCCAGAGTCTGGGATACTTTCTATAATCTGTGCAATCTTTGCTGACAGAAAAGAGAGGTTCCGAAGGACTGGTGCACCGCAGTCATAGTGCCTCTCTATAAAGGGAAAAGTTCCTATTCAGACTTCACGTTCTGTAAGGCCATCAGCTTGGTCAGTTTAGCAAATAAAGTCCATACCAAAGCATTAACTGAACATGTGAAAGCCCTATCTGAAAAATATTTGTGGGAGGCGCACGGTGGTTTTAGGATCGGTAAGGGTTGTATGGATCAGAGTAAAAATGAAGAAAGGAATGCTTAGATGGTTCGGCCACATAGAAAGAATGAGTGATGAAAAACTGACGAAGAAAATCTACAGAGCCAAACCGAGTGGTAAAAGAAACCAAGGAAGACCAAGGCTAACTTATGAAGATCAAATAACCAGTGTTAGGCGACGCAAATGTCCAAAGCCCTCGCATACCTAGGCGAAAATGTGCGAAGAGAATGTTGAGATTTGAGGACGCGAAAGAAGTATGCAAGGACCGCGATGCTTGGCGCTGCGTCCTCTCTGACTACCCCGTAGGGGATACAGCGTGAAAATGTATGTATAAAATATAGATGTGTGGGTGTTGCTTTTTAAGGCATTGGCGATCGATGAGCTTATCTGATAATAAACGTGTGTCGTATGCACAGGTGAGTCGAGTTATCTGCTTTAGCTCACCGTTGCTGCTCGGACATGGCGGCGTCTAGCTTTAGAGTTATTTATAAAGTAATGACTAAAAGTATTTGAGAAAAATATATTATTTATTTTCTTGAACAATGTATTTAATGTTAAATTTCACGGAGTTCCTTCATTTTAAGATACTATGTTATTTAAAAGAGTAGTATTATACGAGCAATGTTTGTATATTCATAAGCGCGTTCTCGAAAACGGCTATAACGATTTCGATGAAATTTACAATATGACGCTTAACGGTGATCAAAAATCGATCCAGCTAGGGCCCAATGCTGAGAAAATTCGTTTTCTCACACTTAAAACTTCTAACATGTAAGCTTTTCTGATTTCATAACAGTTTTACTTCTCAGTAGTACAGTGGCTAGAGCGTAGATCTACCAAGTTGAAATACGCGGGTTCGAATCCTGCAATGTGGTCAGAATTTTTTAGTTATTTTTTTTTGTAAGACAATATAAGACAAGAAGCTCGGTCACCTAGGTACTACTTTTTAAAGTTAGTTATTTTTAATAAATTAACATTTTATTGTAGGGGCTTTTTATAGTATAATAATAAATACCATTATCACAGTTATTTTCGTCAATTTTAAAGTGTTTTTAGGAGCATCTTCTTTTCATGTGTGCTAGTTTTATGTTTCTGAAAAACGTAAAACAGAAAATGTTGTTACAGCTAATAAAGAAACATGCATACGTTGAGAGGGCGCGTCGCTCCTTTGTGTGTGAGGTGCAGATGCATTTCACGCGCGCGTACACCCTTTGCATATAGGGTTGACTACCGACATTTGCAATAATTTCAATTTTGCGATATTTTACATAATACATCTCTCTAAGTTCTCATACTTCCATCTTTTCCTGCAAATAACTTTATAACGTAACACTTTAGGACGTAGAGTAATCTTAGTACTTTTTCGTTCGTGTAAGTGTCCCCAGTAGATATGATATAAATATAAAGGCTACATCGTGCATCGCCATTTTCGAAAACAATTGAAATGAGTGTGACAAAATCTTTAAACCCCTTTGCTATTATGTAAATATTACATTATAATAAATGGAAATACCGATGGTCACACAAAGTGAATAGTCGGCCATGAATTGGAGTTATTGCTAGGGATAGGCAGCCCTTGTAATTGTCGGATTTCTCTTTGCCATATATAAGTCTTATTGCTAAAATCAATTTGTGATTTTTTTGCACGTTGACATTATATGCGCTCCCAATAATAATGATGTGAACTAGCAATAATATAATATAATTCATAAGTTCATGGTCTATATATGTAAATAAACAATTTAAAGTGTAAACTAAAATAATGTATTTCAGTTTTAATTCATATGTGTAAGCTACAACCCTACCACCGTTCTCATACAAGTGCATATTTTTCGCGAAATTGTGTTTACATATAATATTCGTGAAACCAATGTAAACTAGTCAGCACTTGACTCAACCGTATAGTACATGTGTTTTTGTTTATGAATGATATTCAGTGAAATACAGGAGGTCCATTTGTATAAGAAGCAGATCCAAGAAATATTTACTTGTAACAAATTGAACATTATTTTAAATTGACTGGAAATACTTTAATCTCTCCTTTATTCTCTCCTTCTTTAACGGCACATCAAAATTGTTGAAAATGTAGACAAAATTACTATGAATTGCTATTAAAAAATATAATGTCATACAATTAAATGTTACTCTTTCATTAAAAACATATTAACTTTAAAAAATTTTAACACGCTACAAAATAATAACTGCCAATAAAAATCAATCATTTAAAATAATAAACTGTCCTATGAAAAATAAGATTTTATGTAAACTAAATAATAATTAAACTTGACAAACTGTCATCCTGACTGTCGGCGCGCATCACTAGTGGCGAGCGAGAGGAGCGACAGAAACGTCAACCAACTGTCAATATAATTTCGAATACTCTGTGATAACGACAACTGACGAAAACTCTAATTTTGTAATTTCTTTTTATTATCCATCCATACTATCCATCCATCCATACTTCCATACTAATATTATAAATGCGAAAGTCTCTCTGTCTGTCTGTTCCGTTTTCACGGCTAAACCGCCGGACAGATTTTGATAAAATTTGGCATGTAAATAGTTTGACACCAGGGGGTGAACATAGGCTACTTTATTTTTCAAAAATCTACCCCTAAAGGGGTAAAAAGGGGGATGAAACTTTATAGGGGAAATGCTAAACCGCTGAACCAATTAAGACGAAATTTAGTACACAGATAAAACCTTTTCTGTTAAAAAACACAAACTTCTTTTTTTTCCAAAAATCTACCCTTAAAGGAGTGAAAAGGGGGATGAAACTTTATAGGGGATACCAATGTTATAAATGCGAGTCTCTGTTTGTCTGCCTGTCTGTCTGCTTGGTTTTTACAGCTAAACCGCCGGACCGATTCCGATAAAATTAGACATGGAGATAGTTTGACACCAGGGGATGTTCATACATAGGCTACTTTATTTTT
This sequence comes from Zeuzera pyrina, assembly GCA_907165235.1. Classification (NCBI taxonomy): domain Eukaryota; kingdom Metazoa; phylum Arthropoda; class Insecta; order Lepidoptera; family Cossidae; genus Zeuzera; species Zeuzera pyrina. The sequence goes on from OU015636.1 coordinate 21,309,289, forward strand.
CAAAAATCTACCCCTAAAGGGGTGAAAAGGGGGATAAAACTTCGTATGGGAAATTTTTAACCGCTGAGCCGATTATGATGTAATTTGGTACAGAGATACACCTTTTCCATTAAAAAACATAGTTTTCTTTTTTATTAAAAATCTACCCCTAAAGGGGTGAAAAAGGGGATGAAACTTTATAGGGGAACTTTATAATGCTAAACCCTAACAATATGGGTATCAAATGAAATAGAATACGCAGGGGAAGGTAGATACATATGTGACGTCACCATAAATCCAATATGGCGAATGTTATGATATTCATTTTCAAATCCAAAATGGCGATTATTACTTTTTTTTTGATAAATCGATATGGGTATCAAATTCTAGGTTTTTCGGGTGCTGTTTACGAAAATGACTTTCATTTTCAAATCTAAGATGGCGAATATTACTTTTTTGGATAAATCGATATAGGTGTCAAATTTTAAGTATCTCGGGGTGCCGATTACGAAAAAGACGTTCATTTCGTAATCCAGGTAGCGAATATTATTATTTTTTAAAAATCTACATGGGTGTCATGTTCTAGGTTTCTCGGGGTACTGATTACGAAAATGACGTTCATTTTCAAATACAAGATGGCGAATATTACTTTTTTTGGATTAATCGATATGGGTGTCATATCCTAGGTTTCTCGGGGTGCTAATTACGAAAATGACGTTCATTTTCAAATCCAAGATGGCGAAAATGGTTTTTTTGGATAAATCGATATGGGTGTCACATTATAGGTTTCTCGGGGTGCTGATTACGAAAATTATGTTTATTTTCGAATCCAAGATGGCGATTATTATTTTTTTGGTTAAATCAACATAGGTATCATATTCTAGGTTTCTCGGGGTGTAAATTAAGAAAATGATGTTCATTTTCAAATCCAAGATGGCGAATATTACTTTTTTTTGGATAAGTCGATATGGCTGTCAAATTCTAAGTACCTCGGGGTGCTGATTAAGAAAATGACGTTCATTTTGTAATCTAAGATGGTGAATATTTTTTTTTTTTGATAGATCTACATGGGTGTCATGTTCTAGGTTTCTCGGAGTATTGTTCAATACCAACAATATGGGTGTCAAATGAAGTGAGATACGCAGAGGAAGGATTTTGTATATGTGACGCTATCATAAATCCAATATGGCGGATGTTCCATAATAAGAAATAACTTTTTCGTTCAACACCAACAATATGGGTATCAAATGAAATGGAATACGCAGGGGAAAATTCCCGGACATGTGACGTCATCATAAGTCCAATATGGCGGATGTTCCATAATAGGAAATAAGTTTTTCGTTCGACACCAACAATATGGGTATCAAATGAAATGAAATACACAGGGGAACGTTTCTGGGCATGTGACGTCATCATGAATCCAATATGGCGGATGTTCCCTAATAGGAAATAATTTTTTTGTTCATTACCCACAATATGGGTATCAAATGAAATGGAATACGCAGGAGAAGGTTTTTGTATATGTGACGTCATCATAAATCCAATATGGCGGATGTTCCATAGAAGGAAATAACTTTTTCGTTCAAAACTAACAATATGGATATCGAATGAAATGGAATACGCAGGTTTTTGTATATGTGACGTCATCATAAATCTAATATGGCAGATGTTCCATTATAGAGAATAACTTTTTTTTTAACACCAACAATATGAGTACCTCGGGTAACCTCAATAACCTAAAGAGGTCAAGGAACATTTTTCCACGCGGACGAAGTAGCGGGTACAGCTAGTAAAATATATATGTTTAAAGCTACAACTTATGTATAATTATACAAGAGAATAATCATCGAATTCTGCAAATTTATTTCAACCCGAAACACTGACAATGCCGGCGCAGTGAATGGAGTTGGTGCAATTGTGCGACGTCTCTTCCTTACTCCTCGTAATAACTCGGAAATACACCTACTAGTATATATAAGTTTGCTATACTACTCTGTCAAGAAAGTACCGGAAAAAGATCAATAATACACGAAATGTTAGTTATTCATCCAAATTTATTATATCACCTTCAAAGTATGCTCCTTCAGAAACGATACACTTACGCCAACGAATAATCCAGTCATCAAAACATTTTTTAAACAGTTTTTCCTGAATTGAATTCAGTGCTCGCCGCGAATTCTCCTTTGTCTTCTACCGAATGAAAACGGGTGCCACGAAGTGGTAATTTGAGTTTAGGAAAAAGAAAGAAGTCATCTGGAGCCATATCTAGTGAATAAGGTGGTTGCTCGATGGTATTTGTTGAGTTTTTGGTCAAACATTCGTTCACAATGATGGCCTTGTGCGAAGGCGCATTATCGTGGTGCAAAATCCAAGAATTTTCTTTCCACAAATCTGGCCTTTTTCGTCAAATTTGCTCTCTTAAACGCCGCATAACGCCCAAATAATATTCTTTATTTACCGTTTGACCTTCCGGCAAGAATTCCGAGTGCACAACACCGCGATAGTTATTAAAGAAAATAGTCAACATGACTTTGACTTTTGATCGACTTTGGCGTGGTTTTTTCGGTTTCGATTCAGTTGGAAGGCGCCACTCCGAAACTTGTTGACTAGTTTACATGTCAAACTCGTAAACCCACGTCTCGTCACCAGTAACAATGCGTTTCATGAATGTTGGGTCGGAATTGACTCGTTCTAGCATGTCCTCAGCGACTCTTATGCGATTGTGTTTTTGAAGAAAATTCAGGTCTTTTGGGACTAGCCGAGCGGCAACATGTGTCATACCCAAGTGATTATTTAAAATGATACGGATCGACACGTGAGACACAGAAAGTTCGGCGGCTATCTCTCTCAAACTTGAATGAGGATTTTCAGTCACTATTTCCTTCACTTTTGCGATGTTAATTCAGTTGCAGACGTTGATGGCCTACCAGAACGAGGCAAATCTTCCATCATATCTCGACCGCTTTTCAACGCTTTGTACCACTCATAAGCACGTGTTTTTGATAAAGTCGATTCACCGTAAGCTTTCTGTAACATTTTCAGTGACTCCGAACACGAAATTCTATTGGTGATGCAAAATTTAAGACAAACTCATTGTTCGCTGTTTTTGTCTATTATGAAATTCGCAATACACAGTAGAATGATATAACTAAAAACAGCACTCTATTCAATCTAAATAACAGATGCAACTCAAATTCCGCGCCAAAATGGAAAACAGTTGTGCCAATCTAACAACAACAAAAAAAAACAAAAAATTGAATTTGGAACCATAAACGAATCATCCATTCCCGATACTTTCTTGACTGAATGTATATACATATACCAACAGCAAAATATGAAAAAAGATGGAAGGATATAGAGATGTTACACGATTAAATTTCTCGACTTCAACTATCTTCAGAGTGCGGACTCCTATTTCGATACTGCTCCTGGAAATAACTCGGAAATTCACCTAATACCTCTAGTTTATATAAAATTGCAACATGATATATCAACAGCAAAAGATGGAAAGAGATGGAGGATTATAGAGATGACACGAGATTAAATTTCTCGACTTCAAATATCTCTTTAGAGTGCGGACTCCTGTTTCAATGCTGCTCCATGTATAAAGTGTGTTCCGATCTGGTTCTTCGCCGGGCGCTGGGACGCTCGCTTCGCTCGCTCGGCTCGCGTGTTGTGTTAAAAAGACCTAACCTAACCAAAAAAAGTGTTATAAATATATCGTCGTGTTTGTATAAAGTTACAAAAAAATTTGCAAAATTTTACCCAATGTGATACAATCTAAACCTTAGCCTGCATTTGTCCTCACGATTTCCTCTCAAGAATTTATTATCACCATTACACCACATTAAAGTTTCAGTGATTGAAGTTGTAACCAAAATTTTATTGTGAAAACTTAATTTTTAAGTTAACTTTTTTTTTATAGCAAAGACCATTAATTTTAAAGAAGATGTGGTTTATATCAAAAGTAGCAAATTTATAGACGAAACCGTCAATTTTAAATATTGAGATTTGTAGATAAAAGCACTAATTCTTTAGCTCCGTTATATATATCCCGCAAAGTAACAAATGCATCGAGGACCGCTATAAAATCAGATGAAATCCATGTTATAAGAAAACAACGCATTTATTAATTTTCTGACACCATATCTTCCAGGGGGTGGAAAACATTTCAACAAAATTATATTATGTCACCTTTTAAAAATCATCTTATATTTATCTTCTTTACATATACATATAATCCTTCTGTATGTCATTTAACTCCTAAACGGCTGAACCGATTTTGATCAAATTTGTTACATGTGTATGAGTGGGTCCCTCGATGATTTAGATTCACAATTGGACCAAGTAGATAGGTGGCACTGAAATTGAGTTCTAGGATTTTTTTTAACTCGCTAATAAGCAAGTCAACGTTCGGACGTCTTTCGGGTCCGCTAGTCTTATATTAAAAATCAACGTTTCTTTGTATGTTTGTCCTCTATATGTTCGTAAACCATACATCTGATTGTGATGGCACTTTGGTGAGTTGTCCCGCGTGCGCTCGCAAAGGTTCCTGACTTATTTAATTTTGTAAACAAAAGACAACGCGAACGATGTCGCGGCCAACAGCTAATATATAATAAAAGGTATTTAATGAGTATAAAAAGAAATATCTTATTACGAATTTTTTATTCCAATCATATTTTTACTATGTCATTACAGATGTCCGCAATTTAACCTTAAAGTAACTCGCAATTGATCTTTTTTTTTTAATGAAATTGTAATATTTTCTGTTTTTAGATTGAATGTGTTAGAAATTCTCCCCCACCTCGACCCCTTATTGTGCGCTAATGAACGTTCCACATACGAGTGCATGATGAAACGTCCAACTGTCATTTATTTTCAACAATGCGTGCTGCCACCTTGTTAAGGGCGAGCACACGAAAGACTACCGAAGGATAATTTTCTTTTTATCGGACTAACGGGAAAAAGATATCAATTAGATCTCTTTAAAAACTTCGTAACATTTTGATTTAAAAAGAAAGGAAACGAAATGGTTCATTTCTTTCTAATAGACCTCAAAAAAGGAGTTGAATTCGACTGTTTTTTTGTACAACGTTACGCGATGTCTTCGCCACTTATGCACCAATTTTTATGATTATTTTCTTACTTGAAAAGGCATATTATGTTCACGGTGGTTTCGTAGCATAGTCAAGATCTGATTACAGAGTACCTATAGCTTAAACAAAAGAACTCCTCGATGGCTTAATATTTAGATGATTCTCTTATATAATGTTCTGTTACATAATTGGAAAAAAGTTGTAGATTTACCTCAGATAGGACAAGGCCAAGCAAAAGAGAAAATTGAACAAATTTTTAAGGAAAAAAAGTTATTTGTGTACTTGAGTTTTCATTATTAAAGAAAAATTTTTTTGTAATTTTCAGCGTTCTTATTTCAAAGTCAGTTAGAAGTATGACTGCGTGTATGCGTGCGCGCATGTATGTGCAATGGTGCGTGCGTGTGCGTATGTATGAGTGTGCATGCACATAATAGTGCATCCATAATTTAAATCGTAAGGTGAATTACAATTGACTATTTCGGTTCTAGTGTGAGGATGAGCTTTCTGTCATAGTCGTAGCCGTAGACATAATGTCTCTTCTCAAAATGAGGGGTTCACGTCCACCAATAATCTGAAATGCCTCTATCCGCAGCTTTATAATGAGGGAATACAATTTTATTAAAAACAACTGTTCTCAACCGATATCCTTTTTTTACTGACCCTATATAATTCAATTACATTTGTTATAAATATAGAACATTGTACATTCATACTAGACCACACCTCGAGGGTGACAGAGAAAAAAAATGTCATTACAGGATTTTTTTTCTTTTACTAAAGGTTACATGGTTAATATTGTATGATTTTTATGATATAAATTGTTTGGTTCTATTTGTACGGATTACATAAGTATCATTATTTTTAAAATTCTTACATTTACACCTAAGTCTTCTAAAACTACAAATGGCCATTGATTTTCTAACTTTATAGCTGTTTCATTCTTAATTAGTATTAATTGACCATTATTATGTGCCACATTATTTATGTATATATCATAAGAACACTTACGATTTTGTTTACTCAAAAGCAAATTATTACGAGCATCTTGATGTGCTACTTGTAACCTATACCTAAGATCTGAAGGATAGCTTTCTGGGTTATACAATGGTTCTACATATTGACCTACTCTACAGTCTACGTGGTAAAATATATCTAAAACAGGAAATTTAACGCGATTATCTTTTTATTCTGGCTTGACGTTTCGACCGAGTTGCATCGGCCTTGGTCTCAAGCAAACTGTCGCAGCAAGATTCACACTCTGAGGTAGACATTTTGTCATCTACCCCCGATATTTGTAAATAGTTTTCGGGAAACCTACATACAAAACTCAGTGTCCACGCGTTTAACCGAATGCAAAACACGAAGTATTGTTCCTTGAATCACAGGATTCCACATCGTCGATAAATTGTACCCGTTTTCCCGATTAAAATTCATTCATTCGAATAATCTACCGTGTCACAGAGTTCTGAGTGACATTCCATTCAATATTTAGACGATGATGTTAGTTTGCAAGTTGATGTTTGATGCATAACGACGCAGAAAGTCTAAACAGAAAATTCCATCTGCCTTTAATGTTGTTGTCGAAAACATGAAGCTTAATGTCAAAGTTTTTCCAATGTTACTTATCACGATGAATCAAGCTGAGATGAACAAATTCACTTGATTGAATATGACGTCCATTACCATTATGGTAGTCTCATCTCTAACTATGCTACTCTTAATAGGTAATGCATCTTTCTTTGTAACGGATAATGACTCCTCGTTATCTACTGACCAAAATAATTTTTATTGCCAATTTATAATGTTAAAAATTTTGCCTTGCCGTTTAACATCATAATTCTATGTTTCAGATCGAAAAAACTGTATTTCATTTGTATTTGAGCTCCTGGGTTCGTTCTTGTGAGATTCATCACTATAAAACACTCCAAGGTTATTACCACTACCATAAGCCTGATAACTCGATTGATTCTCATTCGAGACTTTGTAAACTCGTCCACGATTTATGTGATTATATGAACCTCGACTATTACAACGGGAACGGTATAATTATTATCTACCATGAAAATTATTGAAATTTCCTCTGCCAAAATTATTTGAAAAATTTTTAAATTACTTCTGAAATTATGCTTTTTATGAAAATTATTCTAATTTCGTTAATAATATCCTGCTTGACCACGAGACTGATGATATTAATAATCTTGATAAGAATTATAGTATTGTGACTTACCTTTACGATTACGTGAGAATTGCATGACCTCACCATCACTTGCTGAAGTCGACGCTGCTTTCAACTCCCCGTCTTTTGCTGCCTAGATCGCGTTTTTTAAACTATCATAGTTACGAGCAGCAATAATTGTACTAAGCCGAGAGTCTCTTAACCCATCTGCGAATCGTTTAATCGCTATCTTTTCATTAATCGGTTTTAATACAGTATAATTTTGAGAATTACCATCTGCTTGTGATATTGTTAGATCAGTAAATATTTTTTCTAGTTCTGTACCGTACTGGTCGATTGTACGCCAGCCTTGTTTTGTGTTTTGCAATCGCAATTGTATCGCGGTATACGACTTTTTAGTTAAAAGAATGTCACGCAAATCTCTAACAAGATCACTTGTAGATGTATAATCATTGGAAATGCGTTACTTAGCATTTTCAAATAAGTTAGTTTTTAACATAAATTTAATAAGAAAATTGTAAAATATGTACATACATATCTTCATGCTAAATCCGTAACATGGTAGACGAGAACGGAGCATCAAGCGTCGTGGTCAAATGTCATGATTCTTCTTGCACACTTTCGCTGAGGTATGCGATTGCTTTTGATATCTCCGACAGCTGACTTTCACTATTTACATTTTTTTCATCAATCGTTCATTTCTTTGTATGCGCTAGAAAAATCTAAGCATTCCTTTCTTCATTTTTACAAAACACTATGATGATTCCGCCCTGTCACATTTCACATCTTTTCATTGCAAATGTTGTCCGCATACCGCACACATTTCCGAGATATTGCATTTCCGTCTTCAGCTTTATAAATGGGTAAATAAAAAATACGTCATAACTTACCCTTAACCAAAACAGTTAAGTACCGAAAGAAGAATTGCTTAGGGCTCACGAGCTTCCAAAAGCGGCTTGATCGGTCCTCCATCATTTAGCAGGCCCGTGTAGATAAAACCAGAAAGTATGACTAGCCATTACTCGCCCGGCCCACCGCCCGCCCGAAAAAACTGGATTGACGCGGCTTTTAGATAATCGTTGTACCGTTTGCACGTCATGAAAGAAATCTGTTATTATATCAGGCTAGTTAACTGCTCTTAAATTGCTCTAAAAACTGGTGCATTCATTGACCGGCTCGTTGGCGCAGTGGATGGGGCGGCGTCTTTCTTCCAAGCTGGAGCCCTTGGTAGATTCTTGTTCAGGGGGTTATTCACAAACGTTGCAAACTTTCCGTGGCGGAAACGCCAAGACAAAATTATCGAAAAGTTTCCTGTCGGATACGGTAAGTTGAGTTTCCGACGTTTGGGAATAAACCCGCAGGTCCAGTTCGTTACATAGTAACGAACCGAGATTAGTTCGGGGTCATACAATTGTCTAATAAATAATCTGAAGTATTATTGTTAGTATTTTATTTACTGTATTACGATTAAATAATCAAAAATTTAGATTATAGTGATGAAAAAACTACTTATTTAAAAGTCGTTGTCAAAATAGGATTGGGTTTATTAGGCTTTAAAGTCCAGTAGTAGAAACAGACTGGGGAAAAGCTAGAAAGAGACAAGGCACAACTCGCAGTCATTTGCGAGAATTTTAATGATTTCTGGCGGAAGCAACCACCGCGGAGATGTTTGGCAATAATTGATCTAACATTATATCCTTGTCCGTTCATTTTTGAATGCTATCAAATATTACACATCTCTTTCTTATCTCATTTGTGACTGGACCTATTTCAGCGCACAAAGGCATCCATAAAAATAATCAAATAAAGAAGATTAGATAATCCTAAATTGCAATTTGCCCCATTCACTTTTGCATTTATCTATATGGCTGATGGTCAAGAATTCATAGAAAAAATCTCAAGTGCACACGCGGAACCGACATCAGTGTGTCTAATAATCCAATTTGCAAGTTATTTTCGTATTTTTTACTCGAAGATATTGAAATAATCACGAATCAAGATCACTGGAGAAGCTTGTAATGCAAAATTAACCTTATTTAAAAAAATACAAATTTAAAAAACTTCGCAGTTATGTACACATATGGAGCAAATTGCAATTTAGAAATCAACGCTATTTGTTTCCTTTTATCGGTGCTTTCAGGCGCTGGAATAGATGCAGTTCGTTAAGTAGAAGAGGCGATAGCGAGACTTATGTATGACGTTACTCACTCGAAACACGATTACGATAATTATTTTTATACAATGACGAAAACAATCGATCAAATAATCCATGTCAATACAACAGTTTGGTTTTGAATCACAAGTAAATTGACATTTTCGATGAGATGTATATTGCTTTCAAATCAAAAATCAAAACCACACTCAAACAACACTCGCCCAACGACTGCCATAGATTATTTTCTTCTATCGACAATATTGTTTTTAAGTTATTGTTAATATTTATATATTTGTTTATTTTGCTGTTTGTTTCTCTTCATCAAATTGTAATGTTTTAATGTGTATGCACGCTTTTGGGTTTCAGTCTAGTTATGTTGTGTTTGTCCATTATTATATTGTGAATCTAATGGCTGTTGCTTGTTGTGTGTACCAAACAAAATAAAATAACATAAAACATGATAGTAAGTGTATATCATGGAGCACTTAACCTATAGAGTGAAAATGAAATATATTTTGCTCGAAAACAATGTACTCTATCTATACTGCGCGCCGAGTGGTCAGCCCGAACTAAACGTGTGTATACGTGCGTGAGATGTGACAGCGAGGCGCATAGATATACGTCGTCGAACACGTCAATTGAGAATTGAGTTTAACTTGACCTGTCATGAAATGAATGTTTTAAAATTGTATATTTACTGTACTTACCGAAGAAATGAGGTGTGTTCTACGAGTATAGTTTGATTGTTGGCGTGAAGCATGGTGTACATTTACAATATCAAGATTAGAAAGCACTTCATATTGCAAATGCTTTGACAACTCTGAGGACTAATAAGTTATGTCTCTTGTGCCAGATTTTCACCAGCTCTCTTACCCTCCAAACCGGAACACAACTGTGCAAACCTAGGATCAAGTATCGCAACGGACGGAGTATTTGCTCTAAAAGAGTGTCCTCAAAGTGTCCTTTTTAGTTGACCGACTTTCTAGAATTTGACTAATGTGTGTGATTAGTGAAAGTCACAGTACAATTATACACAGCTGAACATAACATATTTTAAATTTTGTGAATATTAGTAGCCGAAATAGATTTACGAGTATTTTGCAAATAATTATTTCATAACCGACTCATAAGCTGACATGAAATACACTGACAGTGCGAGGTTGCCATACTTACTATAACTGTTTCAGTCATGGGTACGCTCAATGAGATAGAAAGAGACAGGAAAATTCGTTTGACACACGATGGTAAGAGTGGCAACTTATCGTGACTCCGTTCATTGTTTTTTGATCCGAGGTGCAAATACTGCTATGTGGTGATATGATTAGCGAAAGTAAGATTATGATCCAGAGTGATTCCTACCACATGCAAGTACGTATATGACGGCATATATATTACATCTAATATCTATCAATGTATAAATATAATTCCGTTATATAAAAAGAAAAATTATACTTAAAAACAGTACAGTAATAATATTCTTAAATATTGAATTCCCATGTCCAAATTACTGTCGCAAAGTTAAAATTATTTTACTTAAATTATTAGATAGTGTTTTCATTCTGTAAATACCTGTAATGTTTAATTAATGTAGATTTATTTGAGACGTAAGTGCTCTTGAAGAGTTTTTACTAGTCTTTTTATGATTTCAATCTTAATAAAGTTGTAAAGGGAAATTGTAGAAGCAGTTTTATAGATACGTCATAATATTTAAATATTATAGCACCTATCTTTTTAATTAAGCACTGTAATATTTAAACGTAACGTAATTTTTAAAATTAGTATGTACGCGTTTTTGTTACACTATCACGAAATGATAAGAAATGTTATTATGAGTAAAGTAATTTTAATTATGAAATATACCGACACATAATCAGTACTCAAGCATCTATTAATATAAAAACAAGCGTTTAATCGTTTCCAAGTATTTAAAGTTTTTTTTAGTAACACAGGAGAAACCTGGACACATGTAGGGGAAGAGGGGGTAATGAGAGTCAGTAGCCAATGGTAGTCACCCACGCATTTACAAAACTATCCATCCAAGAGTCGCGTATATTTCCTCTTGGCCTCGCCTTGTGGCCCCCACTGTTCGGAGTGGCAATCGTGCTTTGCTTTTACGCCTCACCCATGTAAATTTTTCATTGAAGTAAAACAAACGTTGATCATAAAAACAAAAAATTTGGAAAAATTTGAAAAATATGTATTACATATCCGTTATATGTTTTTTTTTTGTATTAAATTCAATATTTGCAATCAGTCTCCTCGTGACTATAAGCGAATGTTTTGAAGTTAGTTGACTTGTGGACGAGTCTCTCCATTAAGAGGCTAGTCTCTTCTCTATACAGGCCGAATCAGTCCGGGCGGCCAAGTTCCATGAAGTCGCGCCTTTTGAGACGCCTTATATATGTGGGCATTGTCAGTTGGGTCGCTAGTTCGTTAGGGTGTGCCCTTAATCTCGGCTCATATCTTCTGGCGAACAGTTTGATTTCCTCTCTTACAGTGTTGACTTGATGGATTTTGTGCACTTCATCATTACGTATGTACCAGGAAGCGTTTGTTATGTTTTTTAATATGCAATTATGCATCCTTTGTATTAGGTTTATATTTGAGCCACAAGCCACACCCCATAGTTGGATGCCGTAGCTCCAAATCGGTTTCAGTATGGTTTCATAGATCAGGAGTTTGTTGTCCCCTGAGAGCTTAGAGTTTCTTCCAAGGAGCCAGTATAGGCTACTGTATTTGAATTTTAATTGTTGTCGTTTGGATTCCAGATGTTTCCTCCAATTAAGCCTTCTGTCCAGGTGCATTCCCAGGTATTTCACTGAGTTGCTTTGGGGTAGGTATTCAGCATCCAGCCTTACTGGGGGGCAATCTTCTCTTCTCAGTGTAAATGTGACGTGCACTGATTTTGTTGCACTTGACTTTATTCGCAACTTTTGCAACCATTTATTCACTCCGTCTAGGCTCTTCTGTAAAATTTGTGATGCTGTTGCAGGATTATTACTGACTGCCAGTATTGCAGTGTCGTCTGCGTATGTTGCCGTAGTCACGTTTTGCATTTGAGGTAAGTCAGATGTAAAGATGGTAAACAAAGTAGGTCCGAGGACTGAGCCCTGAGGTACTCCCGCAGATATTTCGTGGAATGATGACAGAGAGTCACCCTCCATGACCTGGAAAGTTCTGTCTGACAGGTACGAGTCCAGTACCCCATAGAATGGGTGTCGAAGGTGTGTTTTAATTTTAGTTAATAGTCCTTTGTGCCATACCTTGTCAAATGCTTGTTGTACATCCAGGAATACAGAAGAGCAATATTCCTTTCTTTCCAGTGCGCCTCTAATGGAGTCGCAGACTCTATGCACCTGTTCCACGGTACCATGATTTTGTCTGAATCCAAATTGGTGGTTTAGTATTATACAATTTTTTTTCAGAATAGGAGCCATTCTATCAAGTAAGAGCCCTTCGAATATTTTTGATGGAATCGGTAACAGGCTGATTGGTCTGTATGAAGCCACGTCATGAATAGGTTTTCCCTCTTTGTATATCATTATAATCTGTGATACTTTCCACAGCATGGGGAAATATCCAACTCTTAGAATACCATTAAAGATGGTAGTTAAACATACAATTGCTTTTTTTGGCAGCTCTTTAAGGACTTCTTTTGTTATTAGGTCAAACCCTGGTGATTTTTTATTTTTCAGTTGCACTATCTGTCTGCCCACCTCCTTCGGACTAAATGGTTTGATAGGCAAATCAAGTTGAAAGTCTTCCTCCAAGACATGATCTATGTCGCCTTCATCTGTATTTGGTCTCTTGGGTTGGCAACAAAGACCCCCCGCAGATGACTAGCAAACAGTTCAGCTTTTTCCTGACTTGTCCTGGCCCATTTTCCTGTTCTAATTTTTAAGGGAGGCTTGGGAATTTGAGGTTGATCTAGGCCTCTGGTCGCCTTCCACAGGGAGTAGTTGGTTGCCATTGTCGGGGTCAGCGATTCTAACTTGATTCGCATGGCTTCATCGTCAGCTTCTTTAATTATTCGTCCGTTCCGTTATATGTAATACATATTATGTACTTCATGTGGGCTGCAGTCTCAAGTAGGCAGCACTGTGTGGAATTGAGCCAAAGGTTATGTCTGCGAACTCTGATTACCCAGATCTCGATGCAATGCGGGCCATATTGCAGCTCGGTGCAACCGAATTCGTTCGTTACCCCCGCGCCCAGTAAACAAAAATGGCGATAACAATAAATGTGATTTTTGAAATTGCGGTTTGATCATATTTTAGCACGGAAAAATCTCAACAATTTTTTTTGTACATAATTGTAATTTGCAAGAAAACTACATTACCAATTAAAAAACTGCTTTAAGGAATTTGAAACATTATAATTATCTACCCATTTCAGTAAAAATTATTTTAAAATCTTGTAGAATTCCGGAGATGCAACTGAATTTTTGTGCAAAAGAGGGATTTTTGTGGATTTTTTATCCAGATTTTTTTATCGAACCATGTTTCTACGTATAAATATTTGGAGATAAAGAGAAGAAGTTTTAGGTATCCAGTCTTCTTAGATATCGAGATCCAGGTTACCAAACACACCAAAGTCTGCACAGGCGGACCATTCTACTATCGTTTTACAAAGTTAATTGCAAGTGATTAAATATTAATTCATAGTTAATTGATATTTAACTGATAGTTGAATAAGAAAATTTTTTTATTAGGCGGTTTAATAGAGATTCTATTTTGAATTAAACTTTTATTTTAATTCTTGCTTAAGTGATTCTCATTGCCCCCTTTCCCCCTACCCAGCTTCCTGCGCGTAAGAGTAAGGTATGTGGATTCACCCACTAAATCTCTTGGGGTGGTCCTCCTCTAGTCGCCTTGTATGACAAGTGTGGAAACCGCAATCTTTTTCTATGGTCCGTGTTAACATGCTACAGGTCTGTAGTAAGATAAGTGTGAACCTCGAGCTACACAAGTACTAACACATAAAGAACGATTAAGTGTCGGTCAATCTCATCATTGCTGTGTTCTAATAAATATAAAACTTACTCATGCGTTTGGAAAACGGTGTTGGCAGCGGTACCTATGATATGACAAACACGGCATTATGTCAATGTTAGCAGTTTTTTTTTTCTTCATGGCATGGCGCACACATATTTGCCAATGTCACATTAATAAATAGAATCGACATGAAGCACGTTCGTAAATTTTTTACTCCTATCGTAAAACTCCTCCACTAAAGTGATAGTAGGCTTTACTGAAGTTATAAAGGACTTCTTGGAAGAGCGCGAGAACTTCAGCTACACATGTTTACTTAGACTTACTCCATTCTTTTCACTTATACAGAACTTCAAAACACAATATACAAACACTATTGTACTTTAAAACCCCGAAAAATGTAAAAAATAGAAAATCTAAAAAACATAACAACCTCACTTCTTTCGTTCCCGTCAAAAAGTACGTTAGCAGTATTGTACTTTTGTATATTAAAAATGGTTACAATCTAGGGCCAAGAACAAAATGGACGTAGCATTTGCTCAAAGAGCGTGTCCGTTTTTCGTCGACGGTCTTTCTGGATTTTACTAATGTGTGTGTCTAGGAAAAAGTCACAATACACAATACGCAGCTGAACATGACACATTTTTTTTTTAATACTAGCAGCCAAAACACTTAAGATTTATGAGTATTTTGCAAATAATTATTTCGGTAATGTACGTGAAGTCGGTCATGAGCTGACAGGAATTACACTGCCAGTGCGAGGTTGCCATAATTATATAGCTAACTGTTTTACTAGTGGTTACGCTCAATGAGATAGAAAGAGACGGTAAAATTCGTTTGACACACGGCGATAAGAGCGGGAACTTATTATGACTCCGTCCACTATGTTTCTTGGTCCGAGGTTAGAATACAATAAATTAAGGAGTAAAAAATTGAAACAAACGTAATAAGTTTGTTTTAAAATATATTTATTTCGAAACATTTGTTACATGTTTTCAATAGGCGTGCCTCTCAGCTTCGTCCTCGTTAAATTTGGTATTTTTACAGTATAAAAAACAGCCAATATTTTTCTCTAAAAGTGTTCCTGCTAATGAAAATCCCTTCAAAATCGGTTCAGCTGTTTCGGAGATTAGCCCGTATAAACAAACAGACAGACAGACAACAATTCAAAAAAGCGTGTTTGGGATTTGGTTTCGTTTAAATATCTACATAAGCTTCAGAGAAGCCTTTATTTCTAAATCACAGACAGACCTTTGTACCTTTATAAATAATTAAAGTACGTACGGATGTATAGGTAGATATCGATTAATATACTCTTAAATATATTTTAAATAATATTCTAATACTACACATTAGTGTTTTCGTATTCACTTTTTAGGACAGGAAAAAAGTAGCAGGAAGGAAGGAAGAAAGGCTATCCCTTCTAAGACAGAAAAAAATACCAGCTATCGCCCTTCGTTTGTAATTTTTTTCCGTAATTTGATATTTATTTTTATCAGCTGCCTTTGAAAGAAGGTTATGTTTTTCGAGTGAATGTATGTATTTCTGATCCTTAAGCAAATCCCGTAGCATAAACTCCATTTTAATAAATGAGATATTATTAGATTCGACTCAATCATGGGAGTACCATAGAAGCATTATCATCATCACTATCACCTGTCTGCTCCAGAAGAAACGTAGTATTTTTAATAAATTTAGTTATTACGTTTTTAACTATCTTAAAATCGGCGATAAACTCTTTCAGCAAAGTTTCACCTCTTTTCAAACATATAGGGGTCGAATTTCCAAAAATTCTTTCTTAACAGATATCTACATTATCTATACCTATTACCTACGTATAAGAAACCTCTGTACTTTCACCAAAAAATTATTAGGTACCAAAAAAACAACTGCATTTATCTACAACTGTACATTGAGTGAAGAAAGGTGCAATATTCATTGCGCCAATGTAACGTTAATTCATTACATAAATAAATTACACATACTGACCTTCTGCTTTATCGGTTCTGGCATACAATTTATCGTAGTTTAGTGGTAATAAATTCACTTGCATTTGAGGTAAAGAGAGCGCTGAAAGAAAATAAATATTAAGCGGGAAATAAGTAGATAAATGAGCAACATTATTAACATAATTAACAAATTAAAGTAATTCAAATTACAACCTAAAAATAAACCAGCCTTGCTAATGAAACCGAAAAAAAAAATATGCGAAGTATATCTTGTAAACGGTTAAAAATACTAAAAATGTTATTGAATTCGGAATAACATAAGTACATCATGACGTTAGGTGACGCATTGGAAATTTTGACGGCAGAGATCTCAATTTTTCTAAGTGACTACAAAACATATGAACGTAATATTTTGTAATTTGATTTTTCATTTCATTCACTTTATGTTGGCAGTTGCAACACACGATTGATTAACTTTTGTAACACAAAAAAATATCAAAGAAACCTCTTTAAAAACAGAGATTTACATTTTTCGGAGTAACGGGACCGATTTATGTTTCTAAATTTTCTGTATAGTTTAATCTAAAAATATTCTTCAAAATGTCAGTTGGATTTTAAAATTAATAATAGTTTTTAAAATAAACGTAAATAAGTCTTTCTTTATATTTTTCGTAGGCTAGCGCGCGCACATTTGCATAGAGCAGAAGGTCTATTTTAGATGAAATTATTGTTTAGCAATGTCTCGCCTTTAACACTAAACCGACTTCAGACCTTTTACGTCAACAAATGTTTTATGCTTCCCTGTCTCGCTCGGGGTGGCGCGGGAAAGATATGTGGGACTACTTCTAAAGCCTGAGCTTGTTGTCGAGGATCTCCCACGGAACGCAACCAGAACCTTCTCGCGCTGTGCCGAAGTACACTTCTCGGGGGAGGCAGTTACATAGTTCGTAGCTTTTTTTCTCCTGCCCCCTCGCAGTGCTAGGACAGCGGCACAGCCCTAAGGACGTCTAAAGCCCCCACTCCGATCGGCCGCGACCTTGAAGGTGCCTGTAGTCTTCCTAAGGCAGACGGAGGCCACCGTAACCCTCGGACCAAGAAACGCAATGGACGAAGTCATAATAAGTGGCCGCTCTTATCGCCGTGTGTCAAACGAATTTTCGCGTCTCTTTCTATCTCGTTGAGCGTAACCACGAGTAAAACAAGTAACTATAGTAAGTATGGCGACCTCGCACTGCCTGTGTAATTTATGACCAAGTTAACGTACATTACTGAAATAATTATTTGCAAAATACTTGTATTTTTTAAGTGTTTCAGTTACTTGTATTCGTAAAAAATAATGTTATGTTCAGTTGTGTATCGTTGTAAGGTGACCCTTCCCTAGTCACGCACATTAGTAAAAAAACAAAAAATGGATACGCTCTTAGAGCAAATACTCTGTCCATTTTATTCTTGCTCCGAATGCGACACATTGTTGGAAATATTTAAAAAGCGTATTGAGTACTTTTCAAATTAAAAAATAGGATTCAGCTGTCTAACAATGAAACTCTTGTTATGTTAAAGCAGTTGCATTAAAAATATCTGATTAAGGTTTAAAATTGCAAAATATTCCTCTTTCCAATATCTAATTATGTTAACACTTTCGAATCGTTCTAAATTGTATAAGTTCTAAAAATATTGTACAATTTGCTGGTTGTTTAATTCTGATTAAGTAAGGGATCAAAGATTAAGAGATTAAAGAAAGTACTGCTACTGTATTATTTTAACTTTGTTTGATAGCTATAATTGATTAATTCGTAACTGACGTAAAGCTATACATTCGAAGAACATCAGCAAATACTAAAATTTCACAAGAAAGAAATTACAAGGAAATAATTAAAGATTTATACAAATGAAATATGAACCGCGGATAGCTGAAAGTCGTGAAACTTTCACCGAGATCATCATTGATATTACAATGTGTTATAATATTAATCAACGTATTTTCAGGCTGTGCATCACTATTATAACTATTAATGTAGCTACAAAACACTAAATTCTTAACCATATTTGTTTTTTTTACGAAAACAAAAATTAAAATGAGCAATGGGGTTCCATAGTAGTTTGTGATGCATAGAAATTATTTGTTTGTAACTGCCGTTTAGTTGTAAGCAACCAAAGCAAAATTTTGTGGTCACATGTATTCAAATTTAAGCTTGTATAATACTGTGGAGAAACATTAGCGTTTATTTTATTTTTTTGGTGTAAAATTTCATAATTTTATATTCGTTCTTTGAACCGTTAAATGTGATGTATATAACATACATAACTTGTACTTTAAACGCCGTTACCTATAATTGTTACTCATTATACAAGGTCTTACAAAAATACCCTATACTACTGAAAAAGGGTTGACGTACCCATGACACTGAACAACTTTCCCCAAGGAACATGGGTCGATATATAAAAAAAAATTTTGGACCCCTCATATTAAATCCTGTGAAAAGTGAAATCCTGTTTATGTTTGTGTTACATTGTGCATATTATATACACACAAATAATAATAATAATACTCCAGATAATCGTACAGATTGTGAACTCCAAATTATGCAATAGGTTTGGACTATACGTATCGCACAACGAACTGGGGTAGCTCCCAATAACACCCAGACTGCAAATCAATTTAATGAAGTTCCTAAATAGACTTAACTAAGAATCTACCAGGGGCTCCAGCTTGGAAGACGGACACCCTACCCACCGCGCCAAAGGCGACAGTTTAAGACCAGTCGACTAGCCTAATATAAGAACAGTTTTATTCCATTATGTGCAAACAGTACAACGATTACCTAAAAGCTTTAAATTATCGTTGTACCCAATCATTATACACCTAAACTCCAAGCCAATTTAGGAAAGTTAGTTTCCAAAATCGACCTGACCGAGGGTTGAAACCGGGACATTTTCAATTTCAAATTAAAGGCTCTGCCACGAAGCCAATGCGCCAGTCAACTAATAATTACGTAAAAATTAATACATATAAATAAAATTAAACATAGGAATTTATTCTTACTCCTGGTAATCACATTAAAATATAAATTTACAAACCTACTATAATAACACCTATTTCCAATTGAAAATAACGTAGAATCATGGCGACTCCTCTCGTGAGTAACACTAAACTAAATCTAGAAATATTTTTGATACGATATTTTATTTGTCGTAAAAACATTAATTTCGCAAACAAATCTCATTAAACTTATCTATATTAACTGCACGAGTGTACACGTGCGTATTACAGCGAACATAAAACATTCAATTTTGACGTTAATCATTACTTTCGAACTAACTTTTGTGAAAACCTTATTTAATTTTCAATAAACTCTAATACTTATTTCTTTTATAATACGTTAAAATGGTAAAATCAAGTATAGTTTTTTTCCAAAGTTAACAATTATTTACCTATGTCATATATACTTGAATAGCATATTCTATTTCTCATTTTTTAATAATAAATTAAATACAAAGTTTTTTAACAAATAAATCAAAGCTTTTCTGTGCTAAATTTCAGTTGCAACAAATTAAATCAACTACGATTATGCAATGCCAATAATTTTCCAATAATTACAGATTTTTTTATTAACGTGAGACGTAGTAATTTCAGATGTTCTAAAAAAAGTGTTTGATAAAATGGAAGCACTAATGTTTATAAATTTTTGGATTCGTGAAATATACAGCATTCATATAATCACGCAAAATATTGTCTTATCGACTTTTTACTTCAAGTCCGAAAATATTGACTCAAAGTTAAAATGTAACTTTTAAACGTCTGTACCTCCAATTCAGAACGGTTTCTTACAGCTGTTTATTGCGTCTTTTGAAGTGAACATATCTGTCTTTGGACCATAATATCTATATTTATACATCTATACATGTAAATACACACACACACACATATCTTCACGCTGTATCCCTAACGGGGTAGTCAGAGTTGACGTGGCGCCTTATATACTTCTTTCACTTCCACAAATCTCATCTCCCCACACATTTCGCCTAGGTATGCGAGTGCTTTTGACATTTCCGTCAGCTAAGACTGTAGCTATTTGATCGTCATAAGTCAGCCTTGGTCTTCCTTGGCTTCTTCTACCACTCACTTTCGCTCTGTATATTTTCTTCGTCAGTCTTTCATCACTCATTCTTGTATGTAAAAACATATAAATAAAATTGATGTGGCCGTCTGTGATTTCGAAAGAAAGGCTTTTTCTTAAGCTTATATGATTCTCTCCACGTAACCAAGACCCAAACACGCGTTTTTAAATGTTTGTCTGTCTGTCTACTTACACATCTATGTACTATCGTGAACTACCGCCCAGGAGCTGAGATCTGATATGAGGGTTTAATATAATTTAATAACAGAAACAGACACAACAGAGAGATCTATCCTATTTTACAATAGCAGCTAAGCCGTATCTGTAAATTGGAGATATTTTTGAAAAGTGATTGTATTAATTAGGTATAGACTAGTACTAGACTTTTCTGATTCCAAAATAAATATTTATAGAAATGTCTGTGTGTTTGTATGCTTATTTTTTGGAAATTGAGACACCGCTAATAAGTTCATATGGAAATTTCACTGTTTGAAAAATAATACTCTTAATTACTTAATAATATGTATATCATTACGCTAATTTATAACACGTAGTCTCTATTAAGGCCGTCGCCTTGGAAATCTTGACGGCAGGGATCTCAATTTTTCTAAGTGACTACAAAATATATGAAAATGATATTTGGTAACCTGATTCTTCTTTTCATTGACTTTATTTTGCCAGTTGCGATAGACGGTTGGTTAACTTTCGTAACCAAAAAAACATATCAAAGAAACCTCTTTTAAAACAGATTTAGATTTTTCGGAGTAACGGGACAGATTTATGTTTCTAAATTTTCTGTATAGTTTAATTTAAACATATTCTTCAAAATATTAGTTGGATTTTTAAAAATTTAATATAGCTTTTAAAATAATCGAAATGAACTGTTTTTTTGTAATTTTCGTAAGCTAGCGCGCACACGTTTACATAGAGCAGAAGGTCTATTTCAGATTAAATTATTGGTTATCAATGCGTCGCCTTAATGGTCTCCTTTTATAGGACATTGTGTACAAGAAAAGTGTAGCAAAAAACGGTATTTTCGTGAAAAAGTGTTAAAGTACAGTTGCATAATAGTTTGGGGCAGTGTACATTGAGAAAGGATTGTGCCTATGAATCATCTATATGTTATCTCTTCATAATAGTGGGCAGTGTCGTGACATTCGAAAATAAAAAATTGATTAATGGAATATTGACAAATTAATATTATCAAACAAAGTTATGATCGCCATTGTTGTCGATTGCCTAAGAAAAATGCGCGAAGGTGTTACAATACAGTATATTTTGTACATTACACAAGTCTATGTTTCAAAAACTATATCGAATACGTGTACATGTGAAATGTTTAATAAAGATTCGAAAGTTTAAGCTTTTGGGGCATTTTGATAAATAAATAAACATTGATAAAAACTCTGTTCGATTGTTTGAACTTCTTTCGAGCAGAATGTCCATGGTGATCTATTGCGATGTAAGTACCTAGACGAGGATTATTATTAGTCATAGGCATTGATGGCTATATGACGGATGTACAAACAACAGTTCACGTTATTTTTGTGTCAACGAATGAGGCAAGCACTCCAGCTTTTGTGTATTTTATGAACACTATGTATTATAACCAAGTTTGTTGGTTAGACAATCGGTGTATGTAATGTTAGTTAGACTACGAATAGAATACGAGTAAAGCATTTTTAAATACGTAATGGAAAGGGGACTGAACAGAAAAGCAAAATTACATTTTTCTTCATATGTCACCATATTGAAATAATATTTATTTTGATCTTAGAAATACATAAGTACATTTATTGGAAAACATTGTAATTATTTGTATATGGAATAAGAATAAGTTTTTGACGAAAACTCACAAAGAATCTTGCAAATTTTTCAAAGAACATTCCTATTTCTTTAACAACAAACCACAGAAGTTGCACCACCTAGTACAGTGTTTTTTTCACAGTCGTTTAAGCACAATGTTATGTTTTATGTCCGATGATGACTGGTCGCTCTCAGCTCTTCACCTGAGCCCTTGACAACAACGTGACTATGTAATGTAGTGTATATAATCCCTGCAATAAGGTTTACTACAACGATATTTTCATCGCAAATTTACGCGAAAGAAGTCGCGGGCACAGCTAGTGCTTAGTACGTATAAATTTATTCGATACTATATCGTACGACATTATAATACGTTCGTTTAAGCGATTTAGACATTTTTGTATTAGTGACAATGTGAATAATATATTAAAGATGACAGAAGCGGTCGCATGTTTGCGTCGCGTGCGACCCCGACTGGCGTTACAATAATTACCCCTATTCACCCAAAATATTGCCGTTGTGTGCGTACCGCAAAGCGTGCGTATTAATGCGCATAAATAGAAACGCGCACGCTGGCTTCCTATGAATACATCCTACTGTTATGTTTATACTGAGACATAAGGCACGTGGCGTCCGGATCGAGTGAATATATTGAGTGTGGATGGTTAGAACTCTTGCAGTCTCCACTCGTGCGAAAGTCTCCACGAGGCGTGCGCGCGAGAATGTGTAGATGCCATAAGAAAAATTGCTGCACACAAACAAACAGACATTGACGGACACTGTAGAATCAGTAAGTGTTGGGTTTGTTTTATTTTGGAGCAGGAAACTAAAAATATCTATTCGTTCTCTTCTCGAGCGCTTCTTAAACTTTTGGTGTAGTTAAATTCCTTTTCCCTCTTGTGCTCCAATCCAAGCTATCAAAAGTGATATTGAATAAATAAAACGCAGATACAATAGACATCGCTCTTTTCGTATACTCAGCCATTTGTTTCGGTGGTTTAGGCAAGATTTTATGCATACAGTTCCCGCGGTATGCTATCTTCCAACCTGTTAACAGAAATTTGTTCAAAGTAAATAAGCCACATTCGATTTCAATCAATGGCGGTACGGCAAACGCGACAGGTTCATGATGTGACTAGTAAACCGGATGGTTACAACCACCCGCGGGGTTATTACATGAAGATAGATAGCCGCGCCGCGGTCTTGCTCCGATTTATTTATTTATTCATGGACATTTTTACAACAATAATTAAGCAAAACTGTAATATCTACACTAGGATACCCTGTGTTGTAGTAATTACCGCTATATATTGTACACACATAGAACATAATGAAATCAGAACTGAATACAATTAGAAATGAAATAAACTGAAAACAAACAAGATTAAAATAAACTGTAAAGCTTAAACAACAAGATTCAATTGTATATGTTTGCATGTGTGTACGTGTGTGGGTTTGTATGTGTGTATGTATTTTATGCTCGAACTCCAAACACCAATAGACACGTGTTTCGCCTCTCAACGAAGCGTCCTCAGCATATTCCAATATCAGACTCGGTCAGCTAACCAGCACCGAATTCCGCCTTAGATTTCCGCAAAGTAACATCTGAGTCTGACAATGAAATGTAATTTCTACTTATGAAGTTGAATACAGATTTTATATGTATTTTATATATAAATGAAAGATACGAGACGGCAAAAGTGTCGCTAAGATGTTAAAGATTATTACTACGTTATTAACCCACCGCGTTCACTGTGCAAGTGTACATCTCAATGAACACTTGCATCAAAATTCTATGACAATAGGATATGTTTACAATCTATCATACATCTATACATATAAATGAAATATAAGTGTCCATCTGTGATTTCCAAATAAAGGTTTTTTCTTAAGCTTATATGATTTTCTACATGTAACCAAAACCCAAACATGCTTTTTTAGGATTTTTGTCTTTCTGTCTGTGTTTGTTTGTCGACGCTAATTTCCAAAATGACTGAACCGATTTTAATGGGACTTTCAATGGCAAGTAGAGAACTTTTCAGAGAGTAATTTAGGCTACTTTTTGTACCGGAATATCAACTTTAACGAGGGTGAAATTGCGAAGCACGGCTAGTTCATTAACAAAACCTGGAAAAAATGCTTCGTTGAAAAATATATTAAAAAACTATAACTTTTTTACAAAATACGTTAATTTTTAAATAAGTAAAACATAACGTAATTTGAAACACCGAACGTCCAGCAGTGACGTCACTTCAAGCTCAGCCGTTTATAGTTACGTACTTTTATTACTCATGCGGCATAAACAGTATCTAAACGCACATTTTCACGGTGGATAAGTAGCTAGTTTCTCATACTACAATTTGAGTGCGACAAGTTTACTTGTCACACGCAAATTCACGATTTAAAAAAAGAACGTGAAATGAATATCTAAAAAAGAACACAATCGATTTTAGTACCCATTGACATCAGTGTGAAAGATAAAGAAAATCTTGATTTCGAAGTTTTAGATTCAATTTTTACAAAAAACTCAAAAATGTCAACATTACGTTTTCAAATTGTTCAAATATAACTGTTTATATACAAGGCGTCCCAAGAAGCAGTGATAAGCGGTGGTCCAGAGATAGAGCAGGCCCTGGGGTACCCGAGTCACCCCCATGTATGTTCCGCGATTTTTCGTAGTTTAGAAGTTATGAATTTTTTTATGATATTTTTCTGATTTCCGACTTTCGAGCCCATTCTAGTCATATTGTAGTGAAAAATTAAGATAAATGTCTGATTTTTTTTTAATGTTTAGCTTAAAGTTGGACCTAACCAAGCTGCACACAGTCACCTCCATAATCCATTCCATTGCACTTTAAAATAAAAAAAAATGTGACATGAAAGGAAAAATAGAAAGAAAATCAATTACTTTCAGGGCGTTTTTAAAAAAAATGTCACATAACTTTTTTCATCCAAATATATTTCAAAAACTTCTTCGTTTTATCAACTATTTACCCCATAAATATCATCAAGCTATCTCTACGACATCATACCTAAATTTTGCGTGAAAATGCACAAAGTCTCAAATTAAAATTTCAGTTATAAATAAAACCAAGTAAAAATTATTTTAAATCAGTTTATTTTACACTTTTCTAAAAATAACAATACCTACTCAAAACTTAGTACAATAGGACACATTCGTATTTTGCTAAATAGTGAACAATAGCGGCAACCCAAATGTGGCTTTTTTAACTTTTAACTTTTTTTAAACTATTCTGTGGACTTACGAATCGTATTTCAGACGAAATGGAATTTTCAATGTCCATAATTACCATTCATGGAGTTTCGAAAATCCGCACCTTGCACGACCTTCCAACTTCCAGGAGCAGTTCAGTGTTAATCTCTGGTCTGGGATAGTCAACGGATAACTGATTGGCCCGTTTCAGCTACCAGACCGGTTGAATGGTGAATCATATCTAAATTTTTTGACCTAAGACCTTAATAGCCTTTTAGAAGATGTCGATCTGGAAACGCGCAGGAAAAATTTAAATTTTAGTCACAAATAAAACCAAGTAATAGTGTTTAAATCGTGCAAGGTCGTGCAAGGAAGGTCGTGCAAGGTGCGGATTTTCGAGACTCCATGAATGGTAATTATGGACATTGAAAATTCCATTTCGTCTGAAATACAATTCGTAAGTCCACAGAATAGTTTAAAAAAAGTTAAAAGTTAAAAAAGCCACATTTGGGTTGCCGTTATTGTTCACTATTTAGCAAAATACGAATGTGTCCTATTGTACTAAGTTTTGAGTAGGTATTGTTATTTTTAGAAAAGTGTAAAATAAACTGATTTAAAATAATTTTTACTTGGTTTTATTTATAACTGAAATTTTAATTTGAGACTTTGTGCATTTTCACGCAAAATTTAGGTATGATGTCGTAGAGATAGCTTGATGATATTTATGGGGTAAATAGTTGATAAAACGAAGAAGTTTTTGAAATATATTTGGATGAAAAAAGTTATGTGACATTTTTTTTAAAAACGCCCTGAAAGTAATTGATTTTCTTTCTATTTTTCCTTTCATGTCACATTTTTTTTATTTTAAAGTGCAATGGAATGGATTATGGAGGTGACTGTGTGCAGCTTGGTTAGGTCCAACTTTAAGCTAAACATTAAAAAAAAATCAGACATTTATCTTAATTTTTCACTACAATATGACTAGAATGGGCTCGAAAGTCGGAAATTAGAAAAATATCATAAAAAAATTCATAACTTCTAAACTACGAAAAATCGCGGAACATACATGGGGGTGATTCGGGTACCCCAGGGCCTGCTCTATCTCTGGACCACCGCTTATCACTGTTTCTTGGGACACCCTATATAAATGACAAAAATAAATAATTGCTCTTGTTAAATAGAAATAACGAATGGTTTGGGAGCGTCTTTGCAAACAGCAGACGTTTTTGAGAAAAAATGTTGGAAAATGGTTCCCTAATTTTCAATTTAGGTACACATCTTCACTTGAGATAGAAAAAATTTTCAAGCAATTACATAAAAAGAAAAGTGAAGATTTATGGGGACTATCAGTTCATGTCATGACTGGTGTAATACCTTTATTATCGCCAATTTTGGTAGAGATATTTAATAAATGTGTCGATCAAGGGGTGTTTCCCAATTTAATGAAACACAGTAAAATTATTCCATTATTTAAGTCAGGTTGTATGTTGAATCTAACAAATTATCGCCCGGTGTCAATATTGCCAGCATTGAGTAAAATATTCGAAAAAATAATACTCAATCAAATGCTAGCACATTTTAACATTCACGGGATGTTTCACGGTCAACAGTACGGGTTCACGAGAGGGCGGTCAACAACTCATGCGGGAGCAAGCTTGATCAAGACTGTACTTCAGGCTTGGGAGGGATCTCAGGATGCCATTGGTGTTTTTTGCGATCTTTCCAAGGCTTTTGATTGTGTTAGTCACGAAATTTTAATTTGCAAGCATAAATACTATGGAATTCGTGGTAACGCTCTCGATTTCGTGGTCTCGTATTTGTCTGGCCGGGAGCAAAAAGTGAGTGTCAATGGGGTTTTGTCTGTTGGTTCGAGGTTAAGAATGGGCGTTCCCCAAGGATCAATTTTGGGACCTTTTCTGTTTCTAGTCTACATTAATGATCTCCCATTTATGCTCAGGAACTTATGCGAAATAGTATTGTTTGCTGATGACACTTCATTGCTATTTAAACTGGACAGAAAGAACTTAGATATTACCTGGGTGAACGGGATCCTGGCGGACGTCTCGGAGTGGTCTGCTGTTAATAATTTACTACTGAATGCACAAAAAACCAAATGTATTAAATTTTCCCTTTCTAATGTACCCAGAATCCATGATAAAATAGAATTGGGTGGGAAACAGTTAGAATTAGTTAGGTCTGCCAGTTTTCTTGGTTTAACAGTAGATAGTAAATTGCAATGGGCGGATCATATCGGGGCATTGGCTAGTAAGCTCGGTTCCGCGATAAATGCCATTAGACGCATTAGGCAATTGACGGATGCGGATATACGGCTAGGCTGGTGTACTTCGCATATTTTCATAGCCTAATGTCCTATGGCCTTTTGCTGTGGGGATCAGCGGCGCATATTAACTCGATTTTTATTTTACAAAAAAGAGCGATACGTGCTATTTACAGTATGAATTCACGAGAATCACTAAGAGATCGTTTTAAAGACATTGATGTACTGACCTTGCCGTCCTTATACATCTTTGAAATTATTATGTATACGAGGAAAAATATAGATCGATTTACAAAAAAAGGCGATATTGGTGGTATGGAAACCCGAGGTCGTGATAAATTGGTTGTTCCAAAATTTAAATTACATAAGTCAAATGTTTCATTTTTGGGTAACTGCGTTTGTTTTTATATTAAAGTTCCTCAAGAAGTCACTCAATTAACAGAAAATATATTTAGATTAGTTATAAAACGTACATTGATTAGACAATCATACTATAAAATAAACGATTTCGTTGAAGATAAAACAATAGTCTGGAAATGATTTTCTCTGCACATGCATTTACTGGCTCTCTGAATATTGTATTTGAATAAACCTTTTGTAAAATGACGTTGAAAAAATTATACCTGACTGAGTTTCTTGTCGGTTCTTCTCAGTGTCCAGGTTTTCTTTTCTCTTCTCTTTGAACCGAATTAAAGTAGATTTGACGTTCAAAAATACCTTGTGATTGGGTTTACTTGAATAAATTGATTTGACTTTGACTTTGAAACATGTTCATTGTTTGCAATAAAGTTATTACTTTCTATAATTTTTCTTTGTACCGAAATTATCTCCGCCTTAGTAATAAAAAATAGTATTTGCAACTCTTGCGGTAGTGTCGACACTTGTTGCACAATATGCTATTATGTGACGAATTTCTAAAATTTTTAGTTATTTTCCGAGAAACTCCAAACACCACCAATCACCATGTGTTTCGCTACTCAACGAAGCATCCTCAGTATATTCCAGAGATCAGACTCGGTCAGTTAACCAACACCGAAGTTATGAACTTGGGAGGTGTAAACGGACAAATAAAAAAAAATGGAAATAAGAGATTTGTGAAACCTTCCTAACGTTAAAGTGGACATGATGAGTTTTTTACGGAAAATACTTCGCACTATGTACGAAATATTCAGTGACGTCAAACCACGTGACTTCGCATTACCACGACAACTCGGACCACACGCGCTCTCGTTCTCTTTGGGGTAGTATCGGCGAGCGATTGCAGCTCCTACTCCATTCGGCCGCGACCCCGAAGGCCCAATAAGCGAGGAATAGGCGAGCAGCACTGTAGCCTTATTCTCTGGCAGGTTACAGGACTGATACTTAATATCCATGGTATTACGTTATGTTGTACTCACCGAGCTTCCCATCACAATCGTAGCTTCTCAAATGACAATAGTTAGTGAAATTCCTTGTCTCGCCTGCAGTGTTGCGTCCGCATATTCTGCCATATCTGTAAAAAGTCGACCATGTGGGAATAAGACTTGCTTATCGAGGGTTCTGTACCACCATACAATGTATTTGTCTCATGTATCTCTATAGTGTATCTATACACTAAAATGAAATTGAAGTGTCTGTCTGTGATTGCGAAATAAAGGATTTTGCTTAAGCTTATATGATTTTCTGCATGTAACCAAGATCCAAACAAACGTATTTAAAATTGTTGTCTGTCTGTCTGTCTATCAGACTGTCTGTCTGTTTGTTTGTCCGGGCTAATCTTCGAAATGCCTGAACCGACTTGAGCGAGATTTCACTGGAGGATGGAGAATTTTCCGAAGAATAATCTAAATTATTATTTATCCGGGAAGTTTTTAGAGTTCCCGCGTAAATTGAAAAACTCTAGAACTTAGAGGTAAATCAATAAATATACAAACTAAAATCTATAAGTATAAAAAATGGTTTCCGCGGTTAAGTCTCTTTAAGTCAGACTTCCGCATTAAAGTACGTTCTATAGTGATCCGCCGTTTGGAAGCTGACATCTAAAATGAGCTCCCTTTAGTTGAGTGGCGCCTGTAAAGTGGTAACTTATAGTGCTTTAACCGTTGACCTACATTTAATAACAGAAACAGACGTAGCAGAGACATCTATGCATGACTATTTAAAATAGCAGATTAGATGTAATGTAGATTAGAGATATTTTTGAAAAAGTAATTGAATTAAGTATTTTAGGCTTTTCCGATTCTAACATAAATATTTATAGAAATTGTCTGTGCGTTCGTATATTTATTTTTTGGAGATCTATACATTTATACATTACATCTATACATATAAATAAAATTGAAGCGTCTGTCTGTGACTTCGGAAAAAAGGCTCTTCTAAATCTTATATGATTTTTAGCACGTAATCAAGACCCAAACATGTGTTTAAAAAAATGTCTGTTTGTTTATCCGGGTTGATCTTCTAATCCACCGAACCGATTTCGACGAAACTTTCAAGGAAAAGTAGAGGATTTTTCAAAGAAAAATTTAGGTTAGGTTAATATCCGAGAAATATTCAGCATTTATAAATTTTCTCTTCGTTCTGGTGTTTTCCCTTTCCGTGAAGTGGAAAATTCCCAATATTGTTCCGATACCAAAAAGTGGTGATGCTAATGATGTGAAGAATTACCGACCAATCTCACTTTTGTGCATTTTTGCTAAGATCTTTGAATCATTATTTTGTCCTGTACTTGTACGTCATCTTAAGAGTTTAACTG
This sequence comes from Zeuzera pyrina, assembly GCA_907165235.1. Taxonomy (NCBI): domain Eukaryota; kingdom Metazoa; phylum Arthropoda; class Insecta; order Lepidoptera; family Cossidae; genus Zeuzera; species Zeuzera pyrina. Next base: position 21,339,788 of record OU015636.1, read on the forward strand.
TACCTCAGCAACATGATTTTCGTCCAAATATGTCCACACAGTCTAATTTGGCTTGCTACAGCTCCAACCTCTCAGACGCTGTCGATGCTAATGATCAAGTGGACGTTATCTATACAGATATTAGTAAGGCCTTTGACCGGGTTAGTCATACACTGTTATTGCAAACGCTGTCTCATATTGGATGCAGTGAACTATTGATAAAGTGGCTGGCATCCTATTTAGCGGATAGGTATCAGAGAGTGGTGATTTGCGGTCATAAATCTGACAACTTTAGTGCATATTCAGGCGTTCCACAGGGCTCTTACCTAGGCCCTATCTTGTTTTTAATCTTCGTTAATGATCTGGCCTCGCTGATCCATCACTCAAAGTTTTATCTCTTTGCAGATGACTTCAAAATATTTAAAACTATTCGTTAACCTACTGACTCCCGCCTTTTACAGCAAGATCTTGACTCGATTACTAACTGGTCATTTATGAACCAACTGCCACTGAACATAGAAAAATGTATTAAATTTTCCAAAAAAAGATCGCCGCTGCTTACTTCCTATTTTATCAATGGTCATGTGCTAGAAGAGGTTACTCAAATAAGAGATCTCGCCGTTATATTTGACACCAAGCTGTCATTCAATCCGCATATTGATAATATTATCACTAGAGCATTTCGCATGTTGGGCTTTGTTTGGAGGAACTGTAGGGATTTCAAAAACATTATTGCTTTCAAATGTGTACCTATACTATGCGCTTGTTCGTAGTATTCTTGAATATTGTTCCTGCATCTGGAATCCACAATATGAATGTCACGTGTCCAGACTTGAGAGAATACAGAAACGCTTTTTGTTCTTTTTAACTCTGCATCAGAGAAAATTGTCCGAGCTGACCTCCTACAGGGATCGTTTGACATATTATAATATGATCTCTCCGAGACCGTCGTTGGGTAGCCGATCAGGTGTTTTTGTTTAAAATTGTAAGGGGACTCATTGACTGCTCATATTTATTAAATACGGTACCTTTTTCGGTACCTAGATGTAGAGCTAGGATTGCAAATTTTATTCCTTTCGCATGCCGGAATTACAGAACCAATGTCGGTAGTAACTCTGTTGTTTGCAGGTTATGCAGAGAACATAATAAGTTTAACAAAAGTGAGAAATCGGCAGATGTACTGCATTGTTCTTTGCAACAGTTTAAAAAAATTTTAGTATATTATATTATTGTTCGATGAAGTGGGTGTGTTGAGTTTTATGTAGATTTTAAATTATTATTATTAATAGTAAAGACCTTTACATTTTGTTTCTGTAAGTCTAATGTAGGACAATAATATGTCTGTAGCAACATTTAATGCATTTAAGATTTGCCTATTATTGGGTTTACATTTATGTCTATTGTTTCTGTATTATTACTCTATGATTTTTTTTAAAAGTGTAAATGTATTGGCAAGTTTAAATAAATTAAAATAAAAAATAAAAATATGTATAAAAACAATTAACTAACAGTTCACAACGTTTTTGTTTCAACAAATGAGACAAGCGCTCCAGCTTTTGTGTATTTTATGAACATTATGTATTCTAACCAAGATATCAGTTCGACGACCGGTTTTAGATGGAGATACAGATAGAAAACGAGTAAAGTATTTATAGATACGTCATGGAAAGGAAACTAAACGAAAAAGCAAAATTACATTTTCCTTATGTCACCATACCGAGGACGATAAATAGTTTCTTTAATAATAACTATTTTAATATTAGAAATATGTAGGTAACCAGGTATATTTAGTAGAAAAAGTTGTTAATATTAGTATATGTAACAAGAATAAGTTTTTGGCGAAAAGTCAAACAGAATCTTGGAAATTTTTCACTCGACATCCCTATTCTTTCAACAACAAACCACAGAAGTTGCACCAGCAAATACAAGCAGAGTGTTTTTTTCACATACATGCTCGATGATGACTGGTCGCTCTCAGCCCTACATCTGCGTACTTGACAACAACGTGTCTATACAATATAGTGTATATAATCCATACAATAACATTTACTATAGCGATATTTTCATCGTAAATTCACGCGGATGAAGTCGCGGGTTACAGTTAGTTTGTAAAAAAAATAAGTCAGATTTAAAAACAACCTTGCAGTTTAGAGATACGTTCTTCCATGCTCTACAACTGCAAATGTAAGTTTGTTTTAGCACAGAAAGTGTTATGTAATTACGAATTCGTAATTTTTGGATTTTGCCCTTGCTGTAAGACCTTGCTTCTTTATATATTTCATGATTCCAGATCAACGGAATGTACCCTTTAAGTTTTTATTTAGGACTTACAGTACATAAATGGCCGTAACTTTTGAATACATTGGCTTAAAATATTTAATTCTTTGCTTCTCCAAGAGACGATAGAACGCAGTGTTTGTTATGAACAACTTGATACTTCTACCTCGCTATAACCCTTTAAGAATGAACAACGAAGTGATCATATGGAGGTTTCGTTTTTTTCTCTTAAGGTACGGAACCCTAAAAATTAGTTAGTTGCAATTTCGACTAGCACATACCTCTGTGGCAACTGGCTAATTGACGGTATTTACAAAATACCATAGCTAATTTATACACTCAATTTTTGGAGATCATTCATAAGACAACACTTTCGTTGTATTTCCTGTAACAGGTAAGGCTTTACAAAATAATAAGGATAAAAGGACGAACCCTAAAAAATATCTGCTTCTATTCTACTACGAATTTTGAATATTAAAAGGCATTTTCTTATAGTCGAAAGAAAGACCTACTTACTGTAATAAAAAGTTTGTATATGATTGGCTCCGTTAGCCTTGAGCGATGTCTCAAAAATCAGAAAATTTCCATACATCGTGTCATCCCCATATCGAATGTTCTAGGTTTCACCCGGTATGTACTTGTAAGAAAGAATGAACTTACGATTTATAAACCCTGTTGCATCGCAAGCCACACATCTCCTTGGCATCGCCGATGGAGAATTTCCTCGTCGTGAACACCCACTCACCATCTTTCCAGTACGGCACGTAACCTATGTTGGGGCTGTAGTGGCGGCCCTCTTCAGGCTTATACACCACATACTCAGCATCTTCGCTGCTACTGTCTAGAGTTGCAAATAGATTGATTGTGCTGAGGACAAAATTATTAGTCGTTAATTACAAATCGCTTCTCACGCAAATAATACTTTATCATGCTTATAAAAAGGTAAGGTTAGAAATTAAGAATGACTGCACTGGTAGGATATCTCATCTACCTTCTGCCCCAGATTAGATTCTCTTTACATTTTACAACTTTTCTAAATTGGAGTCTAAGTTAAGTCCACCCCCAGTTCGTTTTTTGTGGTGTATACAAGCCTAGTTCTTAGCACAATTAACGTAATGGCTTGAATTATTTTAACGTCTTGTAGACATCATAGGTGTTATATTACCTGTTCTTGAAAAATTAAATTTTAGATCCAATAGTTTCGGAAACAAAGGAGAAATGGTCTAAGCAAGCGCGATTACTAATTTTGACCTATCTTTAATATTAATTTGGATGTTTCAAAATGTTAACTTGCACAAATTAGGAATTCTAATATCGCTGTATTAGAAATACACTGATGTTGATATTGATATCAATACCTAAATACCGCTTTAGCAAATTCAATTGACATGGCCTTAAATTATAACCTACTTAACTCATAAACCTCTATTTATGGGTTACGTATAACTATTATACTAGCGTAAAGGTATTACTACCTTTATGATTAAACCTTTAAGTTTATAAAGCTTATAAGAAAATTGTCTATGACAGGCCCAACGGACGCGTCAATGATTAAACTGAGTAACTCATTTAGTTAGTAGTATGTAATGTTAGTGTTTAGTGTTAAAACAAGGAACTCTTGTAGTTTCGACGAGTCCGTCTGTCTGTCCGCAGTTTAATTCAGAAATTCTTGGTATAAAAAGCTGTAATTTGGCATGATTATACATATTAATAACGCCGACAGAGTTGTGAAATATAATCTTAAAAATAAATCATTTTGGGTACCTCAGAATACGAGTAAAAAAAAATTTACGTGTATAATCGGGGATAATTTTTTTTTACTTGTCTATTCCATTGCATGGGGTGTCGGTGGATAGGTCTTTCAATCATATCAGAGATAGGTAGTGAACGTTTTATCGATCCAGGATTCGTTTACGAAATATCAAGCTTTAAAATTCTCATTTTTCTCATTCTCATTTAAAATTCTCATTTTAAAGCTTTCATAACTAAATCAAACGGATAGCTATCGCAGCTAAGTAGGCTCTGCAATTCGATGTGTCGACCGATTTATGAAATGTAGGTACTTAGATAGGTAACAATTTCGTAAAAATTCCATGTGCTCATAATATCAAAAAGCCCCTTCTAAGTAAGTACATAGTGACGGTCAACTACGGAATCATACATTGCGCGTGGCCCGACACGCACTTAGCCAGTTTTTTAGCCATCTTCCGCCCAAACTCTCACATTTATTGATTGACACGTGATTCTCTTCTCAATGAAGCATCTTCAAGATTTGTCAAACTTACGTATCAGCCCTTCTTTGATTATGAAGCTTATTCCTTGCCTTTGGTATATATGTCACTAGAAAACAAGACATTAATATAAATAAAAATATGATAACAGAGACACACGCACACCAACACATTGTGTACTTGTGTATCATACGTCAGCAACGAAACAGAATTACGCAATGGACCGTAGCGGAAGCGAGACAAAGTGTCGTCGTTATTATATATTATATGAGTCTGTAAGATACCTTATGAGGTTATTGTTGGAACCGCAAGGAAAAGTATAATAGGCCTCCGAATAGGGATGGCGATTCTCTCGAAAAAGAAAAAAGATCGATCTTCGATTCGATTCGAATCGAAGTATGAAAAATCGATTCACAGAAATATCAGTCTAAAAAATCGATCTCTCGAAAATCGATTTTTTCTCGATTTACTATATAAGTTTGTATTTCTCACATATATGAATGTAATTATAGAAAACTGGAAATACGCTAAAATAATCAATCTAATCATTTTCAATGAATTAAACAATTACAACTGTATTTAAATGTTACATGTATAAGAACCTCTACTTAAGATAAAAAAAAATTTATAACATTTAAGTTAAAAAATTGTAAAATTCACAGTTCCCACATTCAACTCATTCTAAACAGTTTATATTTCTTATCATAAAATAAAATAATCGAATCTCGATTTTCAAGGGTAAAGTATCGATTCACGGAATCGGTTCACTACAAAATATCGATTAAAAATCAATTTATTTTGTCGAAATATTGATTCTTCGATTAATCAATCGCAGATCGCCATCCCTACCTCCGAATACGATAATTAATTATAGAAATTTTAATTTTAGTTTCATTTTGTTTATATTGAAGGCTCAAATACACATTTTATGTCATTAAATAGTTTTTAATGTAGGTAACTGTTTATGGAACGAGCCGAGCGAAGCGAGTATGTGAGTGTATAATGTCTAATTATGTAAAGTTGCACACAAAACTTTATCTACAGCCATGACATGAATTATGTAGTATACCAAAGAAAACATAATTATTTATTCGTTGTACATTTTGAATAGTACAATAATTAAAACTGTGCATGAGTGCATATTTCTTTAGTTATTTGTTAATTATTTAACGTCATACATACATATCTTCACGCTGTATCCCTAACGGGGTAGTCAAATGACGCAGCGCCAAGCGTCGCGGTCCTTACATACTTCTTTCGCTTCCTCAAATCTCATCATTCTCCTCATACATTTTCACCTAGGTATGCGAGTGCTTTTGACATTTCCGTCGGCCAATACTCCGGCTATTTGATCTTCATAAGTCAGCCTTGGTCTTTCTTGACTTTTTTTACCAGTCGCTTTGGCTCTGTAGATTTTCTTCATCAGTCTTTCATCACTCATTCTTTCTATGTGCCCGAACCATCTAAGCATTCCTTTCTTCATTTTTACAATAACACTCCCTTGCAACCCTGTCATACTGCGTATCTCTTCATTGTTTATCCTCTCCGCAAGCGTGACACCGCACATATTTCTGAGAGACCGCATCTCCAAAGAATTTATCATACTTTCACTCAATTTCAGACATATCCAGGCCTCACTACCGTACAACAAAGTTGGCACCAACACTGCATTGTGGATGGCCATTTTAGCAGTGTTAGATATATTCACACTACCCACTAATGCGAACAGAGCACCGTTCACTTTATTGCCAGCTGCTACACGTCTCTTCACATCCAACTCACATCTTCCATCTCTCGAAAACGCACTCCCCAGATACAAAATTTCATTCACTTGTTCTAGACATTTTCCATTTACACAAATCACACATTTCATTTGTACCGCTTCTCTTTCAGAACCTTAGTTTTGTTCACATTCATATTCAATCCTTTCACTTCACAATCTTCTTTCATGCACGTAACTACTGTCTGCAACTCCCCTTCTGATGGTGCTATAATCACAGCATCGTCAGCGTACAAAAGACAGTTTACCACTGTACAATTACATATCATACCACTCATACTACCTTTCAATGTCTGGAGGTAACTGTCCAATTACAACATGAATAGCCAAGCAGACATCACGCAGCCCTGTCTGACGCCTTAACAGACTTTCAACCAAGGCGACAAGTCACCATCTATCCTTACACAGGCTCTGTGGCCTCGATATAATGACCCACAGCCTGCAGTAAGGCATATTCAGGCAGAGTACTCCACAATTTGTTTTGCACTACTTCTTAATGCTTTTTCAATAGCCACGAAAGCACCGAAAACTTTGAGACCTATGGCCAGAAACTTGCCCACGATACCGCGGAGCGATCCGATACCGATCCTAAAACCACCTTGTGTCTCCCACAGATATCTTTCAGAAATGCCTTTCATACGTTTAGTCAATTCCTTGGTATAACTTTACTTCTAAGCTGACCAAACTGATGGCCTTATAGCACGTGCAGTCTAAATGGAAACCTTTCCCTTTATAGAGGGTTAGTATGACTGCCGTGCACCAGGCCTTCGGAACCTCTCCCTTCTGCCAGCAAAGATTACATAATTTATAGAATGAAAGACCCTAGGACCACCATACTTGATCATTTTGATCACATTGATGTAGCATCGATATTAAAAAAAAAACATTATGAAATTGTTTTGAGTTGTATTTTGAAATTTGTATAACGTTGTAACACTGGTATAGATAAAATCATAGTTAATATGACAGTGGTACAGATGAGATAAACAGTTATGACCCTGTATGACCCTATATGACCTAATGCAGGTCATAAACGGTTTCTGAATACGTATAGAGGATTTACAGCATCGGTGTAGATCACAGATAAATATACTTACGAATAAAAATTAAAACCGTTGTACATTTTACGAATTTCACGTGCATTATTTATTAATTAATTTTTTTTATCTCTGAACAACGTTCAGGAAAATATATGTTCTTTACATTGTTTTTACTCTTTACATAAAACACGAACGGGCACAGTTAATACAGAATCTCAGTTATATTTAATTGGAAATGTATTGTGATTTCACGCTCATGAAGGCTTGCTCACGTTCACGTGTCTTCCACAACGATTAATAAAAAAGAATAAGAAAAATTTTATTGCAGATTTTAAAAAATTGCGACCGTAAAGATATGAAGAAAGTTGGAGTGCCGCTTCGTGACGGCTTATACTGATAACATACTGATAACATTTCCATGATCTCATTGCACGACTTTGATGATATGTAAATATCGGAAATATCAATGCCCGCGTCGTTGTAACGAGATTGCAATAATATCACACAGATGGCTAGTATAAATAGTTTGTAAATTTATAGTTAATAGGCCATGAGATGTGAACGACAGCGCTATGGCCTTAACACAAATTAACAAATAATTACTGACAGATTAACAATGACTTTTGAGCTATGATATTTGTAGGAATTGTGAGCTTTGAGTTGTTTCTGCTTAAGTGCTCTATGGAACGTATACCAAGGGAAAAATGTAGGAATAGAAAAAAAGCGTTCGTTTCATATTTATGGTCGAATTTCACCACCGGGCGATCACTAGTATATATGTATGTTATGTCATAATCCCTAACCCTTCTCCACGGACGTCCTATGTCTGTAGACTTGTATTGGTCCACCCACAGAGTATGGACTCATCACGCAAGCGATTCGTGTCATTACAGAGCGTAGATAGAGAAACCTGTAAACTACACCATATATTCCATCTCATTCACACAAGAAAGACTACCTTATCTGCAAGTTGCAAACAGACATTTATTACATATTACATGCATATCCTCACGCTGTATCCCTAACGGCCTAGTCAAAGAGGATGGAAAGCCAAGCGTCGCGGTCTTAAGTCAAAGTTAACACCTTTAACTCAGTTAACTATCTAGTTTAACATCTCAACGTCTAAGTTAATTATTAAAAATTACAAGGCACATTGATTTTATTCATTGCCTCTTTTAATCATTTTCCATTTAAAATTCTCTGTGATATAGAATTATATAATTAAATTAAACAACCCTTTTAGGGATGAATTATTTATTTTTTGACAGTCTACTTACAGCAGTAAATGGATTATAAAATCTTGTACGATCTTACAGCAGTCTTCATTTACATATTTTAGTAAAATAATGGTGTTTAAGCTTAAGGGTCAAATGGTATTACAAATGGTGCTCCGAGATGCCGAAATCCAAACCAAAGTAAACATGTATATTTATGCAGCCACCTAAATGAATCAGTTGAAAAAACATGGCTTTTATACCTCCATCAACGTAAGTTCAGAAGGAATTATGTCATTTAGAGTAAAAGTTAAGTTTGTACAACCCTCTGGTGTCAGGTCAACTTCTGTGGACTAGGAATGTCGTTTTTACAGTAACGATAAAACGTCCTTTCCACTGCAGTTATGTATTAATTTACGATAACACAAAGCCCAATGTCTTTACCAAACAAAACACGATGACACTATGATATACAAAAACGAAACATCTGTTTTGCAGCATCTAGGCATACTAATACTAAAATATCTTATTTATTGTACCTAATTCTACAAACTATTATTGACACATACTACTCTGTCAAGAAAGTACCGGGAAAAGATCAATAATACACGAAATGTTAGTTATTCATCCAAATTTATTTTATCATCTTCAAAGTATGCTCCTTCAGAAACGATACACTTACGCCAACGAATAATCCAATCATCAAAACATTTTTTAAACACTTTTCCGGAATTGAGTTCAGTGCTCGCCGCGAATTCTCCTTTATGTCTTCTACCGAATGAAAACGGGTGCCACGAAGTGGTAATTTGAGTTTAGGAAAAAGAAAGAAGTCGTCTGGAGCCATATCTAGTGAATAAAGTGGTTGCTCGATGGTATTTGTTGAGTTTTTGGTCAAACATTCGTTCACAATGATGGCATTGTGCGAAGGCGCATTATCGTGGTGCAAAATCCAAGAATTTTCTTTCTACAAATCTGGGCTTTTTCGTCAAATTTGCTCTCTTAAACGCCACATAACGCCCCAATAATAATTCTTTATTTACCGTTTGACCTTCCGGCAAGAATTCCGAGTGCACAACACCGCGATAGTTAAAGAAAACAATCAACATGACTATGACTTTTGATCGACTTTGGCGTGGTTTTTTTCGGTTTCGGTTCAGTTGGAAGGCGCCACTCCGAAGCTTGTTGACTAGTTTGCATGTCAAACTCGTAAACCCACGTCTCATCACCAGTAACAATGCGTTTCATGAATGTTGGGTCGGAATTGACTCGTTCTAGCATGTCCTCAGCGACTCTTATGCGATTGCGTTTTTGGAGAAAATTCAAGTCTTTTAGGACTAGCCGAGCGGCAACAACATTATACCCAAGTGATTATTTAAAATGGTACGGATCGACTTGTGAGACAGAAAGTTCGGCGGCTATCTCTCTCAAACATGAATGAAGATTTTCAGTCACTATTTCCTTCACTTTGCGATGTTAACTTCAGTTGTCTTCAACATTTTCAGTGACTCCGAACACGAAATTCCATTGACGATGCAAAATTTAAGACAAACTCTTGGTTCGATGTTTTAGTCCATTATGAAATTCGCAATACACACTAGAATGATGTAACTAAAAACAGCACTGTATTTAATCTAAATAACAGATGCAACTCAAACTCCGCGCCAAAATGGAAAACAGTTGTGCCAATCTAACAACAACAAAAAAAACAAAAAATTGAATTTGGAACCATAAATAAATCATCCATTCCCGATACTTTCTTAAATTTAATCTTAAATCTTTCTTTCTTAATAAAAATAAATAAAATAAATAAAAAAAAAAACCGTGTAGGTATTGGTTTTTATCATTTTTAGATAAAATTTGATAAAGTGTGGGCGATAAAACAAGGAGTAACGGAACACAAAGAAAAGCATTTTTAAGATTTCTGTCTGTCTATCTATCGATAAAAACGAATGTAGTTACCCAAAAATGAAACATTTGACTTATGTAATTTAAATTTTGGAATAACCAATTTATCAATTTATCACGACCTCGGGTTTCCATACCACCAATATAGCCTTGCGGTAATAACGGAACCCTTGTTTCGCCATATTCGTCTGTCCGTCCATTTGTGTCTCTGTTTGTTCCGTTGATGATTTATTCTATTCCATCATCTTTACAGTCTTCATAGCAAGTTCTTTGCTATGAAGACGTAAATTGTTAACTTAAAACCACAAATGAGAACCAAAAAATGAATTAATCGGTTTGTATTTCCAATGGAATTTCTTTTTTTTATTTAACTTATACTTTTCTAATTAATACGTACCTGACACGCTCTGAGCCGATACTTTCAACCTATTCGTAAATTTTCTTTAAATGCATAGTAGAAATTCTATTTTTTTAAATAATTATTCCTATTTAGTCTATAATGTTTACCACTGGGTACCAAAAATCAAAATGGACGGAGTTTTCCTTACCATGTCCTTTCGTTCATTCGTTCGTTGACTGAGCTTCTAGACTTTTACTAACGAAATGGAAACTAGGGAAAGGTCACACTGTACAAAAATACATAATTAAACATGACATTTTTATTTTTGTGAATACTAGTAGTCAAAATACTTAAGGTTTTCATGGCCGACTTAGGAGCTGACACGAATTACACTGATAATGTGAAATTGCCATACTTACTATAGCTAACTGCTTTACTCATAGTTACTCTCAATGAGATAGAAAAAGACACGAACATTCGTTTGTCAGGTGATGATAACAGCGGCAAGTTATTATGGCTCCATTCGTTATTTATAAGATCAATGTCCACCCAACCCCCTGTGATCATATTTTACATCTACGTCCATGAAACAAATGGCAGCAATCCATTGTGATACTATTAAGTTAAAATTAATTAACAAACAAAGCCTATAGTAATTAAAGCCACCGTCTAGATATTTGTTTTCACTTTAATTGTATAATCAACGAGCCAATAATAAGCAGGCTATTATTTATTACTTAATTGATAAAGGAACATGCCGTTGGACGTACTCAGGCTTTGATTATGGGGGTAACAAAATTTCAATATTATTTATTTTATTTATTTACAAAAACAAAAACAATTATAATGTCGGGGAGTCTTTGGCACAATCTATTCCGAATTGGGTTTATAGTGGAACTGATGGCAGTTTCGTATCGTATCTATTGTAGAGTGGCAATATTCACTCACTGAATGCCATCGTTAGTAAGCGAGGATAACTTGCATAATGACTTTTTGGCGGGAACGGGAGAAGTAAGGTTGTCATTTTATTTAGATTTTCTACTTTTTACATTTTTGGGAGTTTTAAAGTACAAAAGTGATAGTATATTCTGTTTTAAAGTTCTATGTAAGTGAAAAGAATGGAGTAGCTCTAAATAAACATGCGTAGCTGAAGTTTTCGCGATCTTCCAAGAACTCTTGTAAAACTTCAGTAAAGTCTATTATCACTTTACTGGAGAAGTTTTAACGTTTTAGATAACGACTCTACACTATTACAATACGTGACATTGGCAAATGCGCTAATCTCTGCGCCATGCCATGAAGAAACAAAAAAAAACTTTGCATAATTCCTTGCGCCAACTCAGTAACTCAGGCGCATCTCACTTTGAGCTAACACAAAATTTGGCCATGGCTAATCAAAACGTTACATGCCGAGTGAGTCGCAAAGCGCGCCTCTCACATCCCGCATCCGCAGGCTTTTAGCGCAGGTAGCGTAGTATACACTGAAGTGTGTTATGCACCAGCACATTTAGAATAAGTGTGTCGACATATCCGGCACATTGAAAAGAGTTGTCACAATTGTGCGGCGTTGTGCAGTGTCACCCATGTCTATTCTTTAGTATATAACCTAAGCAACATACATGAATACTCTTCTACTCTCAATTCACTAGACGGAGAAACCTAACCAGTAATTCTAAAAATTATTTCTAAAATATCTTCAATTAGCGGATAAGCTCCACTACGATTTTATAACAGTTGGGATAAAATGTATTAAACAAGTTTATAAATAAATTTGGAGAAACGACCCCCCCTAGACGACGTCTCCCTTCTCTCCCCTCCGACACGCTCATGAATATGCCCACCCACTAAAACTTTAAATCAGTTCGATATTCAAAAGCTTCGCTGAGTCAAAATACTGCGAGTAATCAAATTATTCGCAGAACTTAATATCACCAAACGGATCTATACGTGCCCTTGAAACTTGCGTAGGTATATCTATCAAAACGTACATGCCGTCAACAGATTAAACAAAGGATAAATTAACTGTTGTAAACAAACAACAATCGGTTATGTCAACATTAAATATTGCTCCGCGGAATCGAGTGAGCCTCGAACTTTAGCCATATTTATTAGGAATATTATATTGTCATACGATTGTAAAATTGAACGCTCAGTGGCAGCCCTAGCAAATTTTTAGATGGAACGAGATCTCGTTGTTGCCTATGTTAAGATGTTAAAACTATAAATTTTTAAGTTGCAACTGAAATAATTAGTAATAATAAAATTGGACAGTTACTGAAGTCGCTGACAAGCCTACTAAATTAATAGACTTTCTGTTGTTGCACATCGATTTGGCACCGACTTCAATAACTGTCAAAATTATGTAGGTATTTGTATCGTATCGTAACTCAAGTACAAAAATAACTTTATAAAGTTAGTTAAGTTTTAATTAGTAAAGAACAGTTATTTCGTACTTTTCAGTAATTTTTTTTTAAGTCGGTTTAATTTTTTATATTATTTTTTGTTTCCGCCTTTTGACTGACCTTGGCTTAAATATATATCTAGGGTAGGTAATTAACGTCTTTCTAATTCTGCAGCGCAATAACATACAAGAGAATCATCAATATAATTAAAGGTTATAAGCAGTTAGGGTTATTTGGTGTTATTTAGTGTATCTTCATCGGTGAAATTTAAATGGGACCACCTCAAAAGTATTCTTTTTCAAACAAAAAAGTATTTTCGAAATTGGTTCTCAATTGACGAAGTTATCGGTGAACATACATAAAAAAAACAAAGAAACAGACGAACATAGAACCTCCTCCTTTGTTGAAGTCGGTTAAAAATAGATAGAAATGAGTAAAATTATGCATATTATTAACTTTAAATTGTATATATTTTAAATCAGTAATTACACAAAGTATTAACTTTGTATAAATATGGTATAATTGTTCGAAAATAAAAAGATAATTGTTTGAATTAGTAATTTAGTTACTCACTTAATATAACCTCATTATTATCACCAGCATTTAATTTTTACTGGAATGATATTAATTGCAACTTAATGCAAAGCTGGGCATATCGCGAGGAGGACGACTCAGTTACCCCAAGACGCCATTGTCACCGGCTTCCTCAGCGACACTAAGTTTGATTGATGGGGGCGTGTACGGCGATCCCAATGATGACCCGCCCCCACATTTTTATGATTTATAATTTTAGGGCCAAGTAGGTTTTATGCTATGTAAGTACCTGATTTATAGGTTTCGCGACTGTCTACGGCAGTATCTTTTGTGCACAGAGCGGAAGGAATTAATTCGAGCATCAGAGGGCATATTTTTGGAGGAGAGCAATATTAATTTCACCGAAATGTGAGATATATGTTATATAATATTATCATCGTCTACAAACCAAACGTCTCGATCCATATAATAGAGTAACAATATATCAAATTACTAATCAACCAATCATACAACCGCTTTGATCAAATAAGGTATGTGTATCGTTAAATACGAGTAATATGTCGTCATAAATAAGGATGTGTTTTAAAAGACTTAATAGTTGTTAAAACAATGTAAAAAATGCTATATATCGCGATAAAAAATTTAATTGCTCAAAATAATTATAGCTCATACAAAATACTCGAACAAGTACGTGTCAGTCCATGCACAGAGAAAGGCCAGTAACCAGTAGTCGGCGCAAATGTTCACTTTCTTAGTTCACTTACGTTTTCTTGGTAACACAGGCCCTGGGGTGAGACTGGTTTACAACAAGGGGCTCCGCGATCTCCCTCGGTACGCACTGAAGCCATGACATAAAATATTTAAAAGCGATTAATGAATAAAATTTAGATCTAATATTTGAATTTAAGTTTAACAAAATGCTGTCATGCAAATTATGTAAACAAGGCAATTAATAGAGAAAATCAAGTTGTGATTCATTTATATAAACGAGGTCCTTAGTATTAGAAAGGTTTCATATACATTTATGTGTGTACACATGGTTATATAGGTATATGATGGCTATAAAAATTCTTCCAGCTGCCTCATTCTTTCATGTTGTGCTAATTAGTTGACCGAATCCGATCTCTGTGAATTCCAGAGGATGCTTCTTTGAGAGGCGAAACACGTATCGATCAACGAGTTTGAGATTTTAGGCGATCAGTATTCAGCCATTCTCAAGAACGATCTTTCATACATGCGGTAAGCGATTGAAATGGTGTATCCGGGGAGTGCATTTTCTAGGGATGAAACATGTGAGTTGGCTATGGAGAGACGGGGTAGCAGCTGGCAAAATAGAGTAAACGGTGCTCTGGCCACATTAGTGCGCACTGAGAATATATCTAACACAGCCAAAATAGCCAAACACAATGCGGTGTTGATGCCAACTATATTGTAGTGGTAGTGGTGAGGTCTAGAACTGCCCGAAATCAAGTGAAAGAAAGATAAATGCAGTATTTATTTATTTATTTTTATTTCGCTTGAAATATGGTACAAAATAAGCTTGTATTGTTTACATATTTGGCTCTCATATTTCACCAGAAACTGGTATACAAAATATTAATACAATTTACATTCCTATTAATTATTACATTTACATTATTATTTCTAATATTATTATTTACATTATTTGGTTTATTAGATTCGGTAGGATATGAAAAGCTAATAAGTAATCTTTTGTATATAATCTAATGTCAATTAATTGATATCTTAAGTATTTATAGAATTTAGAATTAAGTCAATTATAAATGTCAAAGCTATATATGTGGTTTCACAACAGCAATGATTATCAGTCCATTTGAATGATTCATTTTAGAAATTCATAGATTGAATAAAAACATTCATTTTCTAGCCACACTTTTACCTCTCTACGGAATGATTTGATTTCTCAATCTTTAAATTTCTGTGGTAAGGCGTTGAATGCGCGTACACACATCGTAGAGTAGATATGCGAGCTCTTAGAAATATGTGCGGTGTCACTTATACGGACAGAATAAGCAATGAAGAGATACGCAGTATGATAGGGTTGCACGACAGTGTTATTGTGAAATTAAGAAAGGAATAGTTAGATGGTTCAAGCACATAGAAAGAATGAGTGATGAAAGACTGACGTAGAAAGTCTCCAGAGCGAAAGCAAGTGGCGAAAGAAGCCAAGGAAGACCAAGGCTCACTGACGAAGATCAAATGGCTAGCGTGCTAGATGACAGAAAACTCAACAGCACTCGCATACCTCGGCAAAAATGTGTGAGGAGAATGAGATTTGAGAAAGCGAAAGAAATATGTAAGTACCGCGACGCTTGGCGCTCCGTCTTCTGACTACCTCGTTGGGGATACAGCGTGATGATATATATGTATGTAGTATGTAAGTATTTTGGCTTGTAGCTAAAAGAAGATTGGCAATTAGAACCACTGACATGTATAAATTACCACTGGACAGACTTTACGAAGCAAATGACAGCTAATTTAGTGTGCCAATCTGAAGCGCCACTTGCGAAATGCAAAGTTCTCAAGAACTAATTTTGATATGGCTTCAAACTAATTTTGACGTATACTGCACATGGCTATTTTAGTTCCATGTACTCTGGTATATGTGCACCATATGTCGACAGCGCCAAAATGGCGTAAATGAAATAGGCACAAATATAACTTTACAAACGCCAGTCCAATGTGGTAGTGGTAATATATACATGTCAGTGATTAGAATGAAGAAAGAAGATAAAGATTAGAGTGTCATAAAGAAGATTGCACACAAATGTTAATTTGTCGATTAAGCCCTCTTTTGTTCCGTCGGTAAAAACTGTTCTCAACGCAGACTTCTTATAAATAGGAAGTCTGTGGTTCTCAACTGAATTTGATGCACAGCGATAAGAGAAACGGACCGAAGAACGAAAACTTGAAAATGTGCTTTTTTAATAAAAATATACCAATGCTCAGTTAACAATTTTAGATTGATTAAAAATTAATTAGTAAAACACTTTTTTGTATTGCCATCGTTTTATTCATATTTACTTAAACTCAGTTTCCATTTCAAACCATTTAAAGATACGTGTTTCACTTCTCAACGAAACATCCTCAGCAGCAACTGCGGTGGACCCTTTCTTGAGTAGCAAAACACGTATCGATTAAAGACTTCAAAATTGTGATGGAACTTATCACAGCTAAAATCTTCGATGTGCCTACAAATGCAGCGTTGTTATAGTTTTATAATAACATAGACTGTAAAATTGAAGGCGGAATAACCTTAAGCTCGCGCAAGTGCATAACCCCGATATGGACCTTGGGTCTGATATGAAATCTTACAACGTTCAATGAAGCAACTTTATTACTCTCCAATAAAACACACGGCTGTAGCTACGGCTCGGCGCTCGGCTCGCTCAGCGATATCAATTCCAGATATTAAACCAACTTGAATAAAAGTTTTATTTCCCGAGAGTGAGGTGAGGCGTTCTTATGACGATATCTCTGTTTATAGTGCTCGCGTAATAGAATTTTTAAACTGCGATAGATCATACGAAATTGCTATGCATGGATACAGCTGGCTGTTTATTGTCTAGTCAACATAAATATAACGAATTCCACTTGTAACTACGCGAAAAACTTAGTGCCATTGAATTTGTAACGACACTGTAATAATCAAGAAAAAATTAGAAGCAATATGTAGTTAATGTTTTTAAACTTTCACAACTTGTACACATCTTACAATATTTACTAACGGGTCTATGTCGCGTTTATACTTTAAGGTTGTCCGTAGAGTCTGCCCGTGACTACAATCAGTGCAATCCGGTCGAAACGTTGGGATAAAATAGGTAATTAGCCTTATAATATGTAGTTTCTGTACAATATGGAAAATAACAACTTTTTTCAGTTTTAAAATTGGAAAAATGTAGGGGAGACCGGGGCCAAAAGTTACAATTTTCATTCGGCGCTATGTTTCTGGAATATCTATAGACTAATAGAGACAAATAATAATAGTTAAAAAAAATAATTATTTGGGTATAAATTCCTTCTACATTTGGATGTCAGTGACGAATAGAAAAGCTCTAATTTTCATGCAAATCTATGAGGAAAAACTGGTACAATTGACCACTACTCGTGGTCAATTGTACCACGAAATGAAAACAAATAATACTCTAATAATATTCATCTTTGTTATTATTTTTTTATTGTAGGTATTATATTTCTACATACCATACCAACTTACATTTTAGTAACTTAATATAGAAATCATTAAGTATAAGACAAACTTAGTCTGTTTTACAACTGTGAAAAACTAATCGTCTATTTAAAGTTGCAATTGTATCGGGAAATTGAACTATAAACAAAACTATAGCAGTACGTGGTTTAAGTACATTAACTAAAAAAGAAGAGAAATAAAAAAAGACTTTGTATGAAAAGTAAGGCGCTATTGACCCTATGGTACAACTGACCCCTAAATTCATATTTGTGCTTACATGAAGCAGCATTCAACATTATGGCACAATTTTACAATTCATAATTTTACATCACATGTTGGTATGTTAAGTTCGACGAATTTTCCGAAAAGCGAAAAACTTGATTTTACCGGTGTTACAAACAAGAAACTCAAAAAACCCTTGTATAGATATCGATAGTCAGTTATTCGAAAATACGCGCTTAATTAAAAATCGCGTGCGTACATGCGTACTACACATCAAGTACGCATCATTGAATGGTTGATTCGTTGAATTTTTTTAATGGTGCCAATTACATTGTGCACCTAAAATAATTGCCACATTAAAAAAACAAATAAAAATCGAAAATGACACAAGTAAAACCGGATATACATAATAGTAAGCTCGGGGTCATTAGTAACCGAGGGTCAACTGTAACGCTACAATCGTAGCCGTAAATTTTGTCACTATTGCTCCCAAGCGGCCAGTTTGAAATAATTACTAAAATAAAAACTCGGCCTAGCTGACTTCATAACGTGCCTGCCACACCTACCGCCGCCAAGTCGTGGGGGAAGTGACGTGGAGCTAGTCTATGTAAGCCGATAGGATCTTTACGGTGATCGATCCTATTACAGTGGCGAACGAGGCGCTGTTGAACACCATCACACACGATGCGACACCCCACTGGGAGCGTCAACGTTCCGCGCGTCAATAATAGGCCCCTTTGTAAGCTCAGTTCGTTTGCATAACACAACCCGTTAGTTCCACATATGAGCGCGAGCCTTCCTTCAGCGCTGCATTACACGATAGGCACACACCTTTTCGAACCTTCAGCCGATCTAATCAGCGGCCGGTCATAACTACTTTTAGACGACCCCCACCCGTGTAGGTTCTCAACGGCACGCAGACGCAAGTGTACCGTGGCAAAGTCCAAAAGGAGGAGTGTTCTTTCATAAAATATCCAAGAACACTATTTAAATTTATGAAATCTAATATAAAATTACACAGGTACCTATACATTATAACACTTAAAAACCAATTATCCTAGGATCCTAAGTTAGATAAATATTATTTGCAAATAGACGAATTTTTGCTATTGCAAATAATACGGTTTACGGTGGCTACGTATCATTGATACAGTTGACAAGGCAGCAACTACGTCCCTGCAATGAACACCTCTTGTAAATTAACTGTGATCTACGAATAAACCAAATACCTACATAATAACAACATACGTACATCCAGGAAGTAAATAGGGGATGACGTAATTTATACAACTTAATACCCGCTGGTTTAGTTGGGACATGCCCAACTCGTTCCAAATGGTAAAACAAATACGTAGGTAATTTAGTAAAAAGGCGCACACGAAAGGTGGGATCGTCCCGGATTAGGGCCTTTGGAGCGTAAGGCGCATCGACAGGGGATTCCACACGGCTTGTGCTCGGTTCAGCTTCCGTGATACAACTTACAGCTCTATTCCTTTGTGTAATCACCATAGACAATAAAATCAATACAAATTAGCGCCTCGAACTGCCAAATTCACACATTCGCATCCTCACGCTGAATCCCTAATGGGGTAGTCAGAGATGACGGAGTGTTAAGCGTTGCGGTCTTTACACACTTCTATCGCCTCCTCAAATCTTATTTGCCATCAACTCAATTTGTCAAATTTGCTATTTAAAAATGTGACTAATCGTGAAATGGTCATTATTAGAGTTGCAAGTGCAACAAATAGTACATTCGCAAAAAACCGAATAGTACAATTTGATAGAAACGTTTGGCCGTATTTATCGTGAATTTGTCTAGTCGCGGTGATCGAAATCCCGTCCTTTCATTGGAAGGAAACTGCTTTGTTTTGATTGAGTATTGACGCGAGCTTGCCGGAGGTAGTACTAGTTGTACTGGCCAGCGACCCTATATGGAACGGTCGTATTAGATTTCATTACTTAAAAATTCGAAAAACATAAATGCAGAGTTGTGTGATAAATAAGTACACTAATAATTATGACCTTATAACTTACATGTATAATATAATTGTAATAATAATAGTATGATTACATACATACATATCTTCATGCCGTATCTCTAACGTCAGAGGACTGAGCGCGTGCGTGCACCGCGTACATTCAACACTCAACGGACACCTCCTCACTTCTCTAACACAGTTACTCCAGCCTCGCACAAACTGTGCTAGCACGTTTGCAAAAAGAGGCCCTCGCACGATACTCATTTTAAAGTGCGTGCTGCTCAACTCTACGCTGATCACGTACGCCCCTGTCCGCTGGCGTTCACTTTCCCCGCACACCGCACCCGCGATACTACGACGATGTGTAGAAATATACAAGGTTATAGTGGACTTCTTGGCGGGAACGGGAGAAGTTTGGTTGTTATTTTATTTAGATTTTCTATTTTTTACATTTTTGAGAGTTAAAGTACAAAAATGATAGTATATTGTGCTTTAATCTGTGTAAGTGAAAAGAATGGAGTAGGTCTAAATAAACATGTGTAGCTGAAGTTATCGCGCTTTTCCAAGAAGTCCTATAAAACTTCAGTAAAGTGTAGCTGTGTACTATCACTTTACTGAAGGAGTTTTACCTTGGTTTTACCATAATACAATGTGACATTGGTAAATGCGCTAATCTGTGCACCATACCATTAAGAAAGAAATAATAAGGTTATTGTGAAAGGGGGTGTAATCCGCCGGGGTTTCAACGTGTCAATGTTGACTGCTATATTGCAGATATAATAGTTATTTCATTAATATTGTGAAATTTGTCAATAAAGAATGTCAATAAAAAAAAATAACTATGTATACGAAATACGTTTATTTTTTTGTCCGAACAAAAAATGTAATAGAAAAAAATGCACAATCCTATTACGCCCTACATTCCAAATGTTTGCTAGCGACGGAAAAACGCTAATATTAGGGTTGCCTCGTCTTTTTTTTTTAATTTGAGAACTATCGATTTTTGGCTAAGCTGTAGAACGCAAATTTTCCGTTGTCATGAGTACTTTAATACTTATCCGCATTTACACATCCTTTCGAAATAACCTTGTATATATATTTAAACTTTTAAACATTCGCGTTGCATTATACAGTTTGCTTGAGACCACGGGCGATGCAACTCGGTCCGTCAATTTCCCGTTTTAGATATTTTAGTATATATGTATATATTATTTCTTCTGTTCTTTATTTTTGCACTAGATAATAATTTGTTTATTCTTGTTTTAGAATCCTTTCTTACATTTCTGAAACACACCATGTCTCAGAAATAAATAAAGATTTAATTTTACAAGTGTTTCATTATACAGTATGCTTAAATAAATAAAATAAAAAAGTATGTAAAATATAAAAATAAAACACTAATTTATTTCAAATATAATTGTGCTTTATACTTCGAAACCACTTATTATTCTAATACCTTAACTTAAATTGTTTTTTAATGATATTAAATGAAAACAATTTTATTTAATATGGCATATGCTTGCCTATGACAACACAAAAATATAAGTAAAGAAGTGTGTTAGGGAGGGTAAATGTGAACGAGTGTGTGAGAGTGAAGGTATGTGTGTGTATGAGTATATGGTGAGTGCGTGACAGTGAAGGTAGATATGAATGAGTGTATGTGTGAGTGTATGTATGTGTAGTGTGAGGGAGTGTGTGTAAATGAGTGTGTGCAAAAGTGAAGGTGTGTGTTAGCGAATGTACGTGAGAATGAACGTACGTGTGTGAGCGAGTGTGTATGTGAGCGAGTGTGTTTGCGAGTCGAGGTGTGGTGAGGTCTGGGTGTGTCGCGCCGGGGCGGCGGGGCGGCCGGGGCGGCCTCAGCGGCGCGCGTTGGAGACGCGCTGCACCGACGACATGCCGTCCACGAACCGCGTGCGGAAGAGCACGTTGGCGTTGTTGAACATGCCGTCCTTCAACGACACTATTATAAACTGGAACAAGACCCGCTCCATTAATATCGGCACAGAGCGACGGCAATAATCACCGTTATACGTTAATATTGGATCAAAACGACTTACACTAACGCGCAGAGGGTTCAAAAATTTGTAAAATTATTTTCTACCTAGAACCTAGGATCTTGAGTAAGTACTATCTTAAAAAGGTTAATGTTGTATATGTATAACATGTTATTATAAATTATTATTATTTCACTGCATTAGTTTTTAGATTTGTAAAAGAGGTCATATCAGAAATATGCTTTTTATTTATTATTTATTAATAATATTTTAGACAATGATATTAATTGTGTTAACCTAAACTCCCACAGAATTCATCTTGAATGCTATAAGCTCTTTCTTGACCATCTGTTTAATGTTGTGTGGCGGTGTGTGTGGTAGTGTGTGGCGTGTGTGTGTGAAGGTCACCTGCGAGTGGCGGAAGTGGTCCTTGAGCATCTGTCCGATGTTCTGCGTGTGCGAGAGGTCGAGCGCCGCGTCGACCTCGTCGAGGATGTAGAGCGGCGCCGGCTTGAACAGCAGCAGCGCCAGCACCAGCGACAGCGCCACGAGCGAGCGCTGCCCGCCCGACAGCTCGCCCAGCGCCTCCTTCCACGCGCCGTTGAAGCCCACGCGGATCTCGAGCCCGTCGAGTACGGACCCTGTACCTGCGCCCGCGCCCGCGCCCGCGCCCGCGCCCGCGCCCGCGCCCGCGCCCGCGCCCGCGCCCGCGCCCGCGCCCGCCGCCGCCAGCTGCGCCTGCGCGCCCGGCAGTAGCGCACCGAAGATGGAGCCGAAGTCGCGGTTGACCTGCTCGCACGCGCCGCGCAGCGTGTGCCGCTTGCGCTCGTCCAGCTCCGCTATCACCTGCACGCCGCACGCACATCTACATACAACTGCGTGCCCATAGGCTGTATACGTCACATATTTACTACATACATTTACATTTATTTAAAGCATCGTAATCCGACAGATGGCGTTAGTAGTCCTTTCATACCAGTGTCACAGATTAATTAGTCGAAAACAATAATTCAGTGACAAAAACTTTTGTGTGCTACGTAAGTGTTCCATGTTTGAATTTCGAGTATGACGCATCGACACGAATTCTACTATGGAACACTTTAAATTAATTCTTCTCAAATGTTCCACATTTGAATTTCATGTAGGACGTATCGACATGAAATTCAGTTATGGAACACTAAATGAATTCTTCCCGAGTAAGTCGATTATGATTTAGTACATTGGCTTCTATTGCATGAAAAAATTATTTATTCAATTTGACTAACTTCTGGGTATCCACATTTTTTCTTCCCATGCAACGAAATCATGCTTAAGTAAAACTGAGGCGATGTGCATTAAAAGAAAAATTGCCAATTGTACTCCATTTTTTATGGACATCTCGCACTTGACCAAAAAGTTGCATAATGTCAATCGAGTGAGAAATCGAGTAAAAGTAAGATAAATGCAGTAGAAATGCGATCTCTCAGAAATATGTGCGGTGTCACTCTTGCGGACAAAATAAGCAATGAAGAGATACGCAGTATGACAGGGTTGCATGACAATGTTATTGTAAAAATATAAAAGAAAGGAATGCTAAGATGGTTCGGGCACATGGAAAGAATGAGTGATGGGACTGACGAAGAAAATCTATAGAGCAAAAGTGAGTGGTAAAAGAAGCCAAGGAAGACCAAGGCTGACTTATGAAGATCAAATAGCTAGTGTTAGCCGATGGAAGTGTCAAAAGCACTCGCATACATAGCGAAAATGTGTGAGGAGAATGATGAGATTTGAAGAAGCCAAAGAAGTATGTAAGGACCGCGACGCTTGGCGCTCTATCCTCTCTGACTACCCCGTTGGGGATGCAGCGCGAAGATATGTATATATGTAATATAATATATGCGTATTTTATTTTTGTCGTCTAGAGCAGAGCCAAACGTTCTAGTCCCGAGCGTATTTAAAAAAAATATTTCTTTTTCTCTCTGGCGCGTGACTACTCACGTCGTCGTTATCAGCCAGTAAATTTTTTCAAACATTATTTTCGTTTGACCTCTTTGATCGCGGAACCAGTAAGGAATCATATTCGTGTTCCTTATTCAAACTCATTTCTGCTTCTATGAAAGTTTATTATGGAGACTTTTTGGCGGGAACGGGAGAAGTGAGGTTGTCATTTTATTTAGACTCTATTTTTTACATTTTTAGGGAGTTTTAAAGTACAACAGTGATAGTATATTGTGTTTTAAAGTTCTGTGTAAGTGACAAGAATGGAGGAGATCTAAATACACATGTGTAGCTGAATTATTCGCGCTCTTCCAAGTACTTTATAACTTCAGTAAAGCCTACTATCACTTTACTGGAGGAGTTTTACGATAAGAAAAAACTAATTTACTTGTGATTCTACACTATGGATTACTTATTAATACGTGACATTGGCAAATACGCTAAACTGTGCGCCATGCCATAAAAAAAGAAGAAAAAAAGAAAAAGGGCGAGTAACTTCGTTTCCCTAACTTTCGACTCATATTTACTTGGTCAATGGTTAAATGCAATCTGCGAAGCCAAAACAAAGAGAAAAAAAAAAGTTTATTATGTGAGAACACCTATTTCGAACTCATTTATCGAAGATCCAATCATTACGTAACGAATAGATGGAATAAAAGGTAAATATTAGTCGTGAAGTATCATAGATAAATAGTTCGTTAGGTAGTTTTTTTATTTCGGTGCTTTCAGCACACCCTGATGTATTTCATAATTCGTTTGTAATTTTACTGAATTAAAATATTTTGATTAACTTATTTACTCTATAGTGCGCTACTCTATAATGTGCTCTCTGTATCTTTGCAGCATGAAAAAATATTAATTGGTTTTTTAAGTTTAAAGGCTATTATTTCAATAAACTAAAAAACGAAATATTTTATGTAAAGTAGAATTATTTTTAAATAACTTTATTATTTTTTAAAATCGATTTGATACCCCTTTTCATCCCTTTAGGGGTTGATATCTTACAATCTGCTAAATACATGTTTCATTGATTACCCGAATGAATCTGTATACAATATGCAATTTTTTTTGTTTCAATATTCTTTGACACTTCTTTTCACCCCGTTATGAGTTGATTTATCAAAATTTACTAAATCCATGTTTCGCAATTTTTTAATGGAATTTATCTTGATTTTATACAGAAAGTGTGTTTTTTATTTTTATAGTACTTAATTTGACACTCCTTATCATCCTTTCGGCGGTTGATTTTTAAAAATCGACCAAATGCATATTCAATTATTTATTTATAGTTTCTGCATACTTTCAAAGTTTTACCACAGATTAATTAGTTTACTAGCGTAAAGTTTCACTTTGTTACACGTTTTTAACTTTTTTCATAATAATTAAACCTATTCAGAGGTTAATTTTTCTAAATTGAAAAAATACACGTCCAAGTAATTATTGAATATTATAATATGGGTACACAAAGTTTTGGGTTCAGAATTTAGATTTAAATTTTTTTATTTACATACTGTGTAAATAAAATAATTAAAATCCATTTTATATCCTTTTAACCTTTTTAGGGGTTGAACTTCTAATAACCCTTTCTACATCGTATAAGAATCTCATGTGTAATTTGTCTGTCAGCCAACTTTTCTTTTTGTACATATAAGAAAATTAGGTACATTTCACTATGGCGTTGTTTTGTTGACGAAAAAAAATTTTTTTTTTTCATAAGCTAGGTATTTATTCTACAATGTTTGCAATAATTCTTGATTAAAAGTACTAAAGGGCTAACAAAAAAAACAAAGGAAGGTCTGACCGCATTGCAGGATCCGAACCCGCGATTTCGGCGTGGTAGACCTACGTTCTAGCCATTGTGCTATAGAGAAGGTAAACTGCTGCAAAAATAAAAAAAATTCGAAGTTTAGTTTCGAAGTTTTAGCTAGGTCGATTTCTTACCCTCCTCAAACCCTATATTGTAAATTTCATCGAAATCGCTAGAGCCGTTTTCGAGAAAGCGATATCAAATATATATAATATACAAGGTATTACAAAGTCCCCCTAATCCGTGAAAGGTATTTATTATAAGCATGTCAAGTAGAGAGTCCACCTATGAGATTACAAGTCCTGTGATATTTTAATTTTGATAAAACTTAAATAATTTTAACGATAAATAAAAATATTGACTAAACTGACAGCATCACTATTTTGAGTTCATGGCCCATAAACAATCCCACGGAGTAGTGAATTACCTGCTAACTATTTCATTCGCTAGGCTACTAGGAGACCACGCCCACAGCTGTTAGATAGTTGTGTAGATAAGTATCTATTGTTAAATGCTATGTGCCGTTGGCACGCGCCTTGCACCCGCAACATAGTACACGTATACCTATCGTTAGCAATTAAATCGCGCGTTACTTAGTAGATAATAAAAAATGAAAGCATGAAGTATAGGTATGCACATATCTAAGCAAAAATGTGTGAGGCGAATGATGAGATTAGAAGAAGCGAAAGTATATAAGAACCGCAAAGCCTGGCGCTCCGTCCTCTCTGACTACCCCGTTAGGGATACAGCGTGAAGAAATGTATGTGCAAAAGTTACTTAATAAATAATAGGTGCTGAAATACTGTACAGATATGCGTGACCGTTAACTCTCGCAAGCTGTGCTACGTCCCGACGGCACGTGGCTCGCGCCTGCTAGTACATAAAAATAGTACATAAACATACCTACTGTTAACAATTATTTACTTCATTAGTACAGAATCAGAAATAATTACTGGAACAATTTAATGTATGACAAGTTTAAAAACGAAAGATAACTGAAATTAGTTTACTGACAACACTGTAATTATCAGTCAGTCCAGTTGTCACTTGCTTGTCAGTTGTCAAATGTTATAAAAATTATAATTTATAAAAAAAATTTTTTGTAAAATAATTAGAATATCCTGTAGTAGAAGTCTATATTAAAAATACATACTTCAGTTGTTGGGATCAAAAACTGCTGTAACTATTAAAACTATCGATCTGGTGGTTTTACTTATTACTATGTGATATTGGCAATTTCGCAAATCACAAAGGCACTATTCAAATATAAAAGAAGAATAACAGAAGTGAAAGAAAAATCAACTAACTGAAATGGTCTTCGCAAGCAAAGTAGTAAGTAGTGTTTTCAAATTACACTTCTCATTTTATGTGTAGGTACCATGAAGTTAATATACATGGTGGAAGGTATATTATGTTTATAAGACGTAATTCATTGCAATGAACACGTCGTAATTTATCAAAATACGTTTAGGTTATATACAAAGTAGGTTCTTATTACCTTATTACTATTAATAATATTACGTAGATGTTGGTAGCGTAATTTTTATTTAGACACTTATGAACGCATGAAGGTGCATAAAAGGGTGCATAATTATTAATTCTTCATTACTATAAAACCATAGAGAAAAACATTTGATCTGTACCTACATAAAAT
Organism: Zeuzera pyrina; assembly: GCA_907165235.1. NCBI lineage: Eukaryota > Metazoa > Arthropoda > Insecta > Lepidoptera > Cossidae > Zeuzera > Zeuzera pyrina. The sequence goes on from OU015636.1 coordinate 21,367,336, forward strand.
GCAAATAACCCTAAACAGATGTAATACCAGGCAATATAACATCACTGATTTATTATAACACTAACAAGCCTAGAGTATTTTTTTCATGAATTGTTACTTTATGGTATAAGGTGCAACAAACTATGATAACTATGTTGTACCTATAGAAAATATTTTCAAAATTCCATGAAACACCTTTTGTAAAAACTAATGTCGGAAGCTAAAACAAAAGATTTTAGACAACTTGTGATTTGGAAATTTGGAAAGGGATACAGACAATCTTTTACAAATTATGACTATGTAGAGGTGAAAAATTATTTATACCAAATGTCAATTAATTGTCTTTTAACTTACAATTACAGTTAATTATCTTATAAGATATTTTCATAACAAATTTTCTGTTTTATCGGGTATTTATTACTAAGTATTCTGTTTATTGATTTCTTAATTTCTAAGTAGATTTCAATGAGATTTTCTCTGTTATTTACGATATTCGATAAGGAAGGTTTACATGTACAGCACATTCACATTTAGATTAAAGAAGCTTAGTATTGTAAATTAAGTTTATAGATAATTTATATTGATTTTTCATAAACAAGTCTCCATATGTAACTGGTGCAGGTCAAAAGTAGTAAATAATCCAGATATAAGTATAACAAAATAAACCAACTAAGAAGAATAATGTCTCGTCAATAAACAAAAAGCATAACACTATCATCTTCGAATAAAAATAAAAAGCAAATTTTCTATAATCTGTAAATTTTAATTTCAGATGCAAAAATTAGAACATATAAGGAAAAATGAAGAAGACCTGAGATGATGATGTTAATATAACAATATAACAGTGAGAAACAAAGGGTGCGAAGCGAAAATATATTATAAAGCCTATGTTTGTGTTAACTGCTAACAATAATAGAATGAGGAAAAATTAATAACTAGTGTTTATTTCAATTTTAATACATTCTTGCACTGGAATCATTGAGTTATTAATTACATGATATTTATAATATTGGTTTTACTTACAGGGTCTGTTTGTTTACTTTTGGCTTAGATCCAACTTAGTTTCTATACATTCATCACAAATAATATTTAAAAATTTAAAATGAGCATAATTTATGAATAAGCTATGCCCGAGTTCATTTTTCTATTACATGCTTCTGTATTTTTGTGTTTTGTAATAGTACATACATACATACCTTCACGCTATATCCCTAACGGGGTAGTCAAAGGGGATGATTTTGTATTAGTCTTGTATGTAAATAAAAAAATATGGGAATGTTAGTAAAACAAGGCTTTTAATAAATAATAATTCATTTGCAAGAAATTTACTTAATTAGGGTAATATTTTATGGAAAAGTCCTGTTTAATATTTTTTTAAATACGCTTTGTGTTCTCCTTGTATTCATGTTTCTATTACATGTTTGTCTTGTATTAATCATACAAATAAAAAAAGAAGAAAAAATAATTCTTCATAAAAGATATGCAAATAAATTGTGATTATTGCTTATTCATCATTTACTAATTAATTACAAATGTTACTTATTATTGCTATTTGTCAAGTCAATTATGTAACTGAATGGTGATGTGTAATGTTTGGCAATATTTCATGAATATTTTACTTATCAAATTTGAATAACACTCAAAACATCATAATATAGCTGTCATAAATCATGTTGAATTAAGTAGATACATGCGATTATAACATTTTGAAAAAAGACTATAGGAGGTATCTGTCAGTATTTCGAATTCGAATGATATTATTATTTTCTATGTGCTCTTTATTATGCACGCTTCTCTAAATGCAATATCACCCAAAACACCATATAGATAACATAAATCATTGATCAGCATTACAACTTTTTGAAAGGAGACTAGTATTGGTATCTGTCAATATTTTGAATTGTAATAATATTCCTAGTCTCTAATCAGTAAAAATGCTATTACTAACATAGTACATAATATGCATATTTATGAAAATATAGGTAGGTCTGTATGTATTGAAAGTAATGTGATATTAGGACAGGAGTGGAATACAAAACATCAAATTATAAATATAACTATGCGAAAGTGTCCGATGTTTTTTATTTCTTACCGACCCTAGGTTAGATCATTTTTTTCTGAATGTTATCAAAGAGAATGTAAAATTACTATTAGCTACGAATAATTTTCTGAGCGTCACATAATTTTTAAACAATTCTAAAGAAATAGGTAAGTATTCAGAATGTTTATTTTAATTGGGACAGTACGGGGAAATTCAAATCCGTAAGAGATACAAAGAAACTGTCTTAGGAACCATTCGATCTTTTTTTGTGAAAACAATTTCGGCATTACCTATTTTACGGTCAAGCGTGAGTTGTCCATAAAAATTAATTAAATTGACAAAAATATTTTTATTTCATTGTACCGGAAGAAAAAATTCTAGACAATAGAAGTTGGACAAATTTAATAAAAAATTTTTTCATAAAACACAGTATGGGGAAATCCGAATCCATAGAACATATAGGGGAAACGTCTTTAGGACCATTCGATCTCTTCTGTGAAAAAGATTTAGCATTATCGATTTTACGGTCAAGTGTGAGTTGTCCATACGAATTAATTAAATTGGTAAACAATTTTTTTATTTAATTGTACCAGAACAAAAAATCTGGACAACAGAAATTGGTCAAATTTAATAAATGCAATATGGGAAAATCTGAATTCATGGAAGATATTGGGGAAACGTCGTTAGGACCATTCAATGTCTTTTGCGAAAACAAATTTGGAATTACAAATTTTTTGGTCGAGTATGAGTTGTCCTTAAAAATGAGTAAAATTAACTATTTTTTTTTTAATGTAGATTTCAATTTTATTTAAAAATCATTTCATTGAATCGGAAGAAAAGAATCTAGATGACAGAAGTTGGTCAAATTTAATATAATTTTTTCACACGATAGAAGAATCCAATGTACTAAAGTACTAAACTCTACACAATAAGTATCATTGCTACAAGGTAAACGTCAATTCGATGAAAATACTCGGAAGTCGTTATACACGGATAAAAGTATTTTCGTCATCTTCCCATTAGATTCGTGGTTCCTAACCTTTTCAATATTGTTACCCCTTTGACCTATTAGGAAAAATGCTTTTAGCCTGACTCTAAAATGTTACCAATACAAACAATACAAGCAAATACGAACATTTTTATTAATCACTAATTGCACATTAGTCTTACAATTTACGTGCGGTACTTACTGCGTGGCGATCTGTCATTTTTTATTTTTACTATCTAGCTAGGCATTTTATTGGACTAGGTCTTAAGTATTAGATTCTTTGTTACCCCCACAGAATAGCTGATTTACCCCCGCGGGCGTAATTACCCCCAGGTTCGGAAACCAGGCATTAGATGAATCTAAGGGGTTTGTTAGGAATAGCGACCTTCCGGGCATACCGTTTTTAGCTTTCATAGAAAATACCAGTCGTTCTTAATGTTCCTCAAAATTTTTCACTTTTTGGTCTACATTCGAAATTACAATTCGATATTGAGTTTCTTGTCGGTTCTTCTCAGTGTCCAGGTTCTCTATTTGAACCGAACTAGAGTAGATTTGAAGTTCAAAAATACCTTGTAACTGGGTTTACTTGAATAAATTAATTTGAATTTGACTGGTATTTTCTGTTTTGATTTAGGTTTTAGTAATGGTTTACATGTCTACACGACGGATCCTCGTAAGATAAATCTTACTTTCGCCGGATTGCCGGATCTAGTTTCATCAGAATTACACGCGGTCATCAATGACAATCTATCGGAGTGTGTCCACGACGGCGGACGTTCGTCCAAATATGCGACATGCTACGTCGAAATCCTACGAAAATGTGGATATTGACAAGGAACTACTAATATCTTTAATACAATCAAGGTTCAAGGCCCGTATTAAGAGATAAAACTATAGAATATAAAGATAAACGCTTTACTTTTGAGTCATGGAGAGGAATATATGTAATAGTATATCATACAAGAAGATTTCACAGAACCGTCTGATTCGGAAAAAAACAGTATGATAATTAATGCTACTTATATTTAGTACTACTAGTAGCAATAATACAGTGTTTTTTAAACTGGGACAGTAAGGATGAACTCCGAATCTGTGGGAGATACAGGGGAACCCTCTTATAAACCATTTCATCTTTTTCGTGAAAACAATTTTGGCATTACAATTATTTTTATGTTAAATATTTGTTATTGTAAATGTTAATATGTAATCAATTTTTTTTTGTCTTCAAAGTCGCCATAATACACGTCTTTGTGACACAATCGAAGCGGGGGACCTAGACAAGTAGCTCTATTTTCGTAAACGATAGTAGAATAGAATGACAAATACCGCTTGATCTAGCGTAGTAACCAATTTTAAATTGGTTGTCAAACGTTATTAACTTGTGATAAATTCCTAAAATCTCTAGCTATCTTCCGCTCAAACTCCAAAAATCACCAATCGACACGTGTTTCACCTCTCAACGAAGCATCCCCAGGATATACCAGAGATAGAATTCGGACACCTAACCAGCACCGAATTTGAGGGATTGAGTATCCACGCCTACGTACACATTAACGTGCATGCTATTCGGCTGCGGGCCAGTCTTTAGCAGGTCCAGCCAGCGTGATGTCCGAAAGCCGATTCGTGTACCTAGTGTTTTACATGGCAAGTTTGCAATGTGGTTTCAGGCCCACGTATGCTCGACGTGATCGAACTTCTAAACGTAAGTGTAAGTGTGCGTGTAGCGAACTTTATTGCTTCATTTTATTCCCATGTGTTACACCATGAAGAAACGTGCTTAATTTATTAACAATTTTTAGTATAATTCATAATATTTTTAGTTATTACAATTAAGCCTTTATATCTATTGAAGAAATAATAACTCGAATAGTTAGATTGTCAAAGTCAAAGTCAAAGTTGAATCACTTTATTAAAGTAAACCCAATCATAAGGTATTTTTGAACGTCAAATCTACTTTAGTTCGATTCAAAGAGAAAATAAAAGAAGCCGGACACCGAGAAGAACCGACAAGAAACTCAGCCAGGTATAATTTTTTTAACATCATTTTTCAAAATGTGAGCACGCCAATATTCTTATAAAGATATATATGACGACGCTCTCTAAAGCGTATTTTAAATTATATAAATAAATGCTGGTTCATATGCTATTTTAATGAAAATGGAAGCTAGGACTAACCTGGATTATGGATGGATAATAACACAGGTATACCAGGCCCCTGCGTCCGTTCTGTGATCCGTGCACAAGTCCCCTGGTGGCGCCTCTTCTCGGGGTTTTGGTCTAACTCACACACAATTCACAGTCCGGTGACAACACATGGAGCACAGGGTCAAGGAAAGCGTGGGAATAGGTTTAACGAAGAGTAATAGCGTATTAAAAGAAATAAATTTATATTACGGAAAAGCGATTAAGGGAGCGAAAAAGAAGCGGTAAGATATAAATTCTCTCTCTATATGACGGTAAGTAAATCACTTTTCGTGATTAGCACACGAACAGCGAACAAAACCAACGAAGAAAGCCGAATGTATTAGCGGCAAAATAAAATATATATATGGCGTGAACATATGCCCCCGGCCCTTGAAGCACCGGCTTCAAGAATACTAAATGAGAAAAAAAACAAATTAATAAATAAAAACAAAAAAAAAAAAAGGGCACATAATATATTAATGGATTATTGTGAAGGGAGTGGACAGACACGTACCACAGGCCGCTTATAAGTGCCAGTGGTAGTTTTAACTGAAGCTACTCTTACAACACCATCTTTGCCAGGATAAGTTGCAACAACTATACCCAAAGGCCAATGAAGTGGAGGTGAATTATCATTAATAATAATAACTACTGTTCCAATTTTAATTGAATTAGATGGAGAAGTCCACTTTTCACGTGTCTGTAACAAATGAAGGTAGTCCATTTTCCACCGTTTGGAAAACGATTGTACCATTCGATCTAATAAAGCATAGCGTTTAAGTAAATTTGGAGATTCATTTGAGAGGTCAGCAGCCGGTAGTTCCTTTAAAGGTGTACTCATAAGAAAATGAGCAGGCGTTAATGCAGCTAGATCGGAGGGATCTGAGCTTAGCAGTGTAAGTGGTCGCGAATTTATGACACACTCAATTTGAGTGAGCACAGTCAGTAATTCCTCATACGTAAGCAACTGAGTTCCAATGACTCTATATAAATGCGACTTAAAAGCTTTTACATACACTTCATAGTGTCCACCAAAATGTGGGCTGAGCGGTGGATTCATTTTCCACTGTATTCGGTTCTCTGCTAATTCATTAGCGAGAGCAGTATTAAAATTATCCGATTGTAATAACTGATACAAATCTTTTAAATAATTCTTAGCACCAATGAACGTAGTACCATTATCCGAGTACATGCATGATACACTGCCACGTCTCGCTAGAAATCTTTTAAAGGCCGAAATGAAAGTAGGCGTAGACAAATCAGTGCAAATTTCAACATGTACGGCACGTGTTACCAAACATACGAATATAATCAAATAACTTTTAATAGAATGAATACCACGTTTACGATAACGTATTATACTTATGGGTCCCGCATAATCTACTGCAGTGTGAGTGAAAGCCTTAGAAAATTGTACACGACAAGACGGCAAATCACCCATGATCGGAAACAATTGCTTTGGTTTAGCTTTAAAACAAAAGTTACATTTATGAACAATATGACGTACTATATTTCTGCAAGATATTATCCAAAATTTCTGTCGTAAAATAGACATCAGCAATTGAGGACCGGTATGACAATGTTTGCGATGATAATGAGTTACGATTAATTCAACTACATGATCTTTACGCGGTAACAATATTGGATGTTGTTGATCATAAGTAATATCAGAATTGCGAAGACGTCCACCTACACGAAGTAGACCGTCTTTATCTTTAAAAACAGCAAGTTTTCGCATAGCAAGAGAGCATAATTTGTTACTTTGCAACCGTTTAATGTCTTCCGAAAAATAAGTTTGTTGAATAACCTTCAAAATTTGTATTTCAGCAAAATGTAAGTCAGCTGCAGTTATATGTTTGTAAACTGTTAGTTTTTTTATAAAGCGATACACTAAAACAATCGAGCGTAATAAAACATTCCAAGAAGAAACGCGAGTTGAGAGCGCATAAAGAGGATGAGGCTCACTATCAATTAAAGTGTTAAGCGTAATAATTTTACTCTCAGGTAAATCAGTATTACATAATGTTTGCGAACATCTGTTAGACCATTCAGATGTTTCTAATTGCAACCACGAGGGACCGTTTAACCAAAGTGGATGACCACTTAAACGAGAAGGCATAAGTCCTCTTGATAAGCAATCTGCGGGATTCTCCGTTCCTGATATATGATAAAAATGCTTTGATGGAAGGAGTTCCTGAATTTTAGTAACTCGTGTAGCGACAAATACTTTAAATTTATGCGGAGAAGAATAAATCCAACCCAGGGTTACCATAGAGTCTGTAAAACAATATATTTCATTAATAACGTGACGTCGTTGGTAAGTATCAACAACGCGACGAACTAATCTGACCATAAGAAGAGCGGCACATAACTCCAACCGTGCTACAGACACAATCTTAAGCGGAGCGACCTTTGATTTCGCACAAACCAAACGAACAATAGGTGGTTGAGCTGTATTTTCTACCCTTATATATACAACAGCTCCATACGCCTTTTCACTGGCGTCTGAAAATGCAATAATAGAAATTTTAGAATTTATTAAAATACCTAAATGGCGGGGTAATCTAAGAGTTTCAAGTAAAGGTAGTTCAGCTAGATATGTTTTCCATATCTTTGCAATATCCGAAGGTGGAGTCTCGTCCCAATCCAACTTTAAGGTCCACAATTTTTGGATTAATAACTTAGCGTAAAGTATGACTGGCGCAAGAAAACCAATCACATCAAACTGACGAGCAACAACAGATAAAATACTTCTCTTTGTACAAGGCAAATTTTCGATCGAAACGGTAAACCTGAATTCATCAGTAATGGAAGACCATTTCAAGCCTAATATTTTAAGATGTTGATCTTTATCGAAATCGATATTCGTAGAATAACGATGCGAACTAGGCAATGAATCCAATAATTCCCGTGAATTACTGGACCATTTTATCAACTCAAAGCCCCCGGCCGTGAACAATTCCAACAACTCATTTTTGAGTTGTATGGCGTCACAATTCGTGGGTACGGAATAACATACGTCATCCATATAAATGTTATGCATAACTACTTGAGCCGCTCGCGGATAACATTCTTGCTCCTCCGCTGCTAACTGTCTCACGACTCTCATAGCAAGATAAGGACTACTGCGGAGCCCGAAACAGACACGATTAAATTGATATGTTTGAAGCGGTTCTGTTGGTTCGAAACGATATAAAACCTTTAAATATTTGCGATCTTCTTCTTTAACCAATATTCTTAAATACATTTGTTTTATATCTGCCGAAAGTGCTACGGTATAAAATCGAAAATCTAATAAAATTGTAAATAGTTCGTTTTGTAAATTTTTACCTACATATAATAAATCATTTAAAGAAATACCTGTATCCGTTAGTGCACTAGCATCAAGAACTATTCGGAACGGTGTAGAACATTTTTCCGAGCGCAATACAGGATGATGCGGAATATAATAACCGTCGTTATGGTTATCATTAGAAATTAACGAAATATAACCTTTCTGTAAATAGTCTCTAATAATCTCATTATATTTTGTACGTAAATCTGAACAAGTATTAAGTTTTCTTTCGAGTGAAAAAAAACGTTTCTCTGCTTTTTGGTAAGAATCACCAAGTAGGTCGGGATTAAGCGCGAAAGGCAAAGCGACTTTAAAATGACCAGATACGTCACGCGAAAAACTATTTTGAAAAATCATTTCACATTCTTTATCTTCTGGGCTCAAAATAGGATGACATGGAATTTCCTCTAACTGCCAAAATTTTTGTACGATGGACTCAATAGACTCATTAACAGAACAATAAGAATATGAAACTTGTGTATCACGATAATCAACAGGGATGTTTCCTATTATCACGTAACCAAATATGGTTTCAAACGCGGTTGGTGTGCCTGATGGTCCAGACACCCTTTCAGACAATAAAATATCAGCGAATAAAGACCCTCCTAACAATAAGTTTATGCCACTTGGCACATAAAATAATTCATCAGCGAGTTTAAGACCTTGTAAATAGGAAAGTGTGAAAGTATTTACACGAGCAGCGGGTAATGGATCAGTTATTTTGTCAATAATATAAGCCTTAATATGAATGTAAATATTTTTGTTAAAACGAGAATACAATTTTAGAGAAGTGACACCCCTAATGGGATTGGTAACACCTCCTATACCTTTTACAACAGAAAGCGGCAATTTTTTAAATGTTAATTTTAATTTTTTACAACAATCAAAAGTTATAAAATTATTTTGAGAACCAGTGTCCACTAAACCTCTAATACAATGTGTATTACCTAACGAATCACGTGTTTACCTGCACCGTACCTAATAAACAGGTATTTACGCGCTTGTCAAACGGTTGAATATTGCATAATGAAACGTTTTCAGTACGCGTATTACTATTTCGTTCGGTTTGCGTTAAAGAAGTCGGCTCTGAAACCGGTTTTACATTGCAAGTAGAATGAGACCCCTGAGGGCTTGTAATTACCACATTACGCGAGTTCACGTGCACTGGACGTTGCAGTTGTGTAGAACGGTCAAAACTTTTATAAGCGACAGACGAGTCATTATTATTGTTTTGCGCATTATTGAGATATCCACCTATTTTGCGACATAACATAGAATGATGCTTATTGGTACAATGTCTACACACAACTAATGATTGACAATTAAAATAATTATGTTTGAAACTAAGGCAATTCGTACAAGCATTGCGTTTTTTAATGAAATTAATGCGTTCATCTACTGATAATTTATGAAATGCGGGGCACTTGTACAAATGTTCATGCGTGTTCTGTCCGCAACAAATACAGTGATTAGTCGAAGAAACTAACGCATGTGTGAACTTAGATGTAGTAGCCGAAGGTAAATTATATGATTTGTTTTCAGAAGACCTTTTCATATAAGGTATATGAGTACTGGTTAGTATCTTAAAAGCCTAGAGTCCAAAGCGCATTTTAATTAGGTTGGTATTAAGTTAGTTTTATTAAGTTGGTAAAGTGTGTACCTCTTCCCTTCCTCACCGTCATTGCACCTAGCCAGACGCATTACAAACATAATAATTTCGAATAATTAAATCATATCAATTTCGTGTAATAACAGTGTTTCATGAAGTGTGGGTCGACCCAATGATAAGTTAAAACAATAGAACTCTGCAAAGTGCAAGTCCCGGACGCGGGAGAATCAGCGCCATTCGAGCGAGAAATTCCAAGTAAGTCTGGCCTCCTTTCATTACCCAACATCCCTTGGTCCATCGATCCTGGATTTCTGTGTTTTGGATTAGTAATTTGCAGGTTCTGTTGTTAACGTTGTTCAAAATTGTGTCAATTCATCATTTATTAAGGCGTCATTCGTTAACTACCTACATTCGAGTAACATTTTTATTCAGTTGTCAGTTTAGTTCACTAGGTACGTTATATGTATGGTTATGGTTTCTAACAATATTGTAAAACATTTGTGAATCGACATAGTGGCAACACAGAACTAAACTAAGCTATAGTGTAAGCGATACTTTACTGAATTTTACATTATTTATACTGTGGCAACCTGATCATAGGTGACAGCTGACAGATTGTTCTTTCATTTGTAAACATTTCAAGTTTAACTTATTTTTCAATAATTGTATTTAAAAGTTAACAAAATGAGTACATTAATCGAAAACAAAGTTGCGATTTTACGTTTGGATGGTATATATACAGCATCAAAGCTCGTCGACAAGCCAGAGTGTGATAAAACAACTCGTGATATATTCCGAATAAAGTTTCAAGACTTAGAAGATATTAAAAACGAATATTTACGCACATTTACATTGATAGAGACAAGACAACCAAAAGATTATAATGCAGAAGAACAAAGGGAGAATTTTGAATCATTTATGGATAAATATTATGAGATTAAGGTTAGTTACGAAAATTCTTTTGGTTCATCTTGTAGTCAAAAGGCAGAGGTTAAGGTAGCGAGTAGCAAGGAAAGTTTTGAATTGCCAAAAATAAAATTACCAACTTTCAATGGTTCTCTAACGCAGTTCTCTAGTTTCAAGTCAACATTTGACAGTTTAGTTCATACCAATCATACCTTAAGCTCTGTTCAAAAAATGCATTACTTAATAAGTAGCTTGGTCGGTGATGCTGCTAATATTATAAAACATTTACCAGTTTCACAAGAAAATTATAATGTTGCATATGAATTAATGATCAAGCGATATGATCGTAAAAGATTAATAGCGGATACTCATTTGGAAATAATATTAAATCTACCTCATGTTAACTCAAAATCAAAGTTTCATTTGCGTAAATTCATAGACAATATTAAGGAAAATGTTAATGCATTGGAAGCGCTTGCTATGCCTGTTAAGCATTGGAGTTTCATTTTGTTACATATTCTTCTTCGAAAAGTGGATACACAAATTCGTAATAGTTTTGAAATACATGTAATGGATAAAGATTTACCAGAATATTCAGATTTAATTGTGTTTCTAGAATCACATTGCAATGCATTGGAGAGTACCTCATTACAATCATTTAATCAATTTTCCAAGGAATCTGCTTCTAACAAAGTTATAAACAAGGTAACATATACATCTAGCATTCAAAAAACCTGTCTTTGTTGTAATAGAAATGCACATGATTTATTTTGCTGTCAAAATTTTAATTCTATGTCACCTATTGATCGAAAGGAATTTGTGGTTAATCATAGATTATGTTTCAATTGTTTACGTGATCATACGAGTAGGAATTGTCTGTCACGAAGTGTATGTAAGGTTTGTAGAGGATTTCATCATTCATTATTGCATCTGCCAAGGAATAATAATCAATCATTCAATTATTCACAGTCAATTAAGGCACATAATAGGGCTATTTCTAAAGATGAGGGTCAGGTTCAAGGTCAAGGTGAAGGTATCAATGAAGTCTCAGCTCATAGCTCAACATTAAAACCTAATCATCATCAAACATATTCTGCTGTTCTACTTGCAACGGCTTTAATTCACATTCAAAACAGTGCAGGTGAGTGGCGTGAGGTGAGGGCATTAATCGATTCTGGGTCTCAGTGCAGTTTTATCACATCATCATGTGCAAGGCGATTAAATTTAAGATTCATCAGGGATTCATTTTCAATTTCAGCTATTGGTGGTCAACAAACTCAATATACAGAAGGAAGGGTATTATATCGTATTAAGCCAAGGTTCTCAGAGGGACCTGTTTTTGAGGGTTCAGCTTGCGTGATGCAACAACTCACAAAGCAGCTTCCGGCGTTTTATATTCCTCAGGGTATCACTCAACATTTTAATGGTTTCGTGCTTGCTGATCCTACATTCTATAAGAAAGGAAAAATAGATTTTCTTCTGGGTGCTGATCTTTATGACAGCATTCTCATGAACGGTTCTCCAATTAGATTACATTCTGATCTGCCTGCTGCTATACAAACACATTTAGGATTCATTCTTACAGGGAAAATCAACATTGAGGGATCATTATCGTTGAAGGAATCATCATCGTTAAAAGAATCATCATCATTAAAGGAATCATCATTTAGGGAATTTTCATCATTTCATGTAGCAGTCGAACAGAATATCGAAGCAGCTATGGTCAAATTCTGGGAGTTGGAAGAATCTCTCACATCAAAGGGAATTTTAGACAAAGAGGACATTTATTGTGAGGAACATTTTCAAAATACTTATGTACGGGATAGTTCAGGTAGATTTTCAATACAATTACCATTTAAAGAACATTCGCCTCCATTAGGAGAAAGCAGGGAAATAGCTTTAAGGAGATTTTACAGTCTTGAAAGGAGATTGAATAGGGATTCTTTATTAAAGCAAATGTATACTGATTTCTTGAGAGAGTATGAGGAGTTGGGGCATATGACACTTATAACAAATCCAGAAAATAACCCAGGTTTTTATTTTATTGCACATCATGGAGTTTTACGGCTATCAAGTAGCACTACTAAATTAAGAGTCGTCTTTGACGCAAGTATGGCAACTTCCAATTCAATATCATTAAATCAAATACTTCTTTCAGGACCCAAATTACAGCAAAACATAGTTGATATCATCTTAAGGTTTCGAATTCATGAAATAGTATTTACATCGGACATCAAACAAATGTATCGTCAGGTGAATGTTCAGGAAATTCACCGTCCTTATCAGCGAGTATTTTGGCGTTCTTCGGCTGACGATCCTGTTAAAGAATATCAACTCAACACCGTCACCTACGGTATCAAATCAGCACCGTTCCTGGCTATGCGTTGTTTTCGCGAACTAGCGAAACAGGGAGCAACAGAGTTTCCTGAAACAAGTCAAATTATTCTTCAAGATGCATTCGTGGATGATATAGTCTCAGGCTGTTCATCTTTATCTGAGGCACTCCATCGAAAGGAAGAGCTGATTATGTTGCTCAAATCTGGCGGTTTCGAGCTTAGGAAGTGGTGTAGCAATTCTAAGGAATTTCTTCTCAGTTTACCGAAAGAACATTGGGAGGCTCAGTATAGTATAGACGAGGATAACATAATGAAGGTTTTGGGGCTGAAATGGAGTTCAGAAAATGATTGTTTTCTTTATACAACAAATATTAATACAAATATCTATACAAAAAGGTCAATTCTTTCTAATATTGCAAGATTATATGATCCTTGCGGCTGGTTAGCACCTGTTGTGTTCAAGGCAAAATGCATGATGCAAACCTTGTTTTTGTTGAAGATAGGCTGGGATGAGAGTCCTCCTCAAGACTTTATTGATGAATGGGAATCATTTGTAAAAACATTTTCAGCATTAAGGGATGTCAGAGTTCCCCGATATATTCAGTTTGGTAAAGGTATCCGTTTTGAATTACATTCATTTTGTGATGCAAGTGAAAGGGGTTATTCAGCAGTAGTTTATCTGAGAGTGACGTGTCATGAGGGTTTAAATAGAGTATTTCTACTATTAGCCAAATCAAAAGTTGCGCCCCTGAAACAGCGTTTAACTATTCCTAAGTTGGAATTGAACGGAGCCTTGTTAGCTGCAAAGCTAACTCATTATGTTAAAGATATTTTAAAAACTATAAGTTTCACAGTTGTTAACATCTGGTGTGATTCTACTATCGTGCTTTCCTGGCTTCAGAGCTCGCCACATTCTCTTCGCATGTATGAAGGAAATAGAGTATCACAAATCAATAATCTCATCGAACCCAATGTGTGGAGGTACGTTCCATCACGTATGAATCCAGCGGACCCTGCTTCACGAGGTATTTACCCTAATCAATTAGTAGAGCATCCACTTTGGTGGAGTGTACCATGGCTTGCTTTTGATTCAGAAAATTGGCCACAACGCAAGAACATACCAATGGCCAAAAGGGCAAATGATGAAGATAACGAGAGGGTGTGTTTCACATGTACCGATGTTAAAACAGAGTCTCTACTTTTTAAGTACAGTCAACTTTCAAAATTGATACGCATCACAGCATTGTCTGCGTTTTATTTTTAACTGCAGGTCTAAGAATAAAAATTTGGGAATTTTAACTTCATCAGAATTGAGTTCAGCTCTTAAGTTATGGGTAAGGATTGTTCAGCAAGATGAGTTCAGTGAGGAAATAATTCAATTATCAAAATATAATTTGTGTAACAAAACTTTAAGGCGTTTATGTCCATTTCTGGATGAGGAGGGACTGCTTCGCGTTGGGGGCAGATTAAAAAATTCAACTTTACCATTCGATTCCAAGCATCCGATATTATTACCGCGTAAACATCATTTCACCAATCTGATAGTTGATTATTATCATGTAAAATATCTTCATGTGGGTCCTAGTGCCTTACTATCACTCATCAGACAAAGGTTTTGGATTCTATCAGGCAGACAAATAGTCCGTTCAAGGATTTTTAAGTGTTTAAAATGTTTCAGAAATCGTCCTAGAGTTATAGAGCCAATTATGGGTGATCTACCTTCGAATAGAGTTCAACCTTCTAAAGCCTTTTTATCAGTTGCAGCCGATTTCGCGGGTCCGTTTTATATAAAAGAAAGCAATTTACGTAAATCAAGAATTCTCAAGGCGTATCTTTGTATCTTTGTTTGTTTTTCTACCAAGGCTTCTCATTTGGAGTGTGTTTCGGATTTGAGTACTCACGCATTCATAGCAGCTTTTCAGCGGTTTGCTTCACGAAGGGGTCTCTGTAAGGATATCTACACCGATAATGGTACTAACTTTCAAGGAGCAAAATCATATTTAAAGGAAGTTTACAAATATTTAGCAAATCAACAAAATTTAAACGAAATCAATGCAGCATTGGTTCCATACGAGGTTACTTGGCATTTTGGTCCAGCATCAGCTCCACATTTCAATGGTTTAGCTGAATCAGCTGTAAAGTCAGCCAAATTTCATATTGTCCGTGTTGTGGGAGAACAACGTCTCACATTTGAGGAGCTTTCAACACTGTTTTGTGGAGTCGAGGCCATATTAAACTCTCGTCCTCTATGCTCAATTTCTTCGGATCCTAATGAACTTCAGCCATTGACGCCGGGTCATTTTTTGATAGGAGGTCCGTTAGTCTCAGTTCCTGAGTATGATTTTACAGATATATCAATAAATAAGTTATCTAGGTGGTTGCTCCTTCAGAAGATAAGACAGGGTTTTTGGAAGCGGTGGTCCAATGAATATCTGAATAGTATGCAGCTTCGCAATAAATGGGCAAAGTCACAACCTAATTTTAAAGAAAATGATATTGTTCTTATAAGGGATAATATACCTCCATTGCATTGGAAACTTGGTAGAATCATACAGTTGCATCCTGGAAAAGATTCCACGGTAAGAGTAGTTACTGTTAAAACTCAGAATGGAACTCTCGTGCGTCCAGTAATTAAATTATGTTTGTTGCCACAATAGATTCTTTAATTTTAGCTTAAGTTAGTTATCATTTAAGGTTAAGCATGTATTCATTTAAGGTTAAGCATTAAATTCATCATTAAATAAATCATTGTGTGTTAGGTGTAGTAATGTAATCATCTAGGCTGCTTGTATTGTAAGCCAGCTTTAAGCTGCCTTCGGGGGGGGAGTATGGTTAGTATCTTAAAAGCCTAGAGTCCAAAGCGCATTTTAATTAGGTTGGTATTAAGTTAGTTTTATTAAGTTGGTAAAGTGTGTACCTCTTCCCTTCCTCACCGTCATTGCACCTAGCCAGACGCATTACAAACATAATAATTTCGAATAATTAAATCATATCAATTTCGTGTAATAACAGTGTTTCATGAAGTGTGGGTCGACCCAATGATAAGTTAAAACAATAGAACTCTGCAAAGTGCAAGTCCCGGACGCGGGAGAATCAGCGCCATTCGAGCGAGAAATTCCAAGTAAGTCTGGCCTCCTTTCATTACCCAACAAGTACGTTCGTTTGAAGTACGTTCTAAAATTTTAGTTTGTTCGCGTAAAAATAAAATTAAACTTTCATAAGTGGGTATATTTACATCACGTTTTAACATCTCGAATGAACGAGCGGTGTCTGCGTCTAATTTCTTCAATGCTACATGTAGTAATATAAAATCGGTCAAATCTGGAATTTTCAATTGTTTCAAGTTTGACACAGCGGCACAAAATTTATCCAAAAATAAGTCAATGTTTTTTGCGGAAGATACGTTAAATCCTTTAAATTCTAATAATTGACATAAATATGCATTACCAAGCGATCGTTTGTCTTCAAACTTATCAACCAATGTTTGCCACATTAAGTCATAATTTTCAGCTATAGGTACTATACCAGCACAAACTAACAATGCGCGTCCCGATAATTTACCCATTAAATATTGAATTCGTTCATTATTACTTAAAGTCGGGTTAGAATGTATGGTGCTTTTAAAATTTTCATAAAACATTGGCCATTGCAACGGATCTCCAGAAAAACCCAACAAATCGAGTTTCGGCAATTTTCCTAATTGTTTTGGCTCGACATGCGACTGCATTGTTTTTTCTTTTATTAGAGCTATCACTCTCTTAATACGACAATAAATGTCTTCAAAAGATGCCCATGACTGATAATTAGGCTTATTATCCGGGTATATTTTTAATTCCAATGTATTTATTCTGTCAAGTATTTCAGTGAATTCTAAGCGCATAGATTCTATGGAATCAGTACTACTCAAAAATAACTCTCTAGAAGCATCATTATCAAAAGCCTTTTTTGAATATTCGTGTACAAGTTGCAAACGCGAATAAAGTACATCTCGCTTACCAATAAGAACCTTTTGTTCTAATTCTGAAGCCGAAATTTTAGCCATTTTCGTTTTATAAAAGTTAAAGTTTAGGAATTACTCAAAATGTCTTACGAAGCGTTACTGACTGCGACATCAACATAAAATGACATTACGTGTCAGCGGTAGTATAACAAATATTTTTTAATGACAACCCTCAAATGAAACAAAATATATAATAACTAAAATATTACAATAAATGACGAAAAAAATTTAAACAGACACATGAAAGCGAAATAATCCGCTCGAAAAGGACCATTAAAATGTGAGCACGCCAATATTCTTATAAAGATATATATGACGACGCTCTCTAAAGCGTATTTTAAATTATATAAATAAATGCTGGTTCATATGCTATTTTAATGAAAATGGAAGCTAGGACTAACCTGGATTATGGATGGATAATAACACAGGTATACCAGGCCCCTGCGTCCGTTCTGTGATCCGTGCACAAGTCCCCTGGTGGCGCCTCTTCTCGGGGTTTTGGTCTAACTCACACACAATTCACAGTCCGGTGACAACACATGGAGCACAGGGTCAAGGAAAGCGTGGGAATAGGTTTAACGAAGAGTAATAGCGTATTAAAAGAAATAAATTTATATTACGGAAAAGCGATTAAGGGAGCGAAAAAGAAGCGGTAAGATATAAATTCTCTCTCTATATGACGGTAAGTAAATCACTTTTCGTGATTAGCACACGAACAGCGACGAAAACCAACGAAGAAAGCCGAATGTATTAGCGGCAAAATAAAATATATATATGGCGTGAACAAAAGGTTTATTAGAATACAATATTCAGAGACCCAGCAAATGCATGTGCAGAGAAGATCATTTCCAGAGTACTGTGTTATCTTCAACGAAATCGTTTATTTTATAGTATGATTGTTTAATTAATGTATGTTGTATTACCATTCTAAATCTATTTTCCGTTAATTATAATTTTCTTTTTAATATAATTGTTTATTGTTGCACCTTTGTACAAATTATCAGTTTTATTTTATTATAAACGGCGTGAGATTTATAACAAAAATTATAACGACTTTCTACATACAGCGAAATACGAATCCTTATAACTATTATTTGCGATACTATCATTTCGTCGTTAATACGTGTTTATGTAACACTGGCTGTTGCCCGCGACTTCGTTGGAGTGGTCTTCAAATTACTAAATTAAATAACGCAAAAACCTTTGCAGGCGTACGCAGACAATTTATCAATATATCATTACGATTCGATGAATGGCTTAGAACGCATAGAGGACAAACATACAAAGAAACTTTCATTTTTATGTACAAGATTTGTTTCTAAATATCCTTCACTACATGGTTTATTAACAAGTATTACGGTGTTTAAATACGATTTTTTTTATGTGTACCAAAAATGTTTGAGAATCATAATGAAACTCCATGAAACGTTATTGAAACGTTTCATGGAGTAAAACATAAATATTTAAATATAAAATAATACACTGTTCGGATGCATTTTATAGTTAAACGTTATTGTGAACCATAACCCCCAAGTGAATAAGGAAGACTTTGAACAGTAATCTGGTCTTTACCCGTCTTATTGCGGAATTACCCCAGTATTAAAATTTTGTAACAACTTTTATTTGTAATTATTTACATTTTCATTACAATTTTGGCGGTTCAATTACATGGAAATTGCAAAATGTATAACTTATTTCCCAAAACGGTTTTGCTTTTCTAGTAAATTAAATTATATAAAATTAGAAAAAAGAGAAAATGGTGAATGCTCTCGGGTTTTTAAGAATCCTTCCGCATTTGCCCCAATCGGGGCAAATTTATTTCAAAATACCCAAACATTTGAAAAAGGAAAAACTTAGAATATTTAAAAAACGCTTAAATGTTAAATCTGATATTCTTCTCGATACTCTTCTACTGCCATGCTGTCTTGTTCAATAATATTATTGTGAATCATGTAGATCTCATTACATTCCAACAACTCCATCATCAGATCTTGCTACGTTGACATTCATCAGAGTAGGCACCTCATTGAGTTCAGTGAAATGAGTACAAATTTGAAGGGTCTGTTATTAGACAGCATGCGATTTTTGTAATCATCTCTCAATTTCATCATCAAATAACATCATCTGACCACCGATTTTATTAAAAAACTTGTAAAAACAGAGCGAAGTAACCTAAACTTGATAGGATTATTATGAGTCATCAAGTAATTCTCGTTACCTACCATCGACTCCATAATCGCATTCTGACATTTTAGTATTAGCAAAAGTTTTCATCAAGACCGGTAACATAAATGAAAAATTTTCGAAGGGTCTGTTATGTGACGACAGCACACATTTTCTATAGTTATCTCTCAACCACATCATCTAGTGTTGGTAACCATCTGTTGTTACCAAAAAGCTCATCGAGGCGCATTGAATGAGCTCAATCTCGATGGGATTATTATGCGCCATCAAGTAGTTCTTATAACTTACCATCTACTTCATCGTCGGATCTTGGTAACCAATCGTATCGACGTTTCAGATAGGATAATAAAAAAAAATTTTCATAAATAACGAAACGCAACTTTTCGCATTTTCGGAACGATAATAATACTCATGTCTATACCTACATGTGTACATTTTTCTAATTACATTACTATGCTTTTATATTATTAAGAATCATAGCAATGGAAATTAAATATATATTTCTAAATGTTATAGAACCTAAACGCAATGGAGAAGGGTTGAATGACACGAGCGTAATATTATTAGCGTATTGCGTATGTGTTGTCTACGAACTGGCATATGTGTGTGTGGGAGAAATTTGTATAATTAGGTAGAGCAAATGCATACGATAAGCTAACGCTATCTAGCGTGAGTTATATGTTATGAAAAGGAGATTAATCCCACCTTATAGGTGGACTCTAGTACCCTTGTATTATGGATGTAATATATGTGGATGAGTGTATTGTCGCTTGTGTTGTTATGTTGTTGTGCTGCGTATATGTAGTCGATGAATGTAGTGTGTATGCTGTATATATGTCATATAAATGTAATTTTCGTACGTCCGTATTATGAGTGTAGTGTGTGTCACATGTCTCTGTGCTAACACGCCGCCGCGTCGTCAGTATGACGTGCATGTGTGCATGTGTATATGTGTGTGTATGCCTGTGTGCGTGTGTATGCGTGTGTGCGTGTGTGTGTGCGTGAGTGTGCGTGTGTGTGTGTGTGTATGGGCGTGTATGTGCATGTAAGTGCGTGTGTAGTGCGTGTGTAGGTGTGCGCTCCCGCGTGTGTTCGTGTGCGCGCTCGCGGCCCACCTGCACCAGCTTGGCGCGGTCGGCCTCGACGATGGCGCGCTTGCGCAGCACGTCCGCGTACTGCTCCTCCTCGCGGCCCAGCAGCGCGTGCGCGCGCGCGTTGAGCCCGCGCGACAGCCGCTCGCGGCGCTCGCGCAGCTGCGCCAGCCGCGCGCCCGCCACGCTCGCCCCGCTCGCCCCGCCCGGCTGCCGCGCGAAGTCGTATGCGCCGCCCGCCGCGCCGAAGTACTCGCGCTCCGCGCTAATCCAAGGGTGCTCGCTCTCCAGCGATGCGATCTGACCGCCACCGCCAACACACACACATACACGTATACACACTAATAACGACTAGCACCGGACTATAGGTATCGATGCTGAATATCACAAACACACCCGACTCAGTTAACCCTATTGTTACAAAAAAAAAAGGTCTGCTTTTCACAAAATGCAGATATAGATAACAGAAAACTCGAAACTTAATTTCGTAATAAAATAACTATTATTTACTTACAAATGTCACACACCACCTTCCAAATCCAAATTACGAAAAAAGATGAATTTTACATCAAATAAATCAAAATTATAACACCGAAGACATCGACTGTATATATAGTCCCTTTTGCCTCCCAATAATTAAAGAATTATGTAAAAAAAACAACTACTGACCTTTTTGGTGCACTCTGTAGCTTCTGTCTGCAGCTCCTTCACCTTGTACTCCAATTCCTTTATCTGTAGCTCCAGTTCGCTGTTGGCGGTCGCCAGCTGCTCCTTCTTCTGCACTAAGCGCGCTATACTACCATTCTGTTCAGCGATCTCTGCCTTATATTGTTTTATGCGAGCCTGTATTTCTTTCACTTCCTCCTGTTTAATAAAATACAAATAAAAATAAAATGTAGTTTCAATTGTTAAATTTAATCCTAAACAGGTCCAAATTTTACAAAACCACTTCAATAAAATTTCTAGATAGTCTTGAAAAATATCTATCCGAACTTCTTTTGGTAACGCAAAAAAAAACATGAACACAAGTACTCAGTTCTCTGGAAGAGTATCTGCACTATGTGAAACTTTAACCCACTAAAACTACTGCAGAACTCGTCTTCAACGGGTTGTCGAGGAACTTAACTCCAGGTTCTCCTACGAAACACACCGGAGTCTAGCTCGCGCAGTGCCGAAGCACTTTTCATAGAGGAGGGAGCAGGGACAGCCTCTCGGCACTCTTGGAGTGTCCCGATATCGCTTCGGTAGCTAACCTACAAAAAATAAGTCCTAATCCGAAACCATATTAGTTTTCGCACCGCCTTAAAACTCCTAATTTATTAAATATATTGCCTTTATGAACGCCAACACATTTTGTAATTAGTTCACATTAATAAAAACTTAAATGTAAAAAAAATTATTTGCGAAGGGATGTTTCGGTAGAAATTATAGGGTGATCGAAATTTGGCTTCGATATCGTGTTCGGTTGTTAAAACTATTCTCGGTCATACACTAGGGATGTAGGGATGTTACGGAGGTGGGTATACCGAAATCAGGGTTGGAGGTTTTAAATCTGATTTATCGAAGTCGGAGTAGGAGTAAAATTTTACTGATTGTCGTATTCGCGTCAACTTCACTAAAGTAGTTCCAAATAACACTTGTCTTTTGCTTCATTGTTTAGTATTGAAATAAAATTGTAATGTTGAAAATACTAAATACACTGCTAATGATTTTAAGTTAAATGACAGCTCGAAACACTTTTAATGCCAGCTGCACATGGTCAAGTATGCTTGATCAAGCTCGTCCATGAAGCGTTGTTTGGCATGACCCCCCTACAATGCCACACACGATCAAATTTACTTGATGCAACCTCTGCTTCATGCAAATGGCTATCATGCATACTTAAATCGTGTGTGGCCGGCATTACATACAAATGACAAAACGAACAACTGGAATGCGAGCGTGAGGGGATTCCCCGAGCGATAAGTCAACTCTTGGACGTATGCGTTCTGTCTGCGGTCGCTCGCTGCGTTTCGATATTCGTTACGTTGACGACCTCCAATTCAAAATGATCGGAGCCGAAAGGAATCGCAAGTTCCAACGTTGAGGAGTGGGAGTGAAAGGTGGGCCTACCGCAGCCTTAGCGTGGTCCTCCGCGGCGGCGTGCAGCGCCGCTCGCAGGCGCTCGCCGGCCGCGCCGCTGTCGGCCAGCTGCCGCTCGGCGCCGCCCACGGTCTCCTCCAGCTCCTGCAGCTCCAGCCGCAGCATCTCGTACTCCTGCTCCCGCTGCTTCCACTCGCTGCCGTGCTGCTCGCATTCCGCTTTCGCCTTCTTGAGCGCCTGCTCGGCCTTCTTGAATTCCCTGGTTATGAATTAACTAGCGTCATTCTGATCTTCTTTCATAAAGGTTACTGGTATTTACGAAACTGTATCGTGTCTACTAATTAGTAAAATTGATATGCTAAAAAGTTCCTAATGTGCTTACTTTATTTTTAGAGTTCCGTATAAGAGAAAAAAGGACTAATAGGATCATCCATATGTTCATCTGTCTGTAATAATAATTTTGTTTAGAAATTGTGACATGTAAATTAGTTTATTATAGTATAAGTCTTGCATACATTTCGTTGATCTGAATATCATTTTAAAATAATTATAAGAGCAGATTTTGTGTTCTCACTTTCTCTCTCTTCATTTTAATATATGTAAAACAATTAGTATATAAGGCACTAGAATAAGTAACATAATAAATAAATGTAATAACTATAAGTGTAACGCAATAGTGTAGTGTTGGAAAACTAGCATAAGAAATGTAATGTTAGAAAATGTAAACAAGAATCGAATGTAATAGACATAAGGAACATTTTTAATGTAATAAAGATTTCAGATGTAGCTAAACAACGGATAGGCTAGAATAAAAGGGTTTAAACCTAGTTGAAGAATGCACGCGAGAACTGGAATGAGAGGGAAAAATAAGGGCCCTGGCTTTGCCCACGCTAGGGGAAGGAGTAAATATAAAAAAAAAAATATATGTAAAACAATAAAAATATAGCTAACTGCAGTTATGATTATTTGTTCAAAATCCATAAATAATATTGTGTATTGTAAATGAGAATTTGTGTATTTTTTGTGTATTTTTTCATGAAGAAGTGTTTATTCTATTCCTATTTAATAGTAATAATACTCCAGACAATTACACAAATTGTGTGACCCCAAACTAAGCGGTAAGCTTGTATTATGGATACCACACAACGAACTCTGGGAGAGTAACACCCAGACTCCAAGCCGATTTAGAAAAGTTCGTTTCTTAAATTGACCTAACTGGAGGTCAAACCCGGAACCCTAGCTTGGAAAACAGATGCATATACCACTGCGCCAACGGGTCAGTCATTGTTCGTTTTTTTAATTCTTACCATTATTTGGATAAAATTTTATACTAACATGTTTTCTTTATATAAAAAATTTTAATATCATAAAATTGTTTCAAAAATACATCACAAAATAATATTATAATATTGTTACGGTTGGACTTTATCTCCAAGTAATAAAGTCGACTTTTATGTGACACGAGACACGCATCCTATAGTACTTATATTTCTAGATCTAGGTTTTGCAGAGCTATAACCTAAAACGCATTGCTAGGTTGAAAGTCTTACTATCGAATGGTATGAACAATATCAAGAAAGAAGAACAAAGTTGGACGTCGAAAATTCCGGAGCGATGACGTGTCATATGCTCAAGCAAAGAGGCAGCGTCGAGAACAATGCCGAATTATTGTAATCAAGCACAATTTTGTTTTTTGTTCTTCAGAAGCAAAAATATCCCCACGGACACTTAGCTGGACTGTACGCCGACTGAGTAGTGTCGGACTCGAACCGACTAAAAACCCTTGTTTGCTGTTAGCCGTAGTGGGTCTCACAGCGTCACCGGTCGCTATGGGGCGAGCGCTAAAGGCGCCCTGTCAGACGGTCGACCGCGTGAGGGTTCCTCCAGCCGAGGGCTAGGTCGTATGGAGGGCGGGCGTGCGGTGTGTCCCGTGTGTCCCGTCGGTCCCGTCGCACCTGTCGCGGTGCCCCTGCAGGTCCTGCAGCTGCCCCTCGAGGCTGGCCGCGCGCGCGGCCGCCTCGGCCTGCGCCCGCGCCGCGCGCGCGCGCCGCTCGGCCAGCGCCGCGAGCTGGTCGCGCAGCGCCGCCATCTCGGCGTGCGCCTGCGCGTGCCGCGTGCTGCCCACGCGCAGCCGCGTCATCTCCACCTCCTGCCGCATCGTCTCGTGTCTGTGGAGTGGGAGTGGGAGTGGGAGCGGACGGTGGGCGCACACATACACACACGTACATACCGACACGGCCGACAGGGCCAACACGGGGAAACATATGCAATGATACCATTGCTGATTGAACAAGTAATACGACAGGATTCAATACAAATCTATATATATAAAAGGTATGTATGTATGTTCCTTATGGACTTCGAAACGGCTGGACCGATTTCGATGAAATTTTCAGGGAATCTTCAGATTGGCCTAGCGGGTATTCCTGTAAAGTTTGGTAGCGATCGGATCAGTAGATTTTTTTTTTGTTTTTTTTTGCAGTATCAAAATAATTATAAAAACTGTTTAATTTATTTTAACTTCAACTAACGCCCAGTGAAACGGGCCGGGTTTGCTAGTGTATTATAAAAATAAAGAAACAAATGCTTCTATGATTCAAACAAAACCAATGAGTGATAAACCAATACTAAAAAAATCTGTACAGCCAAAAAGATACAAGTCAATATTTTTAAATAATATAATGGAGTTTTTATAATTCTTAGCTATTCTCCATCCAAAATTTCAAAACCATTAATCGATATGTTTTGTCTCTTAACAAAACTACCTCAAGATATTCCAGAAATCAGACTTGGTCAACTAATCAGCACCAAATCAACAAATGAACAATCTTAACCGTTGATATCTTGAAGATGCTTCGTTAAGAGGCAACAGACAAAACACGTCTCAATAATTAATTTTTTGAATTTTAAACAAAACATTAATAATTATATAAACAAATATGTTAGACCTGAGTACACCTGAACCTATACAATATACTACTTTTAAATTCAACAGATATTACAATCAATGTTGTGCAGAATATCCGTAGGTATACATATCCATGGATATCCAAAGAAAAAAAAATTGTGTATGCATATCCATATCCATTACCTTTTAGCGGATCTTGAACGGATCTTTTATATTAACAAATTTTATTAAATAAAATTTTAAAAATAAATAACAATGAAATATAACAACTACAAATTCAAAAAAAAATCAAACAAGTTTTATGATAAATATTATAACAGTAAGTTACCTTACTATATTTACATAAAATAAAGTTAATTTAATCGTATTCGAATGAACAGACGAAGTACGATAGTTAATATCCGTATCCGTATTCGTGGATCTAAACACTAAATAGCCCGTATTCGTATTCGTAAGTACGGATATACATTTTGAATAATCAGGTACATCTCTAATTTTAATATAATTCGAAAACTAGTAGCCAGTTAACAGCTAATCATACTTCTGCTTGGCAGCGGCATATCTGTCGGCCATCTGGTGCATGCCCTCCAATTCGGCAGAAGCCGCGGCAAGCTGCTCCTCGTCCCGCTGCAGTTCCGCTTCTAGCTGCTTCAGCTGCTGCAATTGCTGGAGCACTGACTCGCCCTGTGTGCCGAATTGTAACAAACTTTTTATATTTTTATATCGCTAGAAATATATAGAGCGTATACGCCAAACTCAAGAACAGACAGAGCCCATTATCAATGTGTATTTCTTCATTTTTATGTAGAAGTTAGTTCAACTATTTCTTTAAAAAATACATAGTAATAATTTCTGGATTTTTGGATGAAGCATAATAATAACATTTTGAAAACAATCAAAGCTTATTATTGATGTGTATCGAAACTAGTTTGAAATTCATGAAATTGATTTGACCTTGGCATTTAGATGTGTGACTAACGGCCGAATACTCAAACGCTTCTTAAATTATTAAGAGCTTCTCAAACACATAAGGCAATCTTAACCCATACTCAAAAGAAAAATTGAGAGTTGCTTAACTTTTGATACATCCTTAATTTTAAGGCCGTCTTAATTGGAAAAAACATCAAAAAGCGCATATTCAAACGGCAATTAACTTTTGACAGAAACACATAAGAAAGATATATTATATACACTAATAACTAAATAGCAGCTTTTAGTAATTAATTAGATTTTGTAAAATATGCTAAAATATAAGTTATTTGCTTGGAAAGAAACGTCGTTGTAGTATTTTCGAAAGAAAAGATAAAGAAGATTTAAATTACAAAAGTCAAGTGGTTCATTTTTGGGTAACTGTGTTCGTTTTTATAATAAAATTCCTCAAGAAATTACCCAACTAACGGAAAAGAGATTTAAACTTGTCATGAAATGCACACTGATTGGAAAAGCATACTACAAAATTAGCGATTTCATTGAAGACACAATAGACTGGAAATGATCCTCTCTGCATATGCATTTACTGGCTTTATAAATATTGTATTTTTAAATAACTATTGTAGAATGATGTTGAAAAAATGATACCTGACTGAGTTTCTTGTTGGTTCTTCTCAGTATTCAGGTTTTCTTTTTGAACCAAACTAAAGTAGATTTGACGTTCAAAAATACCTTGCTTTTGGGTTTACTTGAATAAATTGATTTGGCTTTGACTTTGACTTTGACGTTTGACTTTGACTTTGAAATCCAATTGATTTTGACTTTGAAACCGATAGATTGGACGTAGATGTGGAAGGTCGGTGATCGGTGGTCTGTGGTCTGTGGTCTGTGGTCGGTGGTCTGTGGTCTGTGGTCTGTGGTCTGTGGTCTGTGGTCTGTGGTCTGTGGTCTGTGGTCGGTGGTCGGTGGTCGGTGGTCTGTGGTCGGTGGTCGATGGTCTGTGGTCGGTGGTCTGTGATCTGTGGTCGGTGGTCTGTGGTCGGTGGTCTGTGGTCTGTGGTCGGTGGTCTGTGGTCTGTGGTCAGTGGTCGGT